>QXEO01000168.1:0-460758 GCA_007115705.1 Dactylis glomerata | reverse complement strand
AGGGTTTAAAGGGAATTGGCTTTTATGCTTTGGTTTGTTCTTAAGCATTTGCCTTGCATGCTTTGCATGGTTGAGTATATAGTGGAAACTCCACCAACAACCTTGGTTGGCAATATATGCAATGAAATCAAGATCATTCACACGTGCATAGATTGTGGGGGAGTTTGCTCTATATATGGTGGTTTTACTAACATCACATACTTTTGTAGTATTTGATGTTAGTACAACCATTTTGGTTCTTTGAATTCATTATATAAACCCTCTCAAAGAGATTGTCATCAATTACCAAAATGGGGGAGATTGAAAGATCATATCGAGCCCCATGTGTGGTTTTGGTAATTAATGAAAATCCCTATGGACTAATGGTTGCATTGAGTTATATGTGTAGGACTTGTCCATAGACAATGCTTGAACCATTTGTTGGAGTCAAGGTTGTAAGAAGAATATTATGTGTTGACCAAGGTGTTATTCAAGGAGTGATCCAAAGATTGGTCTTAAGGGAGTTGAGCTTATATCAAGTGTGTCTTGAAGAATAAGATTGAGTGAGCTCTCATGTGTAGCCTCAAGACACCATCATTATGGAGAAAGAAGAATTGGCTCAAGGATTGATCAAGTCAAAGCGCAAGTTCAAGATGAGCAACTAGAAGAGAACATATGCTTGAAGCTTGCCATCTATATTGTGATCATGGATATGTGAAGATATGCTTAAAGAGAGTCTCTTCCATAGTGGAGTATGGAGGAGCAATCCACAAGACTTCAACAAGCAAGCTCACCCTCTTGAGGAAGCGAAGGGTCGGGGGCCCCTGAAGCTGCTGGGCCCTCCAACGGCACGCGTCAACTGCGCGGTCAGAGGACCATGTGAAGAAGCGGAGATCGCGGGCACGTGGCACCCCCGCAACTGGCGGAGCGAAGCGGCATGGGGGTCATGCGTAGTGGGATAACGGGCGTTTTTCGAACCGTCGCGTCAAGGCCGACGCTTCGGAAACCGCGCCCTGGTTGCCCCCCTTAAAAGCTTGGCAGAGAAGGCTCCTTCCCCTTTCACATAGCACACCGCCGCCGCCACTTCCCTGTCGAAGATCTTGAGCACCAAATCCCTTCTAGCTTCCAATCTCCTCGCTGCACCTCGCCCCCGCCCAGAGCAATGGCACCGCGCCGGGCCATCGGAGCAGCGAGGTCTTCCGAAGCGGCGCTGCGACCGGCGGCGCCCCTGCTTGAATCCCGCATCAAGAGCAGCCGCGAGCTCCAGACCGTCCGGGAGATGGTCGGGAGCAGCAAAAACGAGTGGGGCACCACCCGCATCTGGCACGGCCGCGCGCCGCGGGACACTCTGCCCGCGACGGCGCAACCCTTCTTCCTCTTCTCCGTCTTCGCCGGCCTGCTGCCGCCGTTCTCCCCCTTCTTCCTGGCGATCCTAGAGACCTACGGGATCCAGGCCATCCACCTACACCCCAAGTCCGTCACCTTGCTGGCGGTCTTCGCCTACGCCTGCGAGGCCTGGATCGGCATCAAGCCGTCGGTGGCGTACTTCCGCCACCTCTTCTCCCTCCGGTCCTCTGGGCTCAACCAGAGTTCGGATGCGTCTCCTTCATCGCCACCGCCGGGACAGAGGGCGACTTCATCGACCTGAAGTGGATGAAGAAAGTCGAGGACTTCCGGAGCCGCTGGTTCTTCGTCGACATCCTCGAAGAATCGGAGCTCTTCCTCGTGACGGGGATCCCTCCCGTCAAGCTCACCACCTGGGCCAGCGAGGCCCTGCCGGAGGAAGCCCTGAAGACGCTCCGCCCGCGGATCCGAGATCTCCGGAAGGCCGGTGTTACAGGGACCATGGTCGGGGTGGAGTTTGTCACCCGACGCATCGCCCCCCTGCAGGACCACCGCCGGGAGATCTGGTTGCACAGGTCGGAAGACGGCCTCAGGCTCCACATCGGCGAGCTCAACGCCGACGCTCGGGAGGAGGTAATAAGAGCCTTCTTCTCTTCTGCTGCCATCCCCGCCATCCCGCACAATGCCCTCCCGATCTATTGCCTGGGCGTTCGGGAGATCAGTCGCGTTACGGCGGGGGTCTTGAAGTTCAATGCCTGGGGTCCGTTCCTTGCCGATGGCGTCGTGCCTGGGCCCCTCCCGAGCGCGCCAGCGGCAAGCTCGGAGCAGGACTCGGCAGCTCGGCGAGCGGGGCCCTCGGCCTCAGGAGACGACGACGACAGCGACGACGACGCGGAGTCCGGTGGGCGGCTGGTCCGCCGGAGGCATCCTGAGGGCACCGTGGTGCTCTCAGATTCCTCCGATGACGACTCCTCCTCGCCAGACCAGCCCACCGGGGGAGATGCCGACGCGTCCTCCTCACGAGACCTGGAGGAAGAGGGGCGCCGAGCCCGCCTGGAGGCGGAGCGCCGCTCCAAGTTCAACGATGAACGCGCCAGCCGGAACCCCGAGGCCGGGACCTCCCGAGGGAAGAAGCCGGCGGGCGAATCCTCTGCGCCCCCGCCCCCACCTCCCTCCCTCCCGAGTAAAAGAGGATGGCTGGAGTGGGACGCCTCGTGAGTGTTCCTGCACAAAGACTTTTACCTTTTTGCCTTACCTTTCCCCTGACCTCATCCCCTTACCCCTTCCTCTCCAGGGACGCCGAGGAGAAGAAGGAGGAGAAGAAGAAGAGGAAGAAGAGGAAGACCAGCCAGACCACGCCGGGCCCTGACCCGGCGGCCACGTCCACACCGGCGATGCCGCCGCGCGCCGCCGGAGAAGAAGAGGATCACGCGTCCGCAGACGCGCAGTCCGCCCCAGGAGCCGCCGCGGCTCCCGGCACGACTGAGCCCCCTAGCGCAGGGGGCACACCAGATACGATGGGGGCAGCAGCCCCCTCTTTTGCCAGCACCACAACCACCCCGGAGGCACCTCCGGCGCGAACCGCCGCACCGCCCAGCTCGGGGACAGCCCCCGTGCCCAGGGGGACGACCTCCACCGCGCCAGAGCCCTCCAGGGCGGCATCGCCTCCCCTGCCGGAGATACTGGGGAGGCCCGCGAGGATCGCCGCCGAGCCCCACGCCGACGACCCATGGGAGAGGGTGCTCGCGGCCGCTACCGGCGCCCTCCGCGACGAGGTCGCCAGGGCGCGCTCCGCCGAGCAGGCGCGGATCGACGAGGGCTGGGCCCTCCTGCACCAAGCCACGGAGAGGTGTCGCCTCCTGGACCAGCGCGCTGCCGAGCACCGCGAACGAGCGAGGAAGGAGGCCGAGGAGATCCGCGCCAGCGCGGTCGAGGAGGCCGAGGAAGCTCTGGCGAACGCCAGGGAATCGGCGAGGGGAGTCCTGGCCAGGGCGCACGAAGAGGCCATGAAGATTGTCTCCGAAGCGCGCCAGAAGATTCCCCCCACCGTCGGGCCTCCCAACCCAGCCCTGGCTGGGGAGGAGGCCAAGCGGGCGGCTCAGCACCTCCTGGACCAGGCCAGGACGAACGCCGACGGCCTTCTCGCCAACGCCCAGCAGAGGCTGGAAGAGGTCGAGGACCGGGAGGCCCTCCTCCACGCTCGTGAGGAGAGCGCGGACTCCCGGGCGGAAAGCCTGAGCCTGCAAGAGGCTGGGCTCGCCGTCCGAGAAGCAGAGGCTCGCGAGCGCGAGTGGGGACTTCGCCTCCGAGAGGAGCAGCTCCAAGCCCTCGAGGACCGGCTCAACAGGGAGCGGGAGGCCCTGGAGAGCCGGGAGGAGATGACCAGCCAGACCACCGCCGAGCTGGCTCGGCAACAGGAGGCGCTGAACCAGCGCGAGGCTTCCCTCCAGGCGAAGATGGACCACATGCTGAACCAGCGACGGGTCAACATGGAGCAGGAGTTCGAGCGGAAGCGCAAAGAGACCACCGAGGCGTGCCGCGCGGACTTTCGCTCCAAGAACGACGCCGCCCTCCTGATGTACAAGCAGAAGCGCGAGACCCTGGAACGCCGGGTCCGTGACATGGAGGCCGAGCTGAAGGGAGCGCACGAGGTGCGCCAGGGCGCCGAGCGCGCCCTTGCTGAAGCCAACGCCACCATCGCCGCGCTCCGGCGCGACGTGCAGAGGCTGGAGGAGGAGAACTCGGCGTCGGCTCTGCAAGGCGTGGAGATGGCCGGAGAGCTCCAGGAGCTCAGGGACGCTGAAGAGGAGGCAAACGTGCTGTGGAGGCAGCGGGTGCAGATGTTCCGCGGGTTCTCAGCCCGTGTCATGGTGGCGGCGCACCGCCTGGGCATCCACGGGCTGAACCTGCCCACCGTCCCTGAGGACGACGGGTCGATCCTGCTCTTCTTCAGCCAGCTGGCCGAAGAGCTGGACGGCGCGTCGGCGAAGGTCCTGGATCTCATCAACGCCGAGTGCCGGGAGCTGCTGGGGCTTGCGGGGACGAGGATCTTCTCCAACATCCAACGCCTCCGCCCCGACCTCAACCTGGAAGAGGTACTGCGGAGGCCGCCACCCCCGCCGTCCGAAAATCCTGACCGCGCGGCGGAAGCCAGGGCAGGGCGGTCGAACTTCGCCCTTCGACGGCTACAGGCCCTCTACGCCCGCCCTGGAGCGTCCGCCCCGAGCTCCTCTAGCGGCGAGGCCTCCGGCTCCACAGAATCCGGCAGCGAAGAGGCGACGGACTCCGGCGAGGGGACGTCCTCAAGCTCCAGCGATGGCGCCGACGACGACGGGGGCGACACAGCGGCCGCCCAGTAAGCTCCTCTTAGACCTCCTCCAGGAGACCTAGGTTAGCTGCACACTTTGCAGCTGTCAGACATTGCCCTGCTGGGCCAGTTTAAGTTGTAATCGTACTTAAGGCGTTGATCGCCAAATGGTCTTTGTTTGCACCCTTGCACATTTTTCCTTGCCTCGCCTTTGTCTGGGGAATGCTCTACGCCGATCGGGGGCCAGCCTCCGAGCGGGACAGCAGCCTAACGCTTAGTATGCAGCTCGTGGTGCAAGGCTAGCGGGCACTGGCGCTCCAGAGGTGACTGTAATGGCATACAGGACTATCTCCCTGCAGCCCCCCAGGCGTCCAAGCACAACAAAGGCGATCCCAGGAGAAGAGCCACAAGGCCGCAGACAAGGACAGCAGGAAACTTAGAGAAATCTACACAGATTGTGCGACTCTCACGCGCTCATGCGCCTTCGTGCGAGTGTCGCTCGAGAGGAGAGAGCACCATGGATCGTATGAGGTGACTGTAGCGGGTCCCTTCCCGAGTCAGAGCTCGATCCGTTCTGGGTTTTGCGGGCCTGCTGTTTTCCGGGCGAAGGCCCCAGCGCGGACACCGTGCTCCGGCTCTTTCTCGAAAGGCAGTCGAGCGAAAACTCACGTTCGCGTTAAGCCGCAACCAGCGGACCTCGCGAGGCTGGTGAGACCAAGAGTCGCGACTCCAGGCAGTTTCTACAGATTA
Organism: Dactylis glomerata; assembly: GCA_007115705.1. Classification (NCBI taxonomy): domain Eukaryota; kingdom Viridiplantae; phylum Streptophyta; class Magnoliopsida; order Poales; family Poaceae; genus Dactylis; species Dactylis glomerata. The sequence goes on along the minus strand of QXEO01000168.1, from coordinate 455,378 downwards.
GAAAGGATTAATGGCGAGTAAAGCTGCTGTTACAATTTGCTTCTTGCGCAGATGAAGTACTCCGTTTCCTCGGCGAAGGCAAGAGGGTGACGACTCTTAAGCCCCCTTGCCCTATCCTCATGCTCCTGGGGACGGGGCCATCGAGGATGGCGTAGGCCTACGCGTCCCCTGGCTCAGGTCCCAGGGATGCGTATCTGTCGAGGAAGCGCTCGCAGAGGTCCCTCCAGGACGAGATGGATCTTGGCGGTAGCCTGCAGAGCCACCGGTGAGGCTTTCCCTTTGTAGCCATCATGAACCAATTGGCCATGACACGCCCATCGCCTCCAGCCGCCCGAATACTGGCCGCGTATTGCCGTAGGAACTCCACGGGATCGGAGGTCCCATCGTAACGCGCGTCAGTGTCCGGCTTGAAGCGAGGCGGCCATGCCGCATGACGAAGGGGACCGGCGAGCGCCGCGAAGCCCCCAAAACCGATGTCGCCGACCTCTGGCTCGCCCTCTCCGATGGCCTCCAGGCCATCGAGGACTTGGAGACGTTCTCGGCGACGACTTGCGTAGACAGCGCGAAGGCGAGGACGGTGATGACGATCGTCACCCATGTCGACGCAGATCTTGAAGAAGACACACCACAGCCCCCTACCTGGCGCGCCAAATGTCGATGGATTTCGTGTCGCAAGAACACGGGGTACCACGCGACGGACCCAAGGATTCGAACGCAGGGGGCTGAACATGTGAGATCTTGGATCGCAACGAAACACGGTGACGGAAGCCTCGATTGTCGGACGCGCAACGCACTGCAGAGAGGGAGACCGAGCCTTACCCAGGTTCAGGGCCCTCGTGGTGAGGTAAAACCCCTACTTCCTGCCTTCTTGTATTGCGACGCGACACCTCGCGAGGAGTACAAGGCCTTGGTTACAAAGCTCTAGTTGGCCAGAGGTTGAAGAACCTGCGTGCCCAACTAGCAGCTCGAAGAAGATGAAGATCAGATTAGACCGGATCCCCCCTAAGGGGTGGCCTCCCCCTCCTTTTATAGCGCCAAGGTCCTCCTTCCCCTTATCTTCTTGGGGAAGGGGTTGCCACACACGACCAAGGAGGGAGGACAGCTGTAGACTATGTTCTTCTGTAGACTTGGTCTTCGTAGGGTAGCGGCGCCGGTCCACAGGAGTGGGTGGAGGAGGCTGACGTCCTCCTCTGGCGCCCTGCACCGTCCATGCTATATTTAGGGGGGTGGCCAACTGCCACTGTGCCGCTTTGGGCAGGCACAGAGAAAGTTGGTCTCCTCCCTGTCGGGGGTAGCGTGGGCGGTACGCGGTCTTCTGCCCGTTGTCTTCTTGCTCCGCACGAAAACGTGCTAGGCTGACGTGGGCGTACCTCCTCTCCTCACCAGCAGGGGCTCGTGAGGAGGTCTTCTGGTCCTTAGCAGTTTCTGTCGTCGTTCTCCTCACGAGGCGCCTCCTCGTGAGGGTCTTCTCCGTAGCGAAGATTGTTGATTCTCCCCTGGGCTGAAGATGGGCCGATGACGGGGCCTAGGAGCAGGTGGACCGGGATACCCCGGTATCCAGAACACCGACAGCTACTAACAACGGAGAGCATGCAAGATCATAAACGACATAGAGATAACATAAGATATATTTCAGTATAGCAACTCAATCATAACACCAATATTCATCGGATCCCAACAAACCAAACATGTAGAATTACATAACGGTGATCTCAATCATGTAGGGCAGCTCATGACATCTAAACATGAAGCACATGGTGGAGAGGACAACCATCTAGCTACTGCTATGGACCCATAGTCCAAGGTAGACTACTCACTCATCGCTCCGGAGGCAAGCATGGCGATGAAGAAGACCTCCGGTGGCGATTCCCCTCTCCGGCAGGGTGCCGGGAAGAGCTTCTGGACCCTCCCGATCTTCGGGTCGACGGCGGCGGCGGCGGATCGCGATGTGTTCTGGAAAATTGATCGGGCCCTTAGGTTTTTTCCATCGGGGGGTCTTTATAGGCGAAGGGGCATCGTCAGAGGTGGACCAAGGTGCCCTCACACATAGGGGGCACGGCCAGGGGCTGGGCCGCGCCGCCCTGGTGTGTGGGGCCCTCGTGGCTCCCCCTCCTACTCCTCTTCGGATCTCTGGAAGCTTCCGGAAAAAATAAGACTTCAGGTACTTGTTTCGTCCAATTCCGAGAATATTTCCTATGTAGCTTTTCTAAAACACAAAAACAGCAAAAAATAGGGAACTGGCACTGTGGCGACTTGTTAATAGGTTAGTTCCAGAAAATGCATAAAAGTGCCACGAAGTGTAACGAAACAGTAGGCAAATGGTGTAAAAACAAGCATGGAGCATCAAAAATTATAGATACGTTGGAGACATATCAGCATCCCCAAGCTTAACTCCTGCTCGTCCTCGAGTAGGTAAGTGATAACAAAAGAATAATTTTTGAGGTGACATGCACCTACACAATCTTGATCATATATGTAAGCATTTGTGAGCTGGGATCAAATGAACTTAAAACATGGGCATGAAAGATATAATCTTGACAATAAAACTTAGCAACCATGTTATAAACATGAAAATGAACACAAATAAAAGATCATGAAAATGAAACAATGAAAGTCAAACGTGTGTTCAAATCATAAGGAAAATATACAAATAGTTTTCAGCTTGTCTTTCATGGAGAGCAAAACATAAATGCATAGGACACCTTCAAGTTTAAGAGGGCGACTAGATACAAATAATTTGAGAACAAGTGAAACCAACAATATGAATCAATCAATGAAAACCTTGGGACAATGCACATTATACTAAGAATGACAACTATTCTCTCTTAATGGTGCATAAAGATAGAAGGTGGTGACTCAACATAAAAGTAAAAGAAAGGCCCTTCGCGGAGGGAAGCAGTGATTGCAAGTTTTATAACCTTCAAAAATTATGGTACTTACCGGCTTTGAGCTCTCATTGCCCCCATCATAAGCATCTTGAATGGTTAAAGTTAATGCGAGAATAATTATGATGCATATGCTTGACAAATCATAAGTCGAAAACCTCGTGTCCCGTGAATACGAGTACCCAAACCTCATGCTACTCCACTTAGAGTCCCAAGCAAGGCTCTTGTCATTGTAAGTATATATGTATCATTGAGAACCGCCAACAGGGTATCTCCGTGCCCGATGACATGGAACAAGCCCACATCAAAATGACAGGACAAGCAGACAATGAACACCTCGACATCTCTTTTATTTACCATTTGTTTAGCTTTTTATTTTGAGATGCGTCGTCGAATGTCCACTATGGGTATGCTGCAGATTTCCACCATGAATTATGCATGGCTTAGATTGGCGGCCTAGGCATTTCCCTAACACATATACAAACTCCATGATCCCCGCAAGATTTCCAATTCATTTCACACCGCGGGCATCCGTAAACAAAAGATCACGATATCAACTCAAATAAGAAGTGCAATGTTGAAAGCTTGTCCCATGACAGCATGGTTGGGCTAGTCTCCAACTTACAACTTGCAAGCATAACAACTCAACATAAGAGACCACAATGTCAAATTTTTAAGAACAAGAAAAAGTAAAGTGTGCCTTCCGATTCGTGAGAGCTTTACTGACCAATTTTCGCATAACACTGGTAAGAGTTTAATTTGAAGAGTAAATAAAAGCAAGTCAAATTTACTTGGAATAGCAAATTGCTAGTAGGTATGTATGGTGGACACAATGGCAAACTTGGTTTTTTGGAGTTGGTTGTATGAGTAGAGCTCATGCTCAGTACAAGGCGAGGGCTAGCAAAAGACTGGGAGCGACCAACTAAGAGAGCAATAATGGCCATAATCATGCAAAGCGACAAAGCGACATTTGAAAGAAGCATAAGATGGCATCAAAAGTCAAAAACTAAATGATCATAGAGGCTATTGGCGACTTTGTATGAGTCTAACATGTGTGAGCATGCACCAAGTCAACCCAAATAAAGCATCAAGGAGAAAACCAAAATAATGCTTCCAAACAATAAAAACAACGCATGATTTTTTCAAAGGCTCATTAAGCAATCTCAGTTATTTGAGACAAATCATGCTACAGAAAAACCACTAAGCATACTATCAAAAAGGACATCAAGCATGACATGAAAAAGCCTAAGCCGCAGTCTACACAAGCTCCTTCTTGTACCACTTTTTTGCACAAAGCTTTTTCTCTTTTCCAACACGATTCAAAAAAAATTAAGACACCTCTTTTGATGAAAACCAATAAAGATCAGAGGCAAAAATACACCTTGATGAAGAGATATGACAAGGTCTGAACGCAAATCAAGGCAAAAACAAAAACCAAAAGCAGTAGCAGAAAAAGAAGAACACTCGGTTTTTGATAAGAATGAAAACTAGAGCGTTCTTGGCAAATGAAAAGCAAGGCAACTTCTCCAAAAGAAATTTGTTGGGGTCCAACTATTTATTGAAGCAAACAAAACTAAACTAATAAAGAAAACTAAAACAACTAACGCTCCAAGAAAAACACATAGTGCATGAAGCAATAAAAATATAGTGTTTTGAAAGGTGACCTGATTTTTGCCGATGAAGAAGGGGTGCCTCGGGGGCATCCCCAAGCTTTGACGCTTGTACTTCTTGGATATTTCTTGGGGTGATGCATGGGTATCCCCAAGCTTGAGCTTTTGTCCATTCTTCAACTCATCTCATCATTCTCCAATCCCTACACTTGAAAACTTCCTTCATACAAAACTAAACACAAATCTATTAGCAACATTAGTGTAAGCATATCATATAATCAACCTCTTTTTGCTTCAGGTTTCAACCCAAAACCACCACATATTATGTATATACTACTGTAGCAACTTCCCCAAAAGTTCCGTGATCAAAAGAACTCAAAAGAAAGCGATAAAGCGGCAAACACAAATATTGGCAGAAATCTGTCAAAACAGAACAGCTGACAAAGGCCGAATTTTTGAGGGGTTTTCTGTTGCTCAAATCAAAAAGTGTTAAACTAATGAAAGTTTGTATATAACCCGGGGCATATGCACAAGATATCGCAGGTCCAAAAGATATACAGAGAATTTTCACAAATTTTTATGGTGCAGCACCGAAAACAGTTTCAGGACAGCAACATCCCCAAATCTTTACCTCACTCAAATTAGAGGCTTCTCTTGGCACAACAATGAAATAAAAAGATAAGGAGAGGTCATTACAGTAGTAATGACTTCCAAGACTCAAATAAAAGAAAAAGTACTGAAAATAAAACATTGGGTTATCTCCCAAGAGTGCTTTTCTTTAACGCCTTTGAGCTAGGCGCAGAAAATTGCGAATCAAGTAACATCAAGTGATGCAGTGCTAGGGTCAGTGGGTGCCTTACGTCTTCCTTTCTTACCTTTGCTCTTGACTCTAGGAAAGACATGGCTATTGCAAGGTGGGGAGATAAATCTTAGATTGCCTTTTCCCGCATCAATGATGGCGCCCAGGAGCTTCAGTAGGGATCTTCCAAGTGTGATTTGTCCTTTTCCTACACATTCAATAACAAGATAATCATTAGATATCATTCTTCCTAGGACTTTTGTAAAACTCCTTCAGCTATTCCAATGGGAAATATAGTAGCATTGTTAGTAAGAGAAATTCCTTCTCCCCCCTCAGAAAGCTTCCAAAGACTCAAAGATTCATAAACATCCTTTGGCATAAGACAAAATTCAGACATAATATCACAAGGAGCATGAAAAGTTTCACCACTAATGGTGATTTTACCGTAGGATACCAACTCGAAGGTTCAGAATTTGTTGGCACATAATCAAAATGCCGGCGCAAAGTATTGTAGCAAGTATTCAAACTAGCAGTGCGAGTCTCAAGAGTATCAAGTCTATTAAAAATGCACACAAGAGAGGAATCAAAATAGGTTGGCATGCTATAAATTGTAATCAACTTTTTTATAATATTGAAGGCTTGATCTCCATCACAATGAAGGAAATCTCCTTCTACAGTAGCATCCAAAGCATATCTATAATGAAGAGCAAGTCCAAAGTAAAAGCTACTAAGAAGCAAACTCAAGGTCATTTTAGGTTCAGTTTTTCCATGCCAATCATAAATTCTCGTCCAAGCTTCTTTAAAACTTTCCTCATCCTTTTGTTTAAAAGTAAAAATCATATCCTCGGGCGACATAGTAGTAGCAACTGAACTAGACATAATAAACAACTACGAAGGATTCTAATTTTTTTGGGTTTTTGATAAAACAATGCAGGTAAAAATAAATAAAGTAAAGCAAAACTATAAAACAAAGTAAAGGATGTGCGTGCGAAAAACTCCCCTTGCAGAGGTCTTCCACTTCTTCCCCGGCAACGGCGCCAGAAAACTTGTTGGTGGCGCGGTGATGATAGTATGAAAGATGTGTAGTAAATGACCGGCCAGTTGGAAAACCCCAAGAGAAGGTTTTGATGAATATAGCAGCAAGTTTTCCCTCAGTTAAGAAACCAAGGTATGTCGATCAGGAGAAGAGCAGACAATATGACTGAAGGTGATGCTTGCAAGCTTCGCGATAGCTCCGGACAATTTATAGGGTGCCTCGTCCAAGCTTTGCTTTGTGAGCAGCAACGTGGAACCTGCACACACACAACCAAGTACTTTGTTCCCAACTTGCGATGAGATTGTCAATCTCACCGGTTTGCTTGAAACAAAGGGTATGAGCGTATCGAGTGGAAAGTGATAATAGTATGTGAGTAAAGTAAACAGTGCGAGTAAAGTAAACAGGTGATAGCAATATGATGGAAATAGGACCGGGATCCACCGTTCACTAGTGGTGTCTCTCCATAAGATAAATAACACATGCTGGGTAAACAAATTACAATTGGGCAATTGATAGAATAAAGATAATTGTGATATGTCAAGAAGATCACTATGCGATTTACTCTGGGTATTACAACAAAATACATAGAACACCATCCAACTGCATCTATGACTAATAATCCACTCCCGGGGATATCATCTGAACACCCCATGAGTATTAAGTTGCGAACAACTGATAATTACATTAAGCAAAGTGTGTAATGTAAACAAAGTATATGCCCTCGAGCATATGAATGTTGTTTTCTCCCTAGTAGCAACAGCACATCTATAACCTTAGAGGTTTCTGTCACTCCCCCAGATTAAATAGAGGCATGAACCCACTATCGAGCATAAATACCCCCTCTTGGATTCACTAGCAACTACTCGGCCAAGATAGCTACTAACAACGAAGAGCATGCAAGATCATAAACAACATAGAGATAACATAAGATATATTTCAGTATAGCAACTCAATCATAACAGCAATATTCATCGGATCCCAACAAACCAAACATGTAGAATTACATAACGGTGATCTCAATCATGTAGGGCAGCTCATGAGATCTAAACATGAAGCACATGGTGGAGAGGACAACCATCTAGCTACTGCTATGGACCCATAGTCCAAGGTAGACTACTCACTCATCGCTCCGAGGCAAGCATGGTGATGTAGAAGACCTCCGGTGGTGATTCCCCTCCCTGGCAGGGTGCCGGGAATAGCTTCTGGACCCTCCCGATCTTTGGGTCAACGGCGGCGGCGGATCGTGATGTGTTTTGGAAAATGGATCGGGCCCTTAGGTTTTTTTCGTCGGGGGGTCTTTATAGGCGAAGGAGCATCGTCAGAGATGGACCGAGGTGCCCTCACACATAGGGGGTGCGGCCAGGGGCTGGGCCGCACTACCCTGGTGTGTGGGGCCCTCGTGGCCCCCCTCCTACTCCTCTTCGGATCTCTAGAAGCTTCCGGTAAAAATGAGACTTCAGGAACTTGTTTCGTCCAATTCCGAGAATATTTCCTGTGTAGCTTTTCTGAAACACAAAAACAGCAGAAAACAGGGAACTGGCACTGTGGTGACTTGTTAATAGGTTATTTCCGGAAAATGCATAAAAGTGCCACGAAGTGTAATGAAACAGTAGGCAAATGGTGTAAAAACAAGCATGGAGCATCAAAAATTATAGATACGTTGGAGACGTATCAGCTATCTTGGCCGAGTAGTTGCTAGTGACTCCAAGAGGGGGTATTTATGCTCGATAGTGGGTTCATGCCTCTATTTAAACTAGGGCTGTGACAGAAACCTCTAAGGTTGTAGATGTGCTGTTGCCACTAGGGGGAAAACAACATTCATATGCTCAAGGGCATATGCTTTGTTTATATTACACACTTTGCTTAGTGCAGTTATCTGTTGTTTGCAACTTAATACTTGTGGAGTTCTCAGATTGATTCACCACAAGTGGATTATTAGTCATAGATGCAGTTGGATGGCGGTCTATGTATCTTGTTGTAATGCCCAGAGTAAATCTCATAGTGATCCTCTCGACATATGCACGTTGTCTTTATTCTATCAATTTCCCAACTGTAATTTGTTTACCCATCATGTGTTATTTTATCTTATAGAGAGACACCACTAGTGAACTGTGGATCCCGGTCCTATTTCCATTATATTGCTATCACCTGTTTACTTTACTCGCATTGTTTACTTTTCTTGCATACTACTATTGCTTTCCACTCGATACGCTCATACCTTTGTTTACAGCAAACCGGTGAGATTGACAACCTCATCGTAAGTGGGGAGCAAAGTATTTGGTTGTGTTGTGTGCAGGTTCCGCGTTGCTACTAGTTGAAGACACACTGACAAGTATCGTAAACGGCGCCCTTGTTGGAAGTCACTAGGCTAGCAAGCATCACCTTCAAATGTTTGGCTTTTTCCTGGACTGATAAACCTTGGTTTCTTACTGAGGGAAAATTTGCTACTGTGCTCATCATACCTTCCTCTCGGGGTTCCCAACTGGACGGTGAAATTACATCAATACCGTGCCGCATCATTGACCAAGACAAAGATCAAAGAATGAATTCTAGATTGGTCAATACATGAAGCATAAGGAATGTGCCACATGTGATCAATCAATCTTGTGGTATGGTAAGTTTTGTCAATTATGCTTTGTGAACTAACCCATTACATATGTGTGTTCGTGTTATCTATGTGGGTTAGGTATTGCCATTGGTATGCATCAATAGTGAGATTACATATAGCCCATGAGAGAATGACATCAAGTGATGATCGTCATCAAGGTTGAGAAGTGCAAGTTTCAAGATAAGCATCTCGAGAAGATCATATGCTTGAAGCTTGTCATCCATTTGGTGATAATTAAATTGTGAAGACATGCCTTAGTGAAGGTATCCTATAGTGGTGTATGGGGGAGCTTATTAGAAGTCTTCACGAAGCAACAATGATCAAGTGAAGCATTCCGGCTTGATGGAAGCATGAAGCATCGTCATCAAGATTAAGCGAGATGCGCAAGGAAAAGCTTTGTCCTTGCTAGGTTTTCCTTTTACCAGTCTCAAGGTGTTTGTTGGGAGACCGGGTTATAGGATAGATAGCCGCACTATCAAGAGGGGCTTTCGGTCGGGTAACTTGATCACATCGTCTTAGGGAGCTCAAACCTTTGCATACTTTGCATCTTCCTAATTTTTTGCTTCTTGGTGTTTATCCATGTGAGGTTCTTGTGCTTGTTTCTAGCTTTCCAACAAGTCCAAATTCATCGAAAATGGAATCCGTATGCATCTTTTATCACGTTTTCGAGTTTGGAGGTTTTATCGGTTCTTTCTTAAAAGTGGTTTTCACCTCTTCTTATTTGGTATTTTATCTCTCACTACTTCTTGGGTTTTATGGTCTCCATTGGATAGATATTTTTCTTAGCTTTTCAAAAAGCCCAAGTTTGCTAAAATCCGAGTCCGGATGTGAAAGTTATTGCATTTTTTGTGAGCTTATTTTCTATCGGTTTCGAGCTCGGTTTGAACCGGAAATTCAACCGGAAATCAACCGAAAACCTTCTAGACTGTTTTCTTGTATTTTCGGTTTTAGGTCCGGTTGGACCGAGTTTTGGACCAGAAATCACCCGAACAAGTGGGAAATGACCCCAGCGGCCATATTTGGCTTTCCATATAAAAGGGGCTTCTTCCCCAATGGTTTTTTAGGGTTCCTAGTATGTTCTTGAGCATTTCTCTCACCTCCATTGTTGAACCTCTTGAGCTTTCTTCCTCCCTCTTCCCTTCAATTATTCTTGCATATTTTTGAGGGATTTGAGAGAGGAGATCTTGATCTACAATCTCCACCAATTCTTTCCACCTCTAAGTGAGGGGAATCCTTTGAATCAAGATCTTGGAGTCATTGGTTGACTTCCACCCTTGTTCTTCCTTTCTAACTTCTCCATAGCATTTGTTGCCTTGGTGGGATTTGAGAGAGAAGGATTTGAGCACTTCCCCTTGTGTTCTTGCTTTGCATCCTTGCATAATGTTGATCTCTCCATTACGATTTGTTCGAGTGAGAGACCGTGAGCTTGTTACTCTTGGAGGGTGACCTCCTAGTTGGCTTGGCGGTTGGTGCCTCGGTGACCTCTTCGTGGAAGATTGTGAAGAGGCCTGAGCTTCCCCTTCGTGGGAGTTGTGAAGTGGTTGTGGAGCTTGCCATCTCCGGAGTGGAGGAAAAGCTAACCATAAGAAGGGGTCCCTAGCTTCGTGGGGGACTCGGAGAAGAAGGTGAGCCTTCGTGGCATTCGGGGGCCTTCATGGTTACCCACATCTCTCCAACGGTGATTAGCTTACTTTATGTAAGTGAACATCGGGATACATCTTTGTCTCCGCGTGCCTCGATTATCTCTATACCCAAGTTTATTTCCTTGTTATAGCCATCGTGCTTGAAGTACTTATATCTTGTTTATCACTTGTGAATTATATCTTGTGTTATCTTGCTTAGCTCTAGTTGTTGTTGGTGCACTTAGTTGAGCCTAGCTTATTTAGGTTTTGTGCTTGTAAAATAAATGTTTGTTTAATTCTGCATTCTTACAAGCCAAATCCGTACTAGTTTTTAAAACGCCTATTCACCCCCCTCTAGGCGACATCTCGTCCTTTCACACTTGCACTATAAATGGAGTCTTCTTCCCCGATGATTTGCTAGATGTTGAGACCAGGTATTCCCACCATTGTTGACCTCCAAAACCTTGATTCCTCTCATTTCTCCAATGATTGTTGCATCTATTTGGGAAAAAGAGAGAGGAGATGTCTGCATTTCCACCAATCAATCTCTCTTCTATGTGAACAAAAACATTTAGATCTTAATCTTGGAGTTATTGGTTCACTTCCTTTATGGCTACTCTCCTCTGCTCATCTATCAATAGCATTTGCTACTTCCAGTGAGATTTGTGTGAAAGAGAGATTTAAAACATTCATTTTCTTGCTTTGCATGTGTTGCATCGGTTTGAGTCCTATACGATGATTCAATCAATTGAAAGTTCAAGAGCCTGTTACTCTTGGAAGCCACCGCTTCCAAGATGATTTGGTGGTTGTTAGCTTGGTGACCTCTCCGTGGAGATTGTGAAGAGGCCCAAGGGAGTTGTGAAGCTTTCCATCTTCGGGGTGGAGAAAGAAGCTATTCATAATGGAAGGAATCTCACTACGTGTGGAGAGCTCAGGTGTTCTCGCTCGGTTTGGAGATCTAATGGGAGAATAAGGCTAGATGCAGTGAGAGATTGTGGGGGCGTTGTTACCACAACCTCTCCAACGGAGAGTAGGACATACAAACTCGAGAAAATATACCAGTTGTCTCTTGTCCTCTTTACATTGTGCAATTCATAATTGTATCTACTATTATATCTTCTATAAAGTTTAAACTACTAGCTTATACCTATAATTGATATATCTCTTGAGATATATGTTGTCGGTGAACATAGGTGAGCCTAGCATAATTAGGCTCTATGCTTGAAAAGTATCTGTTTAGTTTAATTGTGTATTAGGATAGAGCCAAATTCGCAAGAGTTTTTAAGTCACTTATTCAACCCCCCTCTCTACACACCATATATGTTCCTTCAATTAGTATCAAAGCTAGGGCCTAGGGCTCTCTTGTTTAGGTTTCACTGCCTAGAGATTAACAATATCGACTAGTGGGATAGTACACAATGACATTTTTTATATATGATTTGGTGGCATAAATTATCATGTTTGGAGATTTCACATGGTTAATCATTTTTGGACCATTGGCCCCAATATGGAGAGAATTGTGGATGTGGGTTTTTCTCCTCCAAAGGATTCCTGAAATACTATATTTTAAGGATAAAAACTTACATCTCAATGCTCAAGCTTCTAATGTGATTCTTTGAGTCATATTTGTGTTGTTGATCACGAGTTTGTGTCAAATTACAAGCTTCATATTGCAATGCTCTAGACTTGGACTTAAAGACATCTTGCAATATATTTTTTTGTCAAATTACAAGTTTTTTGGTTTTGGTTTTTTTAGAACAAGCAGGAGAGCTGCTCGTCATTGTATTAAGTTTATGAGAGAAAACGTGATCCAGTTTATGAAGGAAACATGACCTGAAAACCATACAAATGAAGCCAGTCAGCATACAACGCACATCCAAAGCACACACCTTGCCCAACCCCCGGCCAACAAGGCACACGATCAGGACACAGGGCCTCGAGACCGCGTCACCTCTGAAAACAACAACTCAAAACAAACCCTAGCTTCGGGATGGCACACATCGACGTACAGCCCACCTAAAGCGCCTAGAAGATCGGCAAGTGAACGGAAGGACGTGATCGGACCTAAGGATAGCGTCATCCAAGCAAGGTTGGCACCAGAGTACATAGCGCTCAAGGTGCCCACGCTCCAAGTAGCGGCCAACCTTGATTCCGATAGCCTACATGGGACTCCACGAGCAACCCGGAGAGCGCCTCCACGGAGGGGACGACGCAAAAGCGACGCCACTACCTGAACCAAAAGGTCTAGGGTTTCCCCGGTTGCTCGGGAGAAAAGGATGGAATGACCTAGATGACGCCTTCAAGAAGAAAACGACGCCCGCAGACGTCGCCGCCATCCTACAACAGCATTGGGATTTCTCCCAGCCATTTTGGTTTTGAGATGGTGAATTGATGAGCAACAAGTTCACAAGACCAAGGGGCAAATAGAAGAGATCTGCCTTGGCGGATACGTGTAATAATCTTTACCTAATAATAAAGTACGTAAGGGTTCCATGGTTTGGTTTTTCCCGTCCGGACTTTTGTAAAAAAGTCCATCGTAATCCTGGCCCAATTTTTATTTGTTTCTATCTAAATTACACGAAGTGCCACCGCTAAGTAAATAACGTTTCGATTTGTTTCGTCCGTTCAACTCGATGGTAGGAGATCGCACACGTCTGGCTTTGTCCGTAGTTCCTGTGGGCCTGGCCCAACCCAATTCAATCGCTTCCTACCGGTTCGCTGTCGTGCGTCCACATACCGAACCAGATGAACCAGTTCCCTTAAAAAAAGATACGTCAGAGACGAGGAGTTCCGGCTTAGAAAGCACCCATCCCACCCGCGATACATCCCATCCCCGACACGGCCTTTCTATCCCATCGTCGCGGCGACACCGGCGAGAGCTTCCCGGCGTGTGGACGTTGGCAGCCGGCTCCACGCGAACCTCCGTGCTCGGCGGCTTGTGTCGCGCCCATCTCGGCTCTGTCCGTCCCTGCCGGAGCTCACGTCCACACAGGCCCACGCGCCCCGCCGGAGCTCACCCCTACACAGGCCAGCGCCGCCACACGCGTGGCCCTCGGCTCGCAACCAACGGCGCAACTACCATCCCGAGCGCGGTCTCCACCACGCGCAACCTAGACCTCCACTGCGTGGCCTCCCCCGACCTCATCCAACGCAGCCTGGGTGTGGTGACCAACGCCCACCTGCGCCCCAACCTGCAACATCCGATCGATTGTTCTTCTGGTACAAGGCCATGGCGGGCAAGGAGGGGGGCGGCATGCATGGATTGCCAGGCGCGGTGGCACATGGCTAAGACAGGACCGGGAGCAGGAAGCAGTAATACATGAAGATGTGGCGTGCATGTACGAGAAGACTGACGTGGTGTATATGCAAATGCTGAGCTCCAGAATTTCCTTGGAGCTCATTGGTCTGTGCAGAATTTCCTTGCATCCCATTGGTCTAATATGGACGGAGTAGCTCTAATGTTCATGCAGATGATATTGATTGAACAATTGAGTAGATAAATAATGGTATGTGACTGACATTGGTGATGTGGAACAACCTGTGGAAGAATCTAACAACAGTTTTGGATCTTACTGATGCCAAAGATTTGACAGGGTCTGAAAATTATTGTGTTGCCATTTTCGCCTATATATCTGCAAATAAAGAAAGCCTTACATGCGATATCTCAGATCATCAGATTTGCAGGGACATTATGAAAAAATTTAGTCAGTTGCTAAAGAAGGAATATGAAAAAAATAAGTCGATTTGTGGCGGTGTTGGTCGGATTTGAGTAGGCAGCGATGGCTTGATTTAAAAAAATATGCACAAATAACTTACATATTTAAATTACACACTTATAAAATTTATCTAAATATGTTCATCATGCATGGTTTCTCGGTGGAGATGTATATGACGGCAAGCATAGAGTAAGTCTTTCTTAACAGGGAAATGCTAATGTAAAGAAAGAGAACAAGCTCATAATAGGGGGTAAAAAATCCGTTGCAAAGCACCATCCCGAGTCCTAGATCCCTAGGATAAAAGCTGCACGTCCTAAAGCCTCCTCCTGATCGCCCTGACCTACTCTGCTCGATTCCTCAACTTCCGCGTCGAGCTCGGTCGGCCTTGGTCGGCTTATCACATCGCGACAGGATCGATTGTGTTTGCGCGCCGGCGGCGAACTTGCTGGCTGGGACCGTGGACGTGGAGGTTGTGCCAGTTCCTGGCCTACTCGCCCTCACCTGTACTACAGTACTACGGGCCACGGCTGCTTCGTTCGTCTCCCCACGAGTCAACTCTCTAGACAGCGACGGGGTGAGGTTGTACAACGCCGAGCCTGGTCTTTCCGGAAGTCTACGAGCCACCCGCCTAGAGGGAGTAGGAGGGATACGAGCAGAAGGTGCTGCACTATGAGTCTACGGTCACCATCTCCATCGACCCGCAAGAATATGTTAATTGTGTGCTATGGTGCTCGTGGCTGTCGCGACTCCGACGACCTGAAGACTAACATCGCGGCGGACATCCAGGAAAACAGCTGAGCATGCTGGTGCAAGAGTGATAAAAGGGGCGGTTGCCTGAGATAACGAGGATGACGGTGGCCTCAAGGCCCGAGCTAATGATTCCACAGTTATTGCTTCTCTGAACTGCACGAGGGGTCATGTACTGCCAGTGCAATTTGTCATCGAGAGACCTCCGCCCGTTGGCCATCGAACTATACCTAGCACTGCACTTCTTCGTCGTTCGCCTCGTCATCTCTTTGTCATGGCGTCCTAAACCGATAGTTCCCTCGGCGCTGCAATCGATCTTGAAAAAAGCCAGCAGCTTCTAAGGTCGGCCACGCTCAGGGCAGCCGCCGGAACGGTCGTCTAGGATATACTGCAAATTTATATGCATCTGTTGGCCAACAAGCTGTGCTATTACATGCTGAATAATTCTTCCTATCGGAAAGAGGTGTCAAATCGCACACCTAAATGCTGTTGCAGGTTTACCGGATGTAAATAGTCAAGCTTGACTCCACCATGAGGTAATCTTAACTGTATGCCTCGGAGGTAAACCTGCTATGATCAACCCACAACAGTTTTTTTTAATTTCTCTATTTGTAGTCTTTCTTCAGCTTATTGTAGAAAGTTATTTCTTGATGTTTGTATTCTCTGTTCAACATGTCAAATAGAATAATAGAAGAGCCAACGAGAGCTTTGCAAGTTTTCAGGACACTGATCTTTGTCTTTAATTGTGATTTTTTAAAGTTGGAATATACAGTTTTCATATCTTCCCATTCGCAACCTATGGATTTATATAAAATGATTTAATATAATTAGAGAATCAATCTATAGATTGTAATTTTTTACAGTGCCATACTTTCTCGCGAGTGACCGCAGTGTCACCTCGAGAAACCAAGAGTAACTACGACAATTATAAGCTTGCAGATCCATGCAGCCTGTGAACTCCCGATGATGGAATCGTGATCATCTTCATATTGTCGTGCCGATATCAGCTAAGTTTTTCTCTCCCAGTGCAACGTACGGGCATTTTTCCTAGTTAACATAAAAATCGATCTGCAAAAAAAACATCAAATGTCGGGGTAATTACATAGAGTGGTTGATAAGGCCGTGCACAACAAGGAGCCCCATGATGAGCGAGTGGTCGACGTTGGGCTCCACCACCAGCGTGAGCACGTCCTCGCCGAGGGACAACCCCGTCGCTGTGAGCTTCCTCTTCACCTCCGCCACGACCACCCCGGTGGCGTCGTCCACGATCCACGAGGCCCGCGCCGCCTGCTGCCGCCGCCTCCCTCCGTCCATCTTGTACCGCACGGCGCGGCCGCGGTTGCTCCTGAACTCGCAGCTCGGTCCGCCGCCCCACTTCTTGCTCACCACCGTGAACC
Source organism: Dactylis glomerata (assembly GCA_007115705.1). Taxonomy (NCBI): domain Eukaryota; kingdom Viridiplantae; phylum Streptophyta; class Magnoliopsida; order Poales; family Poaceae; genus Dactylis; species Dactylis glomerata. Next base: position 438,958 of record QXEO01000168.1, on the reverse strand, counting down.
ACGGCCTCCCCCGCGGCGCGTCGGGCTCTTTCGATTCCCAGTTGCCGCGCCTGTACCCGTCCCACCGCCCGAACCTCTTGAGCACCTGGAGGACCACGCTCCCCTTGATGTCCATGAGGCACACGTCGACGGAGTGGTGGGAGCCGTAGTTGTCGACGCGGTAGACGATGCGGCCCGACGAGTCGAAGACCGTGCAGCCGCTGCCGTTGAGCACCAGCGATTTCATCCAGATGGTGAACACCTCACGCTGCTGGCTCGTGTGACCTGCTCCCACTTCTCCGCCGTCGCCGGCGCCCGCTGGCTCAGCTGGAGTAGCACCGGAGGACGACGACGTGTCCTCTAGCTGCTGCGGCGGAGCCGAGGAGTGTACCTTCACCTTGGGCTCCCATAGTTCGGCACCACCAAAGCACCATCTCGCACCTCCCATCTTAGTTTGCAGACTAATTGTACTGCGTAGTTTTTTATAGGGTTTCCGTGGGTATGAGAGGGTCAGAAACTCAGAATGTGTTTATATAGACACAAAAAGGGGGAGAGACAGAGAAAGATTATATTACCTCAAACGTGTGGGTGAAAGCTACTAGTGGATGTGTCATAATAATATTGCAGTAGCCGCAATTTTGTTTAAATATGTGATACTTATTGAGTTGACACTCATAGGCACTAGCTACTCTGTATATGTACACTGCTTGTAGTACGATTGGTCATTTTCGTTCATGCTCAGGAGACGACTAATTATGTGCTGCCCTACTGTGCTGCTTATGATTAGTATTTCTTCGTGTAGCTATCAGTGTCAGTGATGCACGCCAAGGCAGCCTGGCACGGCGACTGTATTTTGATGCTTTGCCGACAAGCACTAGATCTAGATTGTGGGTGCCTTGTCCGTCTGAAATAAATTGCTCCATGCGTTATTTTGCACTAATTAAGAACGCGCCACGTACGCATGCATGCATGTCGCTCGAGTAGATATTTTCCGGACTTCAAGGATCTCCGTGGACAGGCGGATCGGAAGGGCGAGGTGTTAGGTGTATGACCTGAACAGAAATGGACAGATATAATACTACGTCTACCTCATCAGATAAGTGACAAATAATAGTATAATTAAGTATAAGTAGTGATCAAAATTGCAGCTTGAAGACTATGTTAACTAGCTGGGTGGCCCGCGCAAATTGTGCGGCTAGATTAATATTTTTATTCCGTAAAGAATATATAAATTTCTTGTAGAAAAATGTATGTCATGGGGAATGATACTCAAATATTTCGAAAATCTTTCCATTACGCATTTTTTGTTAATGATTAATTATCTTGTGTATGATAGAATCAGGGGCACCAGGTTATTGTCATTCCTCAAGAAAATTATATATTAACACATTGCTTAATTTGGTTTCTCAAAATTGTTACATGGCATACAAAATAGATAAAAGTGCTTGTATAAAAATATATATCTCTAGGAACCATACTTGAATTTTGTCAAAACACTTTCAGTTGTAGATGGTCCTAGAGATTTTGGTTTATGACAGAATGTGTCACCAAGTTAATGGCTTCTCAAGCAGAATTATAGCGTTTTATATTAGCATCCATTTTATTTTGTTTTGCAGTCTTACTCATCTGTTGGCATTCTAATTTTTTTACGATTTCACTTTGTTTGCATCATATATATGCTCGGTTGTACATAGCACATTGGAATCTATCTACTAATCCATTTACACATTGGCTTGATGCTTGGTACAGGGTCCCTTATTTATCCACATACGCTTTGATTCTCGCTAGTCTATAAATCATATGTTCTTTGAGTCTGTGAACCCCGCTAATGCCCATCGTCATGTCACCGTTTCTTTATGCACATTTGTAATACTTTTTGCAAGCCAAGATATGAAGATATATTGCTATTTCACCAGCATAGTAATTATCATTCCCATTGGTTTCCATAAAAAACTACACATTGAAGCATATACGTTTGTGATGATGTGATCTATCCGTAACACCCAAGGCAATTCTATTTGTGCAGTGATCAATTTATTTCTACACATTAAGCAATTTTATTGATGGAACCCATGCACGCTGCTCTCTGTAATACGCATATGGATATGCAGTATGCTTAACGATGTGTGTAAAGTCTTCCATGCTTGGAAAAATCTGAGTATCTCACCCTCCTAGCCCAAATTGCATAGATGAGTTTTGTTCTCCACCTTTGAGATTGCGTAGCTCTTGTTGGTACTTAGCTTTAGTTGTGCGAGACGCCTTGATCAAAGCGAGCACATGTATCAATGGCTTTGTGTTCTCTCTAGGTGAAGCATGATACTGCTAGTATTAGCCTCTGCCAACATAATACTTGTCCCAGACCATCGGTTGCATGCAGTCATGGAAAACCCATCACGGCAGTCCTGTATTACGTCTATTTGCGGCTGATCACCAGAGACGGCGGGAAGCTGCGCATATGAGGATCGGAGGTGGTGCTGAAGAAGAGAACACCCACGCCGGCTGTGATGAAAACGACGTTTGAGATTGGCCGGCCGGAAAACATATGGACTCTTGAGACGTCGGACTTCAGCTTCACCAACAGCACAAACTTCGCAATAGACGGGCAGCCACGGGCAAGCAGAATGCGAACATGTTCGCTATGGGCATGCAAGTTGAACCAATTTCTTGAATTTAAGATCCAAGCTCCGGGAGAATAAATTCTGGGGAGCCGTGTATTCCATCAACGTGGCTAGAAGCCTAGAACGACACCAAGCTCATTTTCCTCGTTATGCTCTGTCTGGTCAAGTTCTCGCGGACGGCATCAGCCAGCTCGCTTATTTCTTTCCTATGTTAGTGCAGTGCGCCATTGGAATCTGCCACCGGGCGCAGCTGCCATTAGAGCTGTAGGCGCCGTCGCTCTAGCCACCATGCCTCCACCGTTTGATTCCATCTTGCAGGCTTGCAGCAAACTGTCGACCACAACACCAGATACCGTTCTCATTGATTTCTTCCCGTGCAAGCTGGTGCCGGATGGTGCGAGGACGCCGAGGAACGCCGATGACAGGCAGCACGATTCTCCTTGGATCTCATGTGCAAGGACGCCGAGGTACGCCGACGACCAGCAGAACGATTCTGCTTCGACCTTATGCATACGGTTTTGATAGAAATCACGATGATAATATGCTATTTCTCATGATGCGGCAATGGCCAAGGGCTTGCCAATCGTTTCAGGAACTTCCAAACCAAACCTGGAAATCAACAAACATAGGTCCGAGGACCGGAGAGATCGTCTTGTCTTGAGCGATCACGATCATGGCCAATGTTTGGCCGGAGAAATCGTCTTGTCTTGAATCTTGTACGATCAAGATCATTGACATACGCCTAGAGACTGCCGCTTCCATAACAGCGGCCTCAGTGCGTCGCCGTGCGCGGCATTGCGCATGCATGATTGCAAAAGGTCCATCAGGGCGGTGACTGCCGGGTTTCAGCGTTGCTCCATGAAGCTGAGCATCTGTACGCCGTGGAGAAATCGATTTGTTTCTTTTTTCTTTCTTGATGAAGTCGATCGGTCTTCTTCTCTTTATTTAAAGGCTCCTACTTCTTTTGATCGGCCGGCCAGTTAACTTTTTCCTGGATACCTTTTTATATTGCACGTACCCTACCTTTAAAGGACGATACGACTTATAGATCTTAGTTTCACCTTTTATTATTAGAGGATACCTTTTTTAGATTGCACGTGTTGACTTGGACATCTATGGTATACGTTGATGTACAGTGGCGGAGCTAGCTCCCGGCGACCCCGGGCAGCTGCCCGGGCTCAGCCGTGGAAGTTCCTCTAGAATCTGAGCACAGTATAGAAATCAGCGTGAGCAGATCAATGGAAAAATACTAAGCTAGCTCATTTACTTCGTTTCTTGCCCGGGCTGAACTTTCTGTCTAGCTCCGCCAGTGTTGATGTACGTCCTTGACAAATCTCCACCGTTGGTTGTTAGTTGTTTTAATAATATAATAGATGTTTACGGACTCCTTTGATTCAAAGAAATTCCATACTCTTTTTGGAGGATTTGAATCCCTGGGATTTTTTTTCTTCATTGGTCGCTGGATTTACAGAATTAAAATATTTAGGATCCATATGCACTATTTTTGCATGATTTTCTCATCCACTCAAATTTCTTGGTACAATTTCTTAGTTTCTAATGTCATCTCAAAGAACAAAAGGATGTGCCAGTTTTTTCCGAAAAGGAGGCTAAGTCCCAACCTTTGCATCGACTGATGCATACAACCTTTTTATTACCTTATCAATAAAGGTTTGATAAAGATCATATATTTAAAAACCCAAAGCCACAACACAACACATACAAATAAGACAATGAGTGAAGATCAACTAATAGGGTCTTGTGCCTGCTTGATCAAGCGACCCCCCCCCCCCCCCCGCCCCATCAACTAGTAGCCGGGAATATCGCATACCCTATGGCACCCATTAGGTAAAACGAGAGCGCTCATCCAGTCTAGTAGACTCTTGTCTAGCACCTCATACAAACACTACAGAAGTCATCACCGCCATCGACCTACCGAGCAACAACCTTCATGATAAATCTCTGCATGATTTTTATCGTTTATGCCGCCAACCCCATCACTACGCCATGCAGAGCCTCTGTCCTACGTGCATCCATCATCACGCAATCGCCGCCGAGACCCCGTTGCGCCACTTGAATTATGACTTTGTAGGTATACTTTGAATCAAAGAGTCCCTAAAACATTACTTATTTGTGAGCCCTGATGGCTTAGCATTATTTTTGAATAGTTGGAGTAGCATTTTAACCCTGGACTTTGCTCCATTGTGAATCTCTATATACTATTCCCAAGTGTTATGTAGTATTTCAGCTTGGAGACATAAGAATGGACACTACTATATATTTTGATCTAGTTTATGGGGTAGCTTCATAAGGTTTTAAACCATGTAATTGTTGGGCAATGTCCCTCCACATGGGGGAGGTATGTTGGCAGCCCAACTTGAGCCCAGGAAGTCCAACATGTAACAACCATTGATCGAGGTTCGCATCCAATGGCTGAGATGCCTCCTTGAGGAGGTATAAGAAGAAAACCCTAGCCACCCTTTGGTGGCTGGATGTGTGAGAGAGCAAGAAGCAAGCCAAGAATGTGGCTGCTGCTGTGAGAGGGTGAGAGAACACACTAGAACACCACAACCAAGTGAGAAGAGGGAAAGAAGAAGTAGAGGTGAATATGTCCAGATTTCTGAGATCTGACCGGTCTATCTTCAAGCTGGTGATTGGAGGCTCAAACGTGCTTGGATTAGCTCCAAACTTGGTTAGCTTGTTCCCTACTTTGAGTACTTCGATCCGGTCACATAGTTTGGGATTTGGGTCAGTAGAGGTTCAGATTTGAGAGCAGTTTTGTCAGTTCGGACTGTTGCGGTTTCAGCACAGAGCAGTTTTGGGAGACAAACAGTTTGGGTAGGCAAACAGTGTCTGATTGAGCTAATTTTTGGTCAGTATGCTGGGAACACATCTTTCTACTTGTCTACCAAGTTTTGTGTTGTTTGGATCTGCAGTATAAGAGCAGTTTCTGATCGCTGAAGAGGATAGAAACTGTGATATATCTACTTTGTTGTAACTTACCTCTTGTGGTTGTTGTTGTTGTTGGTGGTGGTGGTGGTGGTGGGCAATGGGGATAAGTGTGTTGTAATCTCTAGAAGTTCTAGAGAGACTCTGTACCAAGGTTGCTCATAGTGAAGACCGGTTGGTCCACGCCTGTGGTTTTTTCCCTCCTCACATTGAGGAAGTTTTCCACATAAATCTTTTGTGTCACTTGTGCATTGTGCTTGTACTTATATTTCCGCTGCATCTATTGGTTGAAACTATCCTCAAGTTTATTCACTCAAGCTAGTATTGGTGGTGTGTCCGGGTTGTGCATCACACCCGGCTTGCCATAACAAAGTGGTATCAGAGCTGAGGTTCAGTTTGTACTCAAGTTTCAGCAAGGTTTGCTTTTAGTTGGGCGCAGTTTGCTTGTGTGAAAGATGGAAGTGAATACCAACAGAATGATATCATTTAGTGATACAAATTATCAAGCTTGGAAGAGCAAGATGAAGGATTTTCTATATGTAAAGGAATACTGGAAGCCGGTGTTCTCCACTGAGATGCCCGATGACATGAAGCAAGATCAGTGGGAGGTACTGAAGGAATTATGCCCTAGAGGCAATAATAAATAGAGTTATTATTATAATTCATGTTCACAATAATGTTTATATTCCATGCTATAATTGAAACATTAATACTTGTGTGTGAAAAAACATTTCCTGAGTTTTGTATGTTAGATAACAATATTAGTGAATTAACACTTTGATCAAGTTAGTGCAGGGCGGTGGGTCACCAAAAAGGAAGGGCACGCTCCCAGTAAAGGGGGTGGATTATTGGCCAGATATTTGGTCGGATAATCCCCCCCCCCCAAATCAGTGGAGAAAAGGGTGGTTCGCTCCCAGTAAAGGGGCAGACTATTGGCTGATTATTTCGTATATCCTGGTCGGATAATCTGCACCCCAAAATCATGAAGAAAATGGTGGTTTGCTCCCATTAAAGGGGACGGATTATTGGCTGGATATTTTGAATATCCTGGCCAGATAATCCCCCTCCCCCAATTTCTTTGAAGAAGAGGTGGTTCGCTCCTAGTACATGGGGCGGAAATTTGACCAGATATTCCAGGGGGGGGGGGCAGGGCTGATAATCTGCCCCTCTTCTTTCCAGATATTCCGCCCCTAATGGTCTGATTTGGAAGGGGCTATAAATACCCCTTCCCCTCTTCTTCCTCAAGTTGCTCAAGCTGAATAGAGTTGACCACCATTGTTGGAGCCACCAAGCTACAAGGATCTCCTCCCTCACCCACCCAAAGTCTTTGATCTTTAGGGAATCAAAGGAGGAGGCCTTGATCTACATCCTCACCAAAGCGATTTACTTTCTCCTCTCATTTGCTTGAGGGATTTGTGTCTTGGGTTTCCTTGGAACCCTAGAACTTGATTTGTGTATTTGATAAACTTGCTACTTATTGTTTGACAACATTGTGTTTCCCTTGAAGCCTCCAATTTGGTTGTGGATGCATGCCCCAAGCTTGTAAAGGCTGGTTCCGCCTTGAGGAATCCCTTAGTGGAAAGTGAGCTAGGCCTTTATGGCGCAAGCTCACACCGGAGAATAGGGTGAGCCTTTGTGGCATTGGTTAGGCCTTTGTGGCGTTACCACACCCCTCCAACGTAGATGTACTTCCCCTCAAAAGGAAGGAACTATGGGAATCACATCCTTGTCTCAGTGTGCTCCACTCTCGGTTACCTCTATCCTTTATTGCATTTACTTGTTGTATCTTGCTTAGCTTGTTATTTGTCATATAGGTAAATTCGCCCTAGTTGCATATCTAGAGAATTTACCTTTTGTGTCAAGCCTAAATTGAAAAGGAATTAAAATTTGAGTAACACCTATTCACCCCTCCCTCTAGGTGCCCTTACGATCCGTTCAATTGGTATCAGAGCCTCGGCTCTTATTTTAGGCTTAACCGCCTAAGAGTATGGGCACCCAAGCTAGTGATAATTCGGGTAATCAAGTTACCATGGATGATTTCAAATCCTTGGAATCTACTGTGTCATCTGAAATAAGCGAGTTGCGTGAAATGATAGCGCAACTCATGCAAGCTAAACCTCATAGTGCTCCTCCTCTTTCGGAAACCCCCTCTACTCTGAATGGAGATAATGTGGAGTTGGGAGAAGAGGATGCCGACAAAGATAAAAATAACAAGGCTAGGTCTTCCACTAAGGGCGATAGGAAAGGTGAATTCCCTCATTGGTATTCTCCTGACCTGCCGATCCCTCATCCTCATGTTAACAATAGAGGTGACCCACCTAAGCTAGATGCATTAAACTTTGGTCAATGGCAATATCAAATGATCTCTCATATGCGCAGTTCTTGCATCAAGCTTTGGAGAATTGTTGAAGAAGGATTCAAGACCATGAATCCCAACAACTTGACAAGAAGTGAGGTGGTTGATAGCCAACTCAATGCAACTGCTCTTCACATGATCCAAATTGTCGTTGGGTCCAAGGACTTGCCACATATCCAATATTTCTCCACCGCCAAAGAAGCTTTGCAAGGTATCTTCGATGTTGTTTGGCAATGAGAGCATGAAGAGAACAAGATATGTGTCCTTTAGCAATCAAGCGGAGGGATTCTTTATGAAGGATGGTGAGGACCATCAAGAGATGTACTGAAGGCTCAAGGCCATTGCTATCACCTTCAAGAACCTTGGTGCTCACCATATTGATGATGAGTGGATCAAGATGAAGTATGGTCTTGCTTACATGCCGTTTGAACCCGCGGACTTAAAGAGTGCCCAAGGAAGACACAACTATCACGAAATGACCTCCAATCAAGTGATACAAGAGATGCAAGCATACAAGGTTGCCACACAAAATGTGGAAGATGCTCGTGCTCGTGCCATTGGAATGTAAAAGAGTTCCAACCTTGCTTTGAAGGCAAGTGTGGTTGAGAGAGAAGTTCCTATTCAAGCAAGTGTTGATGCAAGACTCGAGATGTGCCCCGAAGACATAAGGCATGAGTACCATGAGCACATGGCTTTCTATGGAAAAACCTTTTGGGTTGCTCCCAACAAGGCTAAAAAAGATAATCAAAGAAGAAGCAAGTCAAGTGGATTTCAAAGGAATGACAACAATGGTCAAAGAGTGAGGACATGCTACAGTTGCAATGATAGATTTCACTTTGTTGCCGAATGTCCTTATGAGAAGAGAGAAGATCATGGTGGGAAGCTCATTCTCAAGAACAAGACCAAGCCCCCAGCAAAGAAGCCATTCGTGAAGAATGGTGGATTGATACGTCTCAAACGTATCTATAATTTTTGATGCTCCATGCTTGTTCTTTCACCATTTGCTTAGTGTTTTGTTACACTTCGTGGCATTTTTATGCATTTTCTGGAACTAACCTATTAACAAGATCCCATAGTGCCAGTTCCCTATTTTCTACTATTTTTGTGTTTCAGAAAAGTTACACAGGAAATATTCTCGGAATTAGACGAAACAAAAGCCGAACCTCCTAATATTTACTGAAGCTTCCAGAAGTCCGAAGAGGAGGCGGAGGGGAGCCACGGGCTGGCCACACCATAGGGCAGCGTGGCTAGCCCCTGGCCCACACCCCCTATGGGTGAGGCCACCCCGGCCCACCTCTGACGCTGCCCCTTCGCCTATAAAGATCCCCCGATGGGAAAAACCTAAATACCCCGACCAATTTTCCAGAAACAGATCGCGATCCGCCACCGTCATCGACCCAAGATCGGGAGGGTCTAGAAGCTCTTCCCGGCATCCTGCCAGAGAGGGGAATCGCCATCGGAGGTCTTCTTCATCGCCATGCTTGCCTCCGGTGTGATGAGTGAGTAGTCTACCTTGGACTACGGGTCCATAGCAGTAGCTAGATGGTTGTCTTCTCCACCATGTGCTTCATGTTTAGATCTCATGAGCTGCCTTACATGATCGAGATCATCTTTGTGTAATTCTACATGTTGTGTTTGTTGGGATCTGATGAATATTGGTGTTATGTTAAGTTGATGTGTTGAATATTATCTTATGTTATCTCTATGTTATTTATGATCTTGCATGCTCTCTATTGTTAGTAGCTATCTTGTCCAAGTAGATACTAGTGACTCCAAGAGGGGGTATTTATGCTCAATAGTTGGGTTCATCCCTCTATTTAATCTGGGGGGTGACAGAAACCTCTAAGGTTGTAGATGTGATGTTGCCACTAGGGAGAAAACAACATTCTTGTGTCCAAGGACATTAGTTTTGTTTACATTACACACTTTGCTTACTGCAGTTATCTGTTGTTCGCAACATAATACTCGAGGGGTGTTCGGACGATATCCCCGCGAGTGGATTATTAGTCATAGATGCAGTTGGATGGCGGTCTATGTATTTTGTTGTAATGCCCAGAGTAAATCTCATAGTGATCCTCGTGACATATGCACGTTATCTTTATTCTATCAATTGCCCAACTGTAATTTGTTTACCCAGCATATTGTTATTTATCTTATGGAGAGACACCACTAGTGAACTGTGGACCCCGGTCCAATTTCCTTTACATTGCTATTACCGTTTCACTTTTACTCGCACTCTTTACTTTCTCGCATACTACTATTGTTTTCCACTCGATACGCTCATATCTTTGTTTACAGCAAACCGGTGAGATTGACAACCTCATCGTAAGTTGGGAGCAAAGTTCTTGGTTGTGTTGTGTGCAGGTTCCACGTTGCTGCTGGTGCAAAGCAAAGCCCTGGACGAGGCGCCATATAAATTGTCTGGAGCTGTCGCGTAGCTAGCAGGCACCACCTTCTGAAGTTTGGGTTTTTCCTACTGGTTCGATAAACCTCGGTTTCTTACTGAGGGAAAACTTGCTACTGTGCTCATTATACCTTCCTCTTGGGGTTCCCAACTGGGTGGTTATCTGCCCGCGTCAAGCTAATTTTCTAGCGCCGTTGCCGGGGAAAAAGAAGATTTCTGCAAGGGGAGTTTCGCACGCACATCCTTTACTTTGTTTTAGTTTTGCTTTACTTTATTTTTGCTTGCATCGTTTTATCACAAACACAAAAAAATTAGTATCCTTTATAGTTGTTACTTTATTACTCTTAGTTCATTATGTTGTTCCCTAAGTACGTTTTGGAGGACCGCTCAGTAGGTAGTGGTTCTATTATTGGGAAAAGTAACATTGAGGAGTTCTTTAATCATTTTAGCATGCATAAAGATGTAGGGGATAAATCTTTGGTTGAGCTTGCTCCTAGTTATGAAGTTGCTTCTGCTTATTTAGTTCACATGTTGGAGGCTAGGTTTGTTAGCCTCAATCCTTTTATGCAACAAATGTTTCTTAAGCTTCATGATATCGAAGACTCCGAAAAGAAAGATTTTATCTTGGAGACTTTGCGTAGAGAATTTAGAGATGTTGCTATTGAAGCTAGGAAAGTTTTTGAGCGTTTTAATATGCTTGGCGCACCTATTAATGTTGTTGGTACAAACAATGAAGATTTCAAAGTACCAATTCCTTGCAAACTTGTAGGATTGCATGAAGCTTTGGAAAAGAATTTCGATTGGATTTGTCCTAAAAACCCTTTTGATGAAAGTAGTGTACCAAAGCGTGATCACAAGGGATCCTCAAAAACTCATTTGGGCACAATTCAATTTATTGTTGAAAAGTCTTCTACAATTGATCTTAATGCCTCATTTGATATTACTTGATTTTCACTTTTTGCGCCTAGTTCAAAGGCGTTAAAGAAAGGGATTTCTATTTTCGTGCCCTCATGTCCTTAGTTGTACTCAGTTTTCCCCAGCTCGTTAGTTTTTCCTCAGTTTTGTCCAAGCCCTTGTCTGAAACCCTCAGAAGGAGCTCGGACGGGAGGATTCCCGTTTAGTTGACCGTTCTGTGCTGACATGTGGGGCCGCGTCGTGTGGGGCCACGTCGCGTGGGGCTGGTAGAAAGGGACCGCGTGGGACAGGACGAGACCGCGTTTGGTTGTACGTGAGAGCTCGGTTCTGTCTCTCTCGGGCCAAATTGGCATTGCCTTTTCAAAGTGCCTTTTCAGAGTGCCTTTTCAGAGCGCCTTTTTCCCCTCTCTCTCTGTAATAGTTCTCTCTCTTTTCACCAAATTAGTATCAAATCTAGAAAAGCTTCTATTTCTGTCTTTCTTCAATGATTGTTGCCTTTTGGCCCTCGTTTTTTGCCCAATATGGTAACAAATCTAGTAGCAAATCTAGAAGCTAGTATAGGATAAATTCACAGCAGCATAATAAATCTAGAAAACTAAGTATAATACATAAACTGCATACAACAGCCAAAAGCAGCCAATAACAATGTTAATGTTCATGACAAACTAAGCTGAAAATAATACAAGATGCAATGTATGCCCAACATGAAGATTAGGATACCCCAGGATGAATGAATCTATTCTTCATTCATCATATATATCTTCGTCGCTCCATTTTCTGGTCTAAAAAAATATTCATTGAACTCCTTCCGTCTGCAGTGTGCAGCCAATACATCCTCCAAACGGTATGGCCTTTGTTTATTTTTCAGACCGTACTTTCCTAATCTATCCACATGTAGTGGCCACTCATCCTAGGCGTTCATATCATCAAAATACTCTCTGATATAACCCAAATCCGCATAGTAGATGCAGCCAGGTTGAAGTGTCGGGTGCACTCTGGTGTCGACGGAGATACATCGGACATGATGGACGAAGAAGGCACGATTGCCAATGTTACTGACGGCATGGAGAGAGCGGCTCTCAGTGTCCATACGGTACACCAATGTTTGACCTTCCTCCAAATGACTGCCCAACAACACAAGCAGCAGATCACCATCCGACTTCACAAGGTAGAACTTGTCATTTCCAAGTTCTGGAAATGAAAATAGTATCTCCATGTTGACAGTGCTCGCGCCCTGCTCCAACTGGACATTGTTGGTGCACACTAATGTTCCGAACTCCAAATTGTTCACAGCTAGTGCATAGAATTCACCATTGAACATGGTAATGCAACGCATAGAATGGTGCTCGATCGAAAATCTTCCTTCTCCCCAATCTTCATCTATACCCTTAGTTGGAGTGCTCTCATCGACCCAAGCAATTTCCGCCGGGTAATATGTGGAAACGAAGAGCATAGTCGGGGACTTCATTATAGCGACTAACTCCAGAATAACAGATGGCATCTGTGCCTCAAACATAGTGTTCGATGTCTTTGTGAGTGGGTTCAGAAGCCGTATCTTGTGCGGCTGGTTCTTCTGGGCAAGCACGATGATGCCACGGCAAAAGCTGACGAAGTAGTATCTAAAATATATTGATGAAGATAACATTCAGCACTAAGATGTTTACGATTGAAAATAAAAATAGATTAACTCTATAGATATAGAGGAATTTGAACCTTGCATGAACTTCCGTTAGATCGATGGTGACGTAGCGAGATGTGCGGAGGTGGAGGAAGGAGAACTCAGCGGCGCGTGGAAGGGCGTGTTCTACCATGATCTATTCGTATAGGTGCACATCGGGCTCAGGTAAATCTGAGCGCCAATTTGTACAAACTTGCCTCAAAGCAGAATAGCTGTCCATGTACTCCTCGTTCGCCAGTAAGCAGGCACCGATCTTGTGTAGTGGTCCGTCAGCCCTGAGAGAGGCCCAGTTCACGGAGGCGCCGCGCTTGGATGTGCCGCCCTCGGAGGCGACGGGCTCGGCGGCGACGGCCTCGGATGCGACCGGCTCGGCGGCGACGAGCTCGGATGCGATGGGCTCAGAGGCGATGGGCTCGGAGGCGACGGGCTTAGGGGCGACGGCCGCCGGTGCATTCTTCTTCTCCATCGCCGGCAGGGAGGCGGTTGGGGTTTTTTCGAGAAGGTGATGGGACGTGAGAGGCGTGGTTGCGTGCGTGAGTGAGAATGAGACACTGTGCAGAGGGAGGGAGAGAGGGGCTCTGTACTGGCAAAGTGACGGTTCATGTCAGCAGTTTCTTAAAAAAACTAGACGATTGGTCTCAACACGCGTCCGTGGTACTGCACGTCTGCACCGTTACGTGTACTCAGTTCTACCCTCGAGTCTTACACTGGAAAAATATCTGTACTTAGTTTTCCCCTCGAGTACTAATACTGGCTAGTGCAATATACTCAGTTTTACCCTCAAGTGGCTGGTCAACCGAGAGTCAACAAATAGGATTAAGCTATCTAATTGAGTTATTTCATGCGCAAAAAAATTCAAAAAAATAAAATTATAGTGCCTCCTACTCATGGAGTCTTGTTACGCGACCTGCCACGTAGACAATCATATATAAATCAAGTTTTAACACAAATGGCCACTTCTCAAATCACTAGTAGCTATGAAGGTTCATGGCTTTCCACTCAAACCCCTTCTCAAAACATCTATACCCAAAACATAGTTTGTCTGAATGAGGCTATAATTTTTACGCTCATGTATATTTGAATTGCTAATACTTTGAGGTAGGCCAACCTGGGTTTCATTGTACAAAACATGTGTTTTTCTTTTTCTAAATCTCTTATTTGAATTCCTTAGCCTGTTTACTATTTACTTGCCCTTGTATCCTTGATACTACTCAGTTTTACCCTCTCCCTTCTCACAGAAGCCCAAACTTGGCCTGATTGGTCGAGCTGTTGTCACACGGATCGTGCCCACCTACCGTCGATCCTATGATCTAACGGGCAGGATCGTGCCACCCTCTCTCTATCTGTCGGTGGCAAACCTCTACCCCTCTATGTATGCTAAATAACGAGTTTGCCACCGGATTCAACAAGTTTGGTAATCACGAATTTCTTTTAGGCATTACTTTTCATGGTAAAATGATAAACTATCATGAATTTCCATTTCCTTTAGGCATTACTTTTTATGGTAAAATGATAAACTATCACAAATTTCCACTTCGTGTAGGCATTACTTTTCACGGTAAAATAATAAACTATCACACATTTCCATTTCTTTTAGGCATTACTTTTCACGGTGAAATGATAAACTATCACGAATTTCCTTTAGGCATTACTTTTCATGGTAAAATAATAAACTATTACAAATTTCCATTTCTTTTAGGCATTACTATTTTTATTGAGATATAAACCCCCACAACGGTTATCTCCTCCTTAATTTATTATGTAAACCCCACAACGGTCATCTCTCCCTTAATTTATGGTGTAAACCCCACAACGGTCATCTCTCCCTTATAAACCCCCTCCCTTATAAACCCCCACAACGGCCATCCCTCATGTCAATAGGTTCTGCCTCTCTCTTCTTCATTTCTGCCTCTCTCTTCTTTATTCACATACACTTGATCTATTGCCATGGCTTCCACGTCTCGGACGCCGACCGAAAGGGGAAGGGGAAGGGGCGGCCAGGGTGGTGGATCATCATCATTGCCACCACCACCGTCAACACTGCCATTGATCATAGAGGAGTTCTTCATCGCCATCTATGAAGACCCTTTGGCCAAGAAGGTACGTACGCGTTCCCACATATATGATGCATGTGATTAATTATGTGCATGTTCTAAAAAACCTTTAATTTTAAACGATCGGCGCTCGATCTCTTTGCAGGCACTCCCACAAAAGTTTGCGGACTATCTTGACGGCCAGGAGCCTGATGCGTGGTGAATGACCAGCCCGTTGGGAACCCCAAGAGGAAGGTGTGATGAGTATAGCAGCTAGTTTTCCCTCAGTTAAGAAACCAAGGTTTAATATCGTTCTTGAAGAAGAGAGACGGTGACGACTGAAGGTGATGCTTGCTAGTTTGCGACAGCAGCGGACAATTTATATATGGCGCCTCGTCCAAGCTTTGCTTGCTAGCTGCAACGTGGAACCTGCACACACACACAAAAAAATACTTTGCTCCCAACTTGCGATGAGGTTGTCAATCTCACCGGTTTGCTTGAAACAAAGGTTATGAGTGTATCGAGTGGAAAACAGTAGAGTATATGCGAGTAAAGTAAACAGTGCGGGAAAAGTAAACAGGTGATTGCAATATGATTAAAATAGGACCGGGGTCCACAGTTCACTAGTGGTGTCTCTCCATAGATAAATAACATGCTGGGTAAACAAATTACAGTTGGGCAATTGATAGAATAAAGATAACGTGATATGTCAAGAAGATCACTATGAGATCTACTCTAGGCATTACAACAAAATACATAGACCGTCATCCAACTGCATCTATGACTAATAATCCACCCTCGGGGATATCATCCGAACACCCCAAAAGTATTAAGTTGCGAACAACAGATAATTGCATTAAGCAAAGTGTGTAATGTAAACAAAGCATATGCCCTTGAGCATATGAATGTTGTTTTCTCCCTAGTAGCAACAGCACATCTACCACCTTAGAGGTTTCTGTCACTCCCCCAGGTGAAATAGAGACATGAACCCACTATCGAGCATAAATACCCCCTCTTGGAGTCACTAGCAACTACTCGGCCAAGATAGCTACTAACAACGGAGAGCATGCAAGATCATAAATAACATAGAGATAACAAAAGATATAATTCAGTACAGCAACTTAATCATAAACACCAATATTCATCGGATCCCAACAAACCAACATCATAGTATTACATAACGGTGATCTCAATCATGTAGGGAAGCTCATGAGATCTAAACATGAAGCACATGGTGGAGAAGACAACCATCTAGCTACTGCTATGGACCCATAGTCCAAGGTAGACTACTCACTCATCGCTCCGGAGGCAAGCATGGCGATGAAGAAGACCTCCGGTGGTGATTCCCCTCTCCGGCAGGGTGCCGGGAAGAGCTTCTGGACCCTCCCGATCTTTGGGTCGACCGCGGTGGCGGATCGCAATGTATTCTGGAAAACTGATCGGGCCCTTAGGTTTTTCTCGTCAGGGGGTATATATAGGCGAAAGGACGATGTCAGAGGGGGTCCCACGCCCCCTCACACGGGGCTGGCGCGGCCAGGGGGGTGGCCGCGCCGCCCCTGTGTCTGGGGCCCATGTGGCCCCTCTCCGTCAGGTCTTCGGATGTTTGGGAGCTTCCCCGTGAAATATGACTTCAGGAACTTGTTTCGTCCAATTCCGAGAATATTTCCTGTGTATCACTTCTGAAACACAAAAACAGCAGAAAACAGGAAACTGGCACTGTGGCACTTCGTTAATAGGTTAGTTCCGGAAAATGTATAAAAGTACCACTAAGTGTAACGAAACAATAGGCAAATGGTGTAAAAACAAGCAAGGAGCATCAAAAATTATAGATACGTTTGAGACGTATCAAGCATCCCCAAGCTTAACTCCTGCTCGTCCTCGAGTAGGTAAGTGATAACAAAAGAATAATTTTTGAGGTGACATGCACCTACACAACCTTGATCATATATGTAAGCATTGGTGAGCTGGGATCAATAGAACTTAAAATATGGGCATGAAAGATATAATCATGACAATAAGAACTTAGCAACCATGTTGTAAACATGCAAATGAACACAAACAAAAGATCATGATAATGAAACAATGAAAGTCAAACGTGTGTTCAAATCATAAGGAAAAACATACAAAAGGTTTTCAGCTTGTCCTTCAAAGAGAGCAAAACATAAATGCATAGGACACCTCAAAGTTTAAGAGGGTGACTAGATACAAATAATTTAAGAACAAGTGAAACCAACAATATGAGTCAATCAATGAACCTTGGGACAATGCATATCACACTAAGAATGACAACTATGCTCTCTTAATGGTGCATAAAGAAAGAAGGTGGTGACTCAACATAAAAGTAAAAGAAAGGCCCTTCGCAGAGGGAAGCAGTGATTGCAAGTTTTATAACCTTCAAAAATTATGGTACTTACCGGCTTTGAGCTCTCATTGCCCCCATCATAAGCATCTTGAATGGTTAAAATTAATGCGAGAACAATTATGATGCATATGCTTGACAAATCATAAGTTGAAAACCTCGTGTCCCGTGAATACAAGTACCCAAACCATGCTAGTTTACTTAGAGTCCCAAGCAAGGCTCTTGTCATTGTAAGTATATGCATATCATTGAGAACCGCCAATGGGGTACCTCCGTGCCCGATGACATGGAACAAGCCCACACCAAAATGACAGGACAAGCAGACAATGAACACCTCGACATCTCTTTTATTTGCTATATTGTTTAGCTTTTTATTGTGAGATGCGTCGTCGAATGTTCACCATGGGTATGCTGCAAATTTCCACCATGAATTATGCATGGCTTAGATTGGCGGCCCGGCGTTTCCCTAACACATATAAAAACTCCATGATCTCTACAAGATTCCCAATTCATTTCACACAGCGGGCATCCATAAACAAAAGATCACGATATCAACTCAAAAAGAAGTGCAATGTTGAAAGCTTGCCCCATGACAGCATGGCTGGGCTAGAATCCAACTTACAACTTGCAAGCATAACAACTCAACATAAAAGACCACAATGTCAAAATTTTAAGAACAGGAAAAAGTAAAGTGTGCCTTCTGGTTCGTGAGAGCTTTACTGACCGAATTTCGCATAACACTGGTAAGAGTTTAATTTGAAGAGAATACAAAAGCAAGTCAAATTTACTTGGAATAGCAAATTGCTAGTAGGTATGTATGGTGGACACTTTGGAAAACTTGGCTTTTAGGAGTTGGATGCACGAGTAGAGCTCATACTCAGCACAAGGCGAGGGCTAGCAAAAGACTGGGAGCGACCAACTAAGAGAGCAATAATGGCCATAATCATGCAAAGCGACAAAGCGACATTAAAAGAAGCATATGATGGCATCAAAAGTCAAAAACTAAATGATCATGAAGGCTAATGGCGACTTTGGAAGAGTCTAACATGTGTGAGCATGCGCCAAGTCAACCCAAATAAAGCATCAAGGAGAAAACCAAAATAATGCTTCCATACAATAAAAACAACGCATGATTTTTTCAAAGGCTCATTAAGCAATCTCAGTTATTTGAGACAAGTCATGCTACAGCAAAACCACTAAGCATACTATCAAAAAGACATCAAGCATGACATGAAAAAGCCTAAGCCGCAGTCTACACAAGCTCCTTCTTGTACCACTATTTTGCACAAAGCTTTTTCTCTTTTCCAACACCATTTGAAATTTTTATAAACACCTCTTTTGATGAAAACCAATGAAGATCAGAGGCAAAAATACACCTTGATGAAAAGATATGGCAAGATCTGAACGCATATCAAGGCGAAATCGAAAACCAAAAGCAGTAGCAGAAAAAGTAGAACGCTCGATTTTTAATAGGAGTGAAAACTAGAGCGTTCTTTGCAAATGAAAACGAGTACATCTCCTCCAAAGGAAATTTGTTGGGGTCCAACCATTTATTGCAGCAAACAAACAAACTAAACACACTAAGAAAACTAAAACAACTGACGCTCCAAGAAAAACACATAGTGCATGAAGCAATAAAAATATAGTGTTTTGAAAGGTGACCTGATTTTTGCCGATGAAGAAGGGGTGCCTCGGGGGCATCCCCAAGCTTTGAAGCTTGTACTTCTTGGATATTTCTTGGGGTGATGCATGGGCATCCCCAAGCTTGAGCTTTTATCCATTCTTCAACTCATCTCATCATTCTCCAATCCCTACACTTGAAAACTTCCTTCATACAAAACTAAACACAATTCTATTAGCAACATTAGTGTAAGCATAAAATATATTCATCCTCTTTTAGCTTCAGGTTTCAACCCAAAACTACCACATATAAAGTATATAATACTGTAGCAACTTCCACAAGAGTTCCATGATAAAAAAGAACTCAAAAGAAAGCGATAAAGTGGCAAAAACAAATATTGGCAGAAATCTGTCAAAACTGGACAGCTGATAATGGACGAATTTTTGAGGGATTTTCTGTTGCTCAAATCAAAAAGTGTTCAACTAAGAAAAGTTTGGATATAACCTGGGGCATATGCACAACAAATGGCAGGTCCAAAAGATATACAGAGAATTTTCACGAATTTTTATGGTGCAGCACCGAAAACAGTTTCAGGACAGCAATAACCCCAAATCTTTACCTCACTCAAATTAGAGGCTTCTCTTGGCACAAAAACGAAATAAACAAGATAAGGAGCGGTCATTACAGTAGTAATGACTTCCAAGACTCAAATAAAAGAAAAAGTACTGAAAAGTAAACAATGGGTTATCTCCCAAGAGTGCTTTTCTTTAACGCCTTTGAGCTAGGCGCAGAAAATTGCGAATCAAGTAATATCAAGTGATGAAGCATCAAGCTCATAATTTGCTCTAAGAATAGAGTCAAAAAGTAATTTCTTTCTTTTCCTAGGGAAGTGTTCCATACCTTTCTTTAGTGGGAATTGATACTTGATAGTGCCTTCCCTCATATCAATGATAGCACCTACAGTTCGAAGAAAGGGTCTTCCCAAAATAATAGGACATGAAGCATGGCATTCAACGTCCATAACAAGAAAATCAACGGGAACAAGGTTATTGTTAACCACAATAAGAACATCATTAATCCTTCCCAAAGGTTTCTTCTTAGCAACATCAGCAATAGGAACATCAAAATAACATTTTTCAAGCGGTGGTAAATCAAGCATGTCATAAATCTTTCTAGGCATGATGGAAATACTAGCACCTAGATCACATAAAGCATGGCAATCATAACCATTAACATGCATATCAATGATGGGTTCCCAACCATCTTCTAACTTCTTGGGAACAGAGGCTTTTTGCTTCAACTTTTCATCCCTAATCTTTATGAGAGCATTGGTAATATGCTTAGTAAAAGCAATATTTAAAGAACTAGCATTGGGAGTCAAAGCAAGCTTTTGCAAGAACAAAATAACTTCAGATATATTGCAGCCATCAACATCAAAATCATTGAAGGAAATAGAGCTATCATCTCCCACACTCCGAAAAATTTCAGCACTCTTTTGAGAAAAAGTTTTGGCAGTTTTAGGCTTTTTGACACAAGGAGTGGGAGTTTTCTCTACACCAATCAAAGTAAGAGGATTGTTATCAGTAGAAGCAACATCATTAGAGGTAGTAATAGTACATACCTTCATCTCTCTAGCCATCTCATCTTCTCTTTCCCACCTGGCATGCAATTCCGCTAACAATCTAATATTTTTATCAATTCCAACTTGGGTAGCATTAGCGGCAGCAACAATATTGCTCACATTCACATCATTAGGAAACACTTTTAATTTCAGAAGTTCAACATCATGAGCAAGGCTATCAACTTTAGAAGCAAGAATATCAATTTTGCCTAACTTTTCCTCAACAGACTTGTTAAAAGCAGTTTGTTTACCGATAAAGTCCTTGAGCATTACCTCAAGCTCGGAGGGCGCGGCCCTAGTGTTGTTGTAGGAGTTACCATAAGAGTTACCATAACCATTACCATTGGTATAAGGATACGGCCTATAATTGTTACTAGCAAAATTGTTCCTATAAGCATTGTTGTTAAAATTGTTGTTTCTAATGAAATTCACATCAACTTGCTCTTCTTGAGCAACCAGAGAGGCCAAAGGAACATTATTAGGATCAACATGAGTCCTATCATTAGCAAGCATAGCCATAATGGTATCAATCTTATCACTCAAGGAAGAGGTTTCCTCAACAGAATTTACCTTCTTACCTTGTGGAGCTCTCTCGGTGTGCCATTCGGAATAATTTACCATCATGTTGTCGAGTAGCTTTGATGCGGCGCCCAAAGTAAGGGACATAAAAGTGCCTCCAGCAGCTGAATCAAGTAGGTTCCTTGAAGAAAAATTCAGTCCTGCATAAAAAGTTTGGATAATCATCCAAGTAGTCAGTCCATGAGTGGGGCAATTCTTTACCATAGATTTCATTCTTTCCCAAGCTTGAGCAACATGTTCATTATCAAACTGAGTAAACTTCATAATATTGCTGCGCAAAGCTATAATCTTAGCAGGAGGATAGTATCTACCAATAAAAGCATCCTTACACTTAGCCCATGAATCAATACTATTCTTAGTCAAAGACAGCAACCAATCTTTAGCTTTTCCTCTCAAAGAAAAAGGAAACAACTTGAGCTTAATAATATCACTATCAACATCTTTATATTTCTGCATCTCACATAGCTCAACAAAATTGTTGAGATGAGCTGCAGCATCTTCAGTACTAGCACCAGAAAATTGCTCTTTCATAACAAGGTTCAATAAAGCAGGCTTGATCTCATAAAAGGTGGTAGCAGGAACAGTTGGCGCAATAGGAGTGCAGATAAAATCACTATTGTTCGTGCTAGCAAAGTCACACAACTTGGTGTTTTCAGGATTGGCCATTTCAGCAAAACGAAAGTAAACAAGTAAAAACAGCTACCAAGGATTCTAATTTTTTTGGATTTTTGATATAAAAAGCAGTGCAGGTAAAATAAAATAAAGTAAAGCAAAACAAATAACAAAGTAAAGAATGTGTGTGCGAAGAACTCCCCTCGCAGAAGTCTTCTCTCTTCCCCGGCAACGGCGCCAAAAAATTAGCTTGATGCGTGGTGAATGACCAGCCCGTTGGGAACCCCAAGAGGAAGGTGTGATGAGTATAGCAGCTAGTTTTCCCTCAGTTAAGAAACCAAGGTTTAATATCGTTCTTGAAGAAGAGAGACGGTGACGACTGAAGGTGATGCTTGCTAGTTTGCGACAGCAGCGGACAATTTATATATGGCGCCTCGTCCAAGCTTTGCTTGCTAGCTGCAACGTGGAACCTGCACACACACAAACAAATACTTTGCTCCCAACTTGCGATGAGGTTGTCAATCTCACCGGTTTGCTTGAAACAAAGGTTATGAGTGTATCGAGTGGAAAACAGTAGAGTATATGCGAGTAAAGTAAACAGTGCGGGAAAAGTAAACAGGTGATTGCAATATGATTAAAATAGGACCGGGGTCCACAGTTCACTAGTGGTGTCTCTCCATAGATAAATAACATGCTGGGTAAACAAATTACAGTTGGGCAATTGATAGAATAAAGATAACGTGATATGTCAAGAAGATCACTATGAGATTTACTCTGGGCATTACAACAAAATACATAGACCGCCATCCAACTGCATCTATGACTAATAATCCACCCTCGGGGATATCATCCGAACACCCCAAAAGTATTAAGTTGCGAACAACAGATAATTGCATTAAGCAAAGTGTGTAATGTAAACAAAGCATATGCCCTTGAGCATATGAATGTTGTTTTCTCCCTAGTAGCAACAGCACATCTACCACCTTAGAGGTTTCTGTCACTCCCCCAGGTGAAATAGAGACATGAACCCACTATCGAGCATAAATACCCCCTCTTGGAGTCACTAGCAACTACTCGGCCAAGATAGCTACTAACAACGGAGAGCATGCAAGATCATAAACAACATAGAGATAACAAAAGATATAATTCAGTATAGCAACTTAATCATAAACACCAATATTCATCGGATCCCAACAAACCAACATCATAGTATTACATAACGGTGATCTCAATCATGTAGGGCAGCTCATGAGATCTAAACATGAAGCACATGGTGGAGAAGACAATCATCTAGCTACTGCTATGGACCCATAGTCCAAGGTAGACTTCTCACTCATCGCTCCGGAGGCAAGCATGGCGATGAAGAAGACCTTCGGTGGCGATTCCCCTCTCTGGCAGGGTGCCGGGAAGAGCTTCTGGACCCTCCCGATCTTCGGGTCGACGGCGGCGGCGGATCGCGATGTATTCTGGAAAACTGATCGGGCCCTTAGGTTTTTCTCGTCAGGGGGTATATATAGGCGAAAGGACGATGTCAGAGGGGGTCCCACGCCCCCTCACATGGGGCTGGCGCGGCCAGGGGGTGGCCGCGCCGCCCCTATGTCTGGGGCCCACGTGGCCCCTCTCCGTCAGGTCTTCGGATGTTTGGGAGCTTCCCCGTGAAATATGACTTCAGAAACTTGTTTCGTCCAATTCCGAGAATATTTCCTGTGTATCACTTCTGAAACACAAAAATAGCAGAAAACAGGAAACTGGCACTGTGGCACTTCGTTAATAGGTTAGTTCCGGAAAATGTATAAAAGTACCACTAAGTGTAACAAAACAATAGGCAAATGGTGTAAAAACAAGCAAGGAGCATCAAAAATTATAAATACGTTTGAGACGTATCAAGCATCCCCAAGCTTAACTCCTGCTCGTCCTCGAGTAGGTAAGTGATAATAAAAGAATAATTTTTGAGGTGACATGCACCTACACAACCTTGATCATATATGTAAGCATTGGTGAGCTAGGATCAATAGAACTTAAAACATGGGCATGAAAGATATAATCATGACAATAAGAACTTAGCAACCATGTTGTAAACATGCAAATGAACACAAACAAAAGATCATGATAATGAAACAATGAAAGTCAAACGTGTGTTCAAATCATAAGGAAAAACATACAAAAGGTTTTCAGCTTGTCCTTCAAAGAGAGCAAAACATAAATGCATAGGACACCTCAAAGTTTAAGAGGGTGACTAGATACAAATAATTTAAGAACAAGTGAAACCAACAATATGAGTCAATCAATGAACCTTGGGACAATGCATATCACACTAAGAATGACAACTATGCTCTCTTAATGGTGCATAAAGAAAGAAGGTGGTGACTCAACATAAAAGTAAAAGAAAGGCCCTTCGCAGAGGGAAGCAGTGATTGCAAGTTTTATAACCTTCAAAAATTATGGTACTTACCGGCTTTGAGCTCTCATTGCCCCCATCATAAGCATCTTGAATGGTTAAAGTTAATGCGAGAACAATTATGATGCATATGCTTGACAAATCATAAGTTGAAAACCTCGTGTCCCGTGAATACAAGTACCCAAACCATGCTAGTTTACTTAGAGTCCCAAGCAAGGCTCTTGTCATTGTAAGTATATGCATATCATTGAGAACCGCCAATGGGGTACCTCCGTGCCCGATGACATGGAACAAGCCCACACCAAAATGACTGGACAAGCAGACAATGAACACCTCGACATCTCTTTTATTTGCTATATTGTTTAGCTTTTTATTGTGAGATGCGTCGTCGAATGTTCACCATGGGTATGCTGCAAATTTCTACCATGAATTATGCATGGCTTAGATTGGCGGCCCGGCGTTTCCCTAACACATATAAAAACTCCATGATCTCTACAAGATTCCCAATTCATTTCACACAGCGGGCATCCATAAACAAAAGATCACGATATCAACTCAAAAAGAAGTGCAATGTTGAAAGCTTGCCCCATGACAGCATGGCTGGGCTAGAATCCAACTTACAACTTGCAAGCATAACAACTCAACATAAAAGACCACAATGTCAAAATTTTAAGAACAGGAAAAAGTAAAGTGTGCCTTCTGGTTCGTGAGAGCTTTACTGACCGAATTTCGCATAACACTGGTAAGAGTTTAATTTGAAGAGAATACAAAAGCAAGTCAAATTTACTTGGAATAGCAAATTGCTAGTAGGTATGTATGGTGGACACTTTGGAAAACTTGGCTTTTAGGAGTTGGATGCACGAGTAGAGCTCATACTGACGTGAAGCCATGCATCTAAGGGGATTATGACCAAGAATATATATGTAGCTTCATATGCATCGATTTAGAGATCTAGCTATTTTTTATATATTATGCATGTAAAAATAATAGGCAATCGCAAATTCCACCATGATTCGAGCACCACAGCCTCCAAACGATGCCGATGCCGATATCGGCATGGCCAGAACGGCTATGCATGCTCGCCACCACTGCTAGGTCACCGTCGGGATGCACCCTCAATCCCGTCCCCTCAGTCGATCACTGACACACCAGAGATACCGCCGAGGCCAATGACGAACGTACATGCTGATGCCAATGCCGAACATGCAATGTTCTAAAAATCGGCCGACTAGGAGATTAATCGCCCGGGTAATCGCTATTCGTGGGATGACCTGGTCGAATATGTCTAATCGTGTCTGTTAGTCGCCGGGACCGTTTAAATGATGTGACGAGCGATTAATCGGGATCTCCGATCAACCAGTTCAGCCGAAACGTCAAAATTTGGCCCGCCCCCGACGGCCCGACCTACTCGCCTCCCGCACTATCTCCCAGCCCTCGATTTAGGGTTGGGCCTTGCCCCCCATGATTGCCACCACAGCTCCGATTGAGCACACCGCCGCACCTGATGCTCGCATCCGACGGGGATTTGGAGCTCGCGCGCCGGTCTGTGCTTCTCGCGGTCCCCATCAACAAGGCAGAAGTCTACCTGACTACCTCCACGCGAAGAAGGAGACCATCCTGCCGGTACAACCTCCACGCGGGGCAGGCCAACCCCATCCTGCAGGGCGCCTGGAGCTGCTCTTCCTTTATTGGTTACTCCCTTCTAAGACTTTCTCTACCCGCCGGCTGCTCCAGGAACTCGTCCCACATCGCCATAGTATTATTTTGATTTCCATCTTATTCCTCTCCTTAATTAGCTCTAAGTGTTGAACTGTCGTCTTACTTCTCTAGTGCGGAGCATGGTGTTGTACCAAATTAAGTGTTAAATTGTTGTATGTAGAATTGTAGATGGCTACAACCAATTTTCTGGACCTCGTTATCACGTTATGTACTGCCTTGATGCTGTGTTCTACATTTATAATTATATGTAAACCTGGTTATATCATATACTAATATAATAGTACTGCTGCCATTGCATTCTTATGGTGTCACTATGTTCTGTTTCGGCCATGTGCGGATGCCTAGCCTCGGCCAATGATTTTCTATCTTTATATATTGAATACAGATTATTTCCATATTCTGGCTTTGTGCTTTTATCACGTTCGCTTCAAGATTTCAACCTAATAGTTCGGTGAAATATTGTTTTTGTGCACTTCTAAGGTTTAGTTGTTCAATATAGCGTATTTTTAAAGCTTGGAAGTTTCAATTTTTTTTAAACCTCACCGATTAATAGTCAACCAATTAAATCAGTTAATAGGCCGATTTCTGATTAATCCATAATCTCAAGCTGACCGAGCAGTTAACGATTACCGATTTCTCAAACATTGCGAACATGCACGCAGTTGTGGGCATGGCCACGCCGCCCCGCTATGCTGGACGCCACAGACCACCGCGAGGTCTTTCCCTTCGCCACCACACTCCCCTAGCACCCATCTATACACGCCAGAAAGGAGAGACACTAGTTTTCTCTACATTGCTCGCGTTTGTGTCCGACACCGTCAGTCAAAGTGTTGAGGCCGTCGTTGATGTCCTCGACCATTTCTTCTCTTCTTTGCATGGTTAAACGCATCTAGTACATATCTATCTAATGCGTCTAGTCTCGCCTCATGCAGTTCTTTGTGGACGTCGATCTCATCTCGGCACCCCGCAGGCCACCTCCTCCGTGCCATCGCTGTAGAGCTCAGTTTAAAAATCTAATCCTACCCGTGTATTGCCCCTTGTATCAGCGTCATAGCCCCACTTGTCATTCGATATACCGAAGCCCCACTCGTCCGTGTTTTTGTCAGGGATACGGCGATGCTTACGGTCAAACAAAGATGGATACTCTGACATGTCTTTGTGGGCTCTACGTGGCCCCACTAGTCAGCAGATAACGGTCAAAGTTGTTAACCCGTCGGGCAACCGGGCGTTCCAGCACTTGTGGGGGTTTCAGATAAGGGCTTGGACAAAACTGAGGAAAAACTAAGGAGCTGGGGAAAACTGAGTACAACTAAGGACCTGAGGGCACGAAAATAGAAATCCCTTAAAGAAAAGCACTCTTGGGAGATAACCCATTGTTTTCTTTTCAGTTCTTTTTCTTTTATTTGAGTCTTGGAAGTTATTACTACTGTAGTAACTGCTCCTTATCCTTTTTATTTTGTTGTTGTGTGATACGTCTTAAACGTATCTATAATTTTTGATGCTCCATGCTTGTTTTTAAACCATTTGCTTAGTGTTTTGTTATACTTCATGGCGTTTTTATGCATTTTCTGGAACTAACCTATTAACGAGATGCCACAGTGCCAGTTCTCTGTTTTCTGCTGTTTTTGTGTTTCAGAAAAGTTACACAGGAAATATTCTCGGAATTGGACGAAAGAAAAGCCAAACATCCAGAAATTCACCGAAGCTTCCAGAGAACCGAAGAGGTGACGGAGTGGAGCCACAAGGGGCCCACACAATAGGGTGGCGCGGCCCAGGGCTAGGCCACGCGCCCTATGTGTGTGGCCACCTCGGTCCACTTCTGATGATGCCCCTTCGCCTATAAAGACCCCCCGACGGGAAAAACCTAAATACCCGATCACTTTTCCAGAAACATATCACGATCCGCTGCTGCCATCGACCCGAGATCGGGAGGGTCCAGAAGCTCTTCTCGGCACCCTGCCGGAGAGGGGAATCGCCACCGGAGGTCTTCTTCATTGCCATGCTTGCCTCCAGCGCGATGACTGAGTAGTCTACCTTGGACTATGGGTCTATAGCAGTAGCTTGATGGTTGTCTTCTCCACCATGTGCTTCATGTTTAGATCTCGTGAGCTGCTTTACATGATCGAGATCACCGTTATGTAATTCTACATGTTGTGTTTGTTGGGATCCAATGAATATTGGTCTTATGATTGAGTTGATGTGCTGAATATTATCTTATGTTATCTCTATGTTGTTTATGATCTTGCATGCTCTCCGTTGTTAGTAGCTATCTTGGCCGAGTAGATACTAGTGACTCCAAGAGGGGTATTTATGCTCGATAGTTGGGTTCATGCCTCTATTTAATCTGGGGGAGTGACAGAAACCTCTAAGGTTGTAGATGTGATGTTGCCACTAGGGAGAAAACAACATTCATATGCTCAAGGGCATATGCTTTGTTTACATTACACACTTTGCTAAATGTAGATATCTGTTGTTCGCAACTTAATACTTGTGGAGTTCTCAGATTGATTCACCACAAGTGAATTATTAGTCATAGATGCAGTTGGATGGTGGTCTATGTATCTTGTTGTAATGCCCAGAGTAAATCTCATAGTGATCCTCTCGACATATCACGTTGTCTTTATTCTATCAATTGCCCAACTGTAATTTGTTTACCCAGCATATGTTATTTTATCTTATGGAGAGACACCGCTAGTGAACTGTGGACCCCGGTCCTATTTCCATTAAATTGCTATCACCTGTTTACTTTACTCGCACTGTTTACTTTAGTCGCATACTACTATTGTTTTTCACTCGATACGCTCATACCCTTTGTTTCAAGCAAACCGGTGAGATTGACAACCTCATCGTAAGTTGGGAACAAAGTATTTGGATGTGTTGTGTGCAGGTTCCACGTTGCCGCTCGCAAAGCAAAGCTTGGATGAGGCGCCCTATAAATTGTCCAGAGCTGTCGCGAAGCTAGCGGGCATCACCTTCTGGAGTATTGGCTTTTTCCTACTAGATTGATAACCTTGGTTTCATAACTGAGGGAAAACTTGCTGCTATATTCATCAAACCTTCTCTTGGGGTTTCCAATTGGCCGGTCATTTACTTCATCAACTACACGCCAACAAGTTCTCTGGCACCATTCATCACCGCGCCATGAACAAGTTTTCTGGCACCGTTCCCAGGGATTGAACTACATTTTCCCACATCAACTTGGCACCATCAAACGCAATCAAGTTTTCTGGCGCCGTTGCCGGGGAAAAAGAAGACTTCTGCAAGGGGAGTTTCGCACGCACATCCTTTACTTTGTTTTAAGTTTTGCTTTTACTTTATTTTTACTTGCATCATTTTATCAAAAACACAAAAAAATTAGTTTCCTTATAGTTGTTTTTACTTGTCTGCTTTTAGCTTTGCTAGAATGGCTACTCATGAGAACACCAAGTTGTGTGATTTTACTAGCACTAATAATAGTGATTTTATTTGCACTCCTTTTGCGCCACCTGCTCCTGCTGCAGATTTTTATGAGATTAAGCCTGCTTTATTGAACCTTGTTATGAAAGAGCAATTTTCTGGTGCTAGTACTGATGATGCTGCAGCTCATCAGAACAATTTTGTTTAGCTATGTGAGATGCAGAAATATAAGGATGTAGAGAGTGATATTATTAAGCTTAAGTTGTTTCCTTTTTCTTTGAGAGGAAAAGCTAAGGATTGGTTGCTGTCTTTGCCTAAAAATAGTATTGATTCATGGGCTAAGTGTAAGGATGCTTTTATTGGTAGATATTGTCCTCCTGCTAAGATTATAGCTTTGTGTAGAAATATTATGAAGTTTAGCCAGTTTGATAATGAACATGTTGCTCAGGCTTGGGAAAGAATGAAATCTATGATAAAGAATTGTCCCACTCATGGACTGACTACTTGGATGATTGTCCAAACTTTTTATGCAGGACTGAATTTTTCTTCAAGGAACCTATTGGATTCAGCTGCTGGAGGCACATTTATGTCCCTTACCTTGGGCGCCGCAATGAAGCTTCTCGACAATATGATGGTACATTATTCTGAATGGCATACCGAGAGAGCTCCACAAGGTAAGAAGGTAAATTCTATTGAGGAAACCTCTTCCTTGAGTGATAAGATTGATGCTATTATGCTTATGCTTTCTAATGATAGGACTCATGTTGATCCTAATAATGTTCCTTTGGCTTCTTTGGTTGCTCAAGAAGAGCATGTTGATGTAAACTTCATTAGAAATAATAATTTTAACAATAATGCTTATAGGAACAATTTTGCTAGTAGCAATTATAGGCCGTTTCCTTCTAATGGTGATAATAGCTATCTTGGTAGACCTAAAATTCCTAGTGAAGAAAGAATTTTTGAACTTGAAAAGGCTTCCAAGAATTTTATGTAGGTGCAATATGAGCAAAACAGGGCTTTCACCAAGACTATGGAGGAGCAATCAGCTCTGTTGAGGACTATTAGTCATCAACTTAAAAATTTAAACAAGGCTATTCCTAAGTTGCAAGCTAAGGTTTCCAAAGCTGAAACCGATATTTTGTCTTTGTCTAATGCGCAATCTTCTTTGGTTAACAGAATGTCCGCTAAGCCTGATCCTTTTGCCACTGCTAATGCTATCCAAGTTAGAATTGATGAAAATGTTTGGATGCTAGCAGAATTGCATGCAAAGTGGGAAAGAGAAGATGAGATGGCTAGAAAGATGAAGATATGTACCATTACTACCTCTAATGATGATGCTCCAAATGCTAGCAATCCTCTTACTTTGATTGGTGTAGAGAAAACTCCTACTCCTAGTGTTAAAAAGCCTAAAACAGCTAAAACTTTTTCTCAAAAGAGTGCTGAAATTTTTTGGAGTGTGGGAGATGATAGCTCTATTTCCTTTAATGATTTTGATGTTGATGGCTACAATATATCTGAAGTTATTTTGTTCTTACAAAAGCTTGCTTTGACTCCTAATGCTAGTTCTTTAAATGTTGCTTTTACTAAGCATATTACCAATGCTCTTATGAAAATTAGGGATGAAAAGTTGAAGCAAAAAGCCTCTATCCCAAGAAATTAGAAGATGATTGGGAACCCATCATTGATATGCATGTTAATGGTTTTGATTGCCATGCTTTATATGATCTAGGTGCTAGTATTTCTATTATGCCTAGAAAAATTTATGACATGCTTGATTTACCACTGCTTGAAAAGTGCTATTATGATGTTCCTATTGCTGATGTTGCTAAGAAGAAACCTTTGGGAAGGATTAATGATGTTCATATTATGGTTAACAATAACCTTGTTCCCGTTGATTTTCTTGTCATGGATGTTGAATGCAATGCTTCATGTCCTATTATTTTGGGAAGACCTTTTCTTTGAACTATAGGTGCCATCATTGATATGAGGGAAGGCACCATCAAATATCAATTCCCACTTAAAAAAGGTATGGAACACTTCCCTAGGAAGAGAAAGAAATTGCTTTTTGACTCTATTCTTAGAGCAAATTATGAGCTTGATGCTTCATCACTTGATATTACTTGATTCACACTTTCTGCGCCTAGCTCAAAGGCGTTAAAGAAAAGCACTCTTGGGAGATAACCCAATATTTTTACTTTCAGTTCTTTTTATTTTATTTGAGTCTTGGAAGTTATTAATACTGTAATAACCGCTCCTTATCCTTTTTATTTCATTTTTGTGCCAAGAGAAGCCTCTAATTTGAGTGAGGTAAGATTTGGGGATGTTGCTATCCTGAAACAGATTTCGATGCTGCACCGTAACAATTCGTGAAAATTCTCAGTATGTCTTTTGGACCTGCGATTTCTTGTGCATATGCCCCAGGTTATATCCAAACTTTCATTAGTTATACACTTTTTGATTTGAGTAACAGAAAACCCTCTAAAAATTCGACCTTTGTCAGCTATTCTGTTTTGACAGATTTCTGCCAATATTTGTGTTTGCCGCTTTATCGCTTTCTTTTTGAGTTCTTTTGATCACGGAACTTTTGGGGAAGATGCTACAGTAGTATATGCTTTATATGTGGTGGTTTTGAGTTGAAACCTGAAGCAAAAAGGGTTGATTCATTGCTATGCTTACACTAATGTTGCTAATAGAATTGTGTTTAGTTTTGTATGAAGGAAGTTTTCAAGTGTAGGGATTGGAGAATGATGAGATGAGTTGAAGAATGGACAAAAGCTCAAGCTTGGGGATGCCCATGTCACCCCAAGAAATATCCAAGAAGTACAAGCGTCAAAGCTTGGGGATGCCCCCGAGGCACCCCTTCTTCATCGGCAAAAATCAGGTCACCTTTCAACACACTATATTTTTATTGCTTCATGCATTATGCGTTTTTCTTGGAGTGCCAGTTGTTTTTAGTTTTCATTTTAGTTTAGTTTTGTTTGCTTCAATAAATGGTTGGACCCCAACAAATTCCTTTTGGAAAAGTTGCCTTGCTTTTCATTTGCCAAGAACACTCAGTTTTTCACTCTTATCGTTCAACGAGTGTTCTCTTTTTCTAGAACTGCGTTTAGTTTTTGTTTTTTGCCTTGATTTTTATTCAAATCTTATTATATCTTTTTATCAAGGTGTATTTTGACCTATGGTCCATGTTGGTTTTCATCAAAAGAGTTGTTTCAAAAAAGTTTGAATGGTGTTGGAAAAGAGAAAAAGCTTTATGCAAAAAAAGTGGTACAAAAAGGAGCTTGTGTAGACTGCGGCCTAGGCTTTTGCATGTCGTGCTTGATGTATTTTTGATAGTATGCTTAGTTTTTTTCCTGTAGCATGACTTTTCTCAAATGACTGAGATTGCTTAATGAGCCTTTGAAAAAATCATGCGTTGTTTTAATTATTTGGAAGCATTATTTTGGTTTTCTCCTTTGATGCTTTATTTGGGTTGACTTGTTGCATGCTCACACATGTTAGACTCATACAAAGTTGTCATAAGCCTCTATGATCATTTAGTTTTTGACTTTTGATGCCATCTTATGCTTCTTTTAATGTCGCTTTGTCGCTTTGCATGATTATGGCCGTTATTGCTCTCTTAGTTGGTCGCTCCTAGTCTTTTTCGAGCCCTCATTTTGTACTGAGTATGAGCTCTACTCGTGCATCCAACTCCTAAAAACCAAGTTGCTTCGATGTGTCCACCATATATGCCTATTAGCAATTTGCTATTCCAAAGTACATTTGACTTGCTTTTATCTATCCTTCAAATTAAACTCTTTTTTGTGTTATACAAAAATTGGTCAGTAAAGCTCTCACGAACCTGATGGCACACTTTACTTTTATCATTCTTAAAAATTTGACATTGTGGCTCTCTTCTGTTGAGTTGTTATGCTTGCAAGTTGTAAGTTGGAAATTAGCCCAGCCATGACGTCATGGGGCAAGCTTTCAACATTGCACTTCTTATTTGAGTTGATATCGTGATCTTTTGTTTATGGATACTCGCAGTGTGAAATAAATTGGGAATCTTGCGGGATCATGGAGTTTGTATACGTGTTAGAGAAATGCCTGGACTGCAAATCTAAGCCATGCATAATTCATGGTGGAAATTTACAGCATGCCCATAGTGAACATTCAACAATGCATCTCACAATAAAAAGCTATACCAATGGTAAATAAAAGAGATGCCGAGGTGTTCATTGTCTGTTTGTCCTGTCATTTTGATGTGGGCTTGTTCCATGTCATCGGGCACGGAGGTACCCCATTGGCGGTTCTCAATGATACGTGTATACTTACAATGACAAGAGCTTGCTTGGGACTCTAAGTAAAGTAGCATGAGGTTTGGGTATTCATACTTCACGGGACACGAGGTTTTCAACTTATGATTTGTCAAGCATATGCATCATAAGTGTATTCGCATTAACTTTAACCATTCAAGATGCTTATGATGGGGGCAATGAGAGCTCAAAGCTAGTAAGTACCATAATTTTTGAAGGTTTATAAAACTTGCAATCACTGCTTCCCTCCGCGAAGGGCCTTTCTTTTACTTTTTTGTTGAGTCGCCACCTTCTATCTTTATGCACCGTCTAAGAGAGCATAGTTGTCATTCTGAGTATAATGTGCATTGTCCCAAAGTTTTTATTGATTGATTCATGATGTTGGTTTCACTTGTTCTTAATTTACTTGTATCTAGTCGCCCTCTTAAACTTAAAGGTGTCCTATGCATTTATGTTTTGCTCTCTCATGAAGGACAAGCTGAAAACCATTTGTCTGTTTTTCCATATGATTTGAACACATGTTTGACTTTCATTGTTTCATTTTCATGATCTTTCATTTGTGTTCTTTTTCTTGTTATAACATGGTTGCTAAGTTTCTTCTATCAAGATTATATCTTTCATGCCCATGTTTTAAGTTCTTTTGATCCTAGCGCAAAAAGCTTACATATATGATCAAGATTATGTAGGTGCATTGATGTCTATGCACGCGTCTGTTCTTGTAGACAGTGTTGGGCCTCCAAGTGCAGAGGTTTGTAGAACAGCAGCAAGTTTCCCTTAAGGTTTATCGAACACAGGGAGGAAGAGGTCAAAGTTATCCCTCTCAAGCAACCCTGCAATTACGATATAGAAAGTCTCTTGTGTCCCCAACACACCCAATACACTTGTCAGATGTATAGGTGCACTAGTTCGGCGAAGAGATAGTGAAATACAAGTAGTAGTGATGATTATGAGTAGTAAATGTAATATGAAACAAGTATCGCTGCGAGCAAACATGTAACAAAACTGAATGTAAACGGTGTGCAAAGCTTGGAAACAAGGCCTAGGGATCATACTTTCACTAGTGGACACACTCTCAACAAATATAACATAATTGAACCAATAGATACTATCATCAATATGCAACTCAAAACAATTCTCCAATGGAAAACGAACACTAATCATGCGTAGGGCTACGAAGCACTCCTCAAAGTCCGTATGTACCCAAACTAGATTGTCCCACACTATCACCGTGAATGCACTAGATGGTTCCAACAAGCACCAACATTTCATAGAGACATTAACCAAAAAGATACACATGATGCACACACTAGTCACCTTTACACCATGATACGAGGTATCTCCGGAGAGTACAATAATAAAGCATAGGAGTAGCATAATATCTGAATAATAACATCTACCAATTCAACTAGATACAAAGCTCACGATCACATAAAGATCACATCATGGGAGAGAGAGGTGAACCACATAGCTACCGGTAGAGCCCTCAGCCCAGGGGAGAACTACTCCCTCCTCATCATAGGAGACAGCAAGGTTGATGGAGATGGCGGTGAGGTCGATGGAGACGGCAGAGACGGCGATGGAGACCGATGGAGATGGCTCCGGGGGCACTTCCCCGTCCCGGTAGGGTTCCGAAATAGAGAGTTCTGTCCCCCGAAATTTGTCTTTGACGGCGGCGGCGCTGTGGAACTGTTCTAGGAAAAACGCCGATTGTTTTAGGGTTTTCCGTCGGGAGACTACTTATAGGCGAAGGGGCGTCATCAGGAGTGGACCAGGGGCTCCTCACCACAGGTGGGCGTGGCCAGGGCCTGGGTTGTGCCCCCTCATGGTGTGGCCAGCCTCTGGCCCCTCTCCGGCTCCCGTTTGGTCCTCGTCCTTCGTTCAGGAAAAATAGGAGTTTCCAAACTTGTTTCGTCCAATTCCGAGATTATTCCTATGTAGCTTTTCTGAAACACAAAAACAGCAGAAAACAGGGAACTGGCATTGTGGCATCTTGTCAATAGGTTAGTTCTGGAAATCGCATAAAAATGCCACGAAGTGTAACGAAACACAAGGCAAATGGTGTAAAAACAAGCATGGAGCATCAAAAATTATAGATACGTTTGAGACGTATCATGCATGTCACCTCAAAAATTATTTCTTTTGTTATCACTTACCTACTCGAGGACGAGCAGGAGTTAAGCTTGGGGATGCTGATACGTCTCAAACGTATCTATAATTTTTGATGCTCCATGCTTGTTTTTACACCATTTGCTTAGTGTTTCGTTACACTTCATGGCGTTTTTATGCATTTTCTAGTACTAACCTATTAACAAGATGCCACAGTGTCAGTTCCCTGTTTTCTGCTGTTTTTGTGTTTCGGAAAATTTACATAGGAAATATTCTCGAAATTAGACGAAACAAAAGCCAAACATCCAGAAATTCACCGAAGCTTCCAGAGAACCAAAGAGGAGACGGAGTGGAGCCACGAGGGGCCCACACAACAGGGCGGCGCGGCCCAGGGCTAGGTCGTGCCCCCTATGTGTGTGGCCGCCTCGGTCCACTTCTGACGATGCCCCTTCGCCTATAAAGACCCCCGACAGGAAAAACCTAAATACCCGATCACTTTTCCAGAAACATATCGCGATCCGCCGCCGCCATCGACCCGAGATTGGGAGGGTCTAGAAGCTATTCTCAGCACCCTGCCGGAGAGGGGAATCGCCACCGGAGGTCTTCTTCATCGCCATGCTTGCCTCCGGCGCGATGAGTGAGTAGTCTACCTTGGACTATGGGTCCATAGCAGTAGCTAGATGGTTGTCTTCTCCACCATGTGCTTCATGTTTAGATCTCGTGAGCTGCTTTACATGATCAAGATCACCGTTATGTAATTCTACATGTTGTGTTTGTTGGGATCCGATGAATATTGGTGTTATGATTGAGTTGATGTGCTGAATATTATCTTATGTTATCTCTATGTTGTTTATGATCTTGCATGCTCTCCGTTGTTAGTAGCTATCTTGGCCGAGTAGATACTAGTGACTCCAAGAGGGGGTATTTATACTCGATAGTTGCGTTCATGCCTCTATTTAATCTGGGGGAGTGACAGAAACCTCTAAGGTTGTAGATGTGCTGTTGCCACTAGGGAGAAAACAACATTCATATGCTCAAGGGCATATGCTTTGTTTACATTACACACTTTGCTTAATGCAGTTATCTGTTGTTCGCAACTTAATACTTGTGGAGTCCTCGGATTGATTCGCCATAAGTGGATTATTAGTCATAGATGCAGTTGGATGGCGGTCTATGTATCTTGTTGTAATGCCCAGAGTAAATCTCATAGTGATCCTCTCAACATATCACGTTGTCTTTATTCTATCAATTGCCCAACTATAATTTGTTTACCCAGCCTGTGTTATTTTATCTTATGGAGAGACACCACTAGTGAACTGTGGACCCCGGTCCTATTTCCATTAAATTGCTATCACCTGTTTACTTTACTCGCACTGATTACTTTACTTGCATACTACTATTGTTTTCCACTCGATATGCTCATACCCTTTGTTTCAAGCAAACCGGTGAGATTGACAACCTCATCGTAAGTTGGGAACAAAGTATTTGGTTGTGTTGTGTGCAGGATCCACGTTGTCGCTCGCAAAGCAAAGCTTGGACGAGGCACCCTATAAATTGTCCAGAGCTGTCGCGAAGCTAGCGGGCATCAGCTTCTGGAGTATTGGCTTTTTCCTACTGGAATGATAACCTTGGTTTCATAACTGAGGGAAAACTTGCTGCTATATTCATCAAACCTTGTCTTGGGGTTTCCAACTGGCCGGTCATTTACTTCATCAACTACACGCCAACAAGTTCTGTGGCACCATTCATCACCGCGCCATCAACAAGTTTTCTGGCGCCGTTGCCGGAGATTGAACTACATTTTCCCACGTCAACTTGGCACCATCAAACGCAATCATTGTGCCAGGAGAAACCTCTAATTTGAGTGAGGTAAGATTTGGGGATGTTGCTGTCCTGAAACAGATTTCGGTGCTGCACTGTAAAAATTCGTGAAAATTCTCAGAATATCTTTTTGACCTGCAATTTCTTGTGAATATGCCCTAGTTTATATCCAAACTTTAATTAGTTTTACACTTTTCGATTTGAGCAAAAGAAAACCCTCGAAAAAATTGACCTTTGTCAGCTGTTCTCTTTTGACAGATTTCTGCCACTATTTGTGTTTGCCTCTCGATCGCTTTCTTTTTGAGTTCTTTTGATCACGGAACTTTTGGGGAAGATGCTACAGTAGTATATGCTTTATATGTGGTGGTTTTGAGTTGAAATATTAAGCAAAAAGGGTTGATTCATTATTATGATTACACTAATATTGCTAATAGAATTGTGTTGAGTTTTGTATGAAGGAAGTTTTCAAGTGTAGGGATTGGAGAATGATGAGATGAGTTGAAGAATGGACAAAAGCTCAAGCTTGGGGATGCCCATGCATCCCAATAAATATCCAAGAGGTACAAGCGTCAAAGCTTGGGGATGCCCCCGAGGCACCCCTTCTTCATCGGCAAAAATCAGGTCACCTTTTAACACACTATATTTTTATTGCTTCATGCACTATGCGTTTTTCTTGGAGCGTCAGTTGTCTTTAGCTTTCAGTTTTGTTTAGTTTTGTTTGCCGCAATAAATGGTTGGACCCCAACAAATTTCTTTTAGAGAAGTTGCCTTGCTTTTCATTTGCCAAGAACACTCCGTTTTTCACTCTTATCGTTCAACGAGTGTTCTCTTTTTCTAGAACTGCGTTTAGCTTTTGTTTTTCGCCTTGATTTTTGTTCAGATCTTGTTCTATCTTTATATCAAGGTGTATTTTGACCTCTGGTCCATGTTGGTTTTCATCAAAAGAGTTGTTTCAAAAAGGTTCGAATGGTGTTGGAAAAGAGAAAAATTTTCATGCAAAAAAGTGGTACAAAAAGGAGCTTGTTTAGACTGCGGCTTAGACTTTTTCATGTCATGCTTGATATCATTTTGATAGTATGCTTAGTGGTTTTGCTGTAGCATGACTTATCTCAAATGACTGAGATTGCTTAATGAGCCTTTGAAAAAATCATGCGTTGTTTTTATTATTTGGAAGCATTAATTTGGTTTTCTACTTGATGCTTTATTTGGGTTGACTTGGCGCATGCTTACACATATTTGACTCATACAAAGTCGCCATAAGCCTCTATGATCATTTAGTTTTTTACTTTTGATGCCATCTTATGCTTCTCTTAATGATGTTTTGTCGCTATGCATGATTTTGGCCGTTATTGCTCTCTTAGTTGGTCGCTCCCAGTCTTTTGCTAGCCCTCATTTTGTACTGAGTATGAGCTCTACTCATGCATCCAACTCCCAAAAACCAAGTTATTCCAATATGTCCACCATACATCCCTATTAGCAATTTGCTATTCGAAAGTACATTTGACTTGCTTTTATCTATCCTTCAAATTAAACTCTTTTTCGTGTTATGCGAAAATGGGTCAGTAAAGCTCTCACGAACCTGATGGCACACTTTACTTTTCTCGTTCTTAAAAATTTGACATTGTGGCTCTCTTATGTTGAGTTGTTATGCTTGCAAGTTGTAAGTTGGAAATTAGCCAAACCATGCCGTCATGGGGTAAGCTTTCAACATCGCACTTCTTATTTGAGTTGATATCGTAATCTTTTGTTTATGGATACTCGTGATGTGAAATAAGTTGGGAATCTTGCGGGATCATGGAGTTTGTACATGTGTTACAGAAATGCCTGGGCCACTAATCTAAGCCATGCATAATTCATGGTGGAAATTTACAGCATGCCCATAGTGAACATTCGACGACACATCTCAAAATAAAAAGCTTTACCAATGGTAAATAAAAGAGATGTCGAGGTGTTCATTGTCTATTTGTCCTATCATTTTGATGTGGGCTTGGTCCATATCATCGGGCACGGAGGTACCTGATGTGGACGGTGCTGATATATAGATCACCGACCAGTTGGAAACCCCAAGAGGAAGGTATGATGAGCACAGCAGCAGTTTTCCCTCAGTAAGAAACCAAGGTTTATCAGTCCAGTAGGAGAAAGCCTAACTTAAGAAGGTGATGTCTGCTAGCTTCGTGACAGCTCCGAACAATTTATAAGGTGCCTCGTCCAGGGCTTTGCTTTGCACCAGCAGCAACGTGGAACCTGCACACAACACAACCAAATACTTTGCTCCCAACTTACGATGAGGTTGTCAATCTCACCGGTTTGCTGTAAACAAAGGTATGAGCGTATCGAGTGGAAAGCAATAGTAGTATGCAAGAAAGTAAACAGTGCGAAGTAAAGTAAACAGGTGATAGCAATGTAAAGGAAATTGGACCGGGGTCCATAGTTCACTAGTGGTGTCTGTCCATAAATAACAACATGCTGGGTAAACAAATTATAGTTGGGCAATAAACAAATTACAGTTGGGCAATTGATATAATAAAGATAATGTGCATATGTCGCGAGGATCACTATGAGATTTACTCTAGGCATTACAACAAAATACATAGACCGCCATCCAACTGCATCTATGACTAATAATCCACCCATGGGGAATCATCCGAGGACCCTGTGAGTATTAAGTTGCGAACAACAGATAACTACATTAAGCAAAGTGTGTAATGTAAACAAAGCATATGTCCTGTAGCGTACCTGTGCTTTATTTGTGCTAGTCCCGGATCGACTGCTAGCACACACAGTTGCAAGATGAAATATCAAGATTACAAAGGTCTTTATTACAACGTTTGATCCACAAATAACTTAGTCTTTTACAACCCAAGAGGCACAAAGCCACAAATTCTTATTATAACTCATAAAAACGACTAAGTAAAATAAATCTTCAAGTCTTCTTTCTTCGTTGATCCGCAGGCAGTCGTGTTGGATGAAGACTCGTGACCGTAGTGCAGCAATCTTCAATCTTCATAGTAGCCACCTGCAACATGATATGTTGCAGCCACGGAGGGTCAATACATTTGAATTGTATTGGCAAGTTACTAAATTCATGCTAAGTTGTGGTAAAAAAAGGATGCGAGTTTTTTTTAGAAGACGTTGTCGTCGTGGTGAAACAACATATGCCATAGGATGGCTTAAATGGGGGCCGACTGTACACTGGTGGATCCGGGAGAGGGAAGGCTCGGTAGAGACCGAGCACAGAACTCACTGCTAACACATCGAGCTACCCAGGTTCGGGGCCCTCGTGAGGAGGTAACACCCCTACTCCTGCATGTCTGATCTATATGAGCTTATATGAGCTTCACATAAGAGCTACAATGGTGCTCCTTGAGCTGTATACCTTGCCTATCTGGGGCTGCACTGGGCAGGAGCTGGAGAGAATGAGCCTCCGAAGGAGGCTTGGGGTGATCGATCCCCCTGGTGCCCCTTATATAGGGAGCCCAGGGGACAAGGGATGCCCCACAATACACTATACATGCACTGTAGCTGAGATGACTACTGGGGTCTTGTCACACTATAGCCTGCATCAGCACAGTACCGTCCTCGGTACTATGCGCTGCGTCACGGTCATGGGCTAGTCCCATCGATGTCTGTACTTGGAGTCCTTGGCTTCGTCTTCTAGCTGCTGTCTTCAGGATCACCATGTCATCAGTCTTATCCTCCTCCTGAGGATAAGACTGACTAGGAGAAGAGGGATACGCTGGTCTGAGCCAAGGGGCGTCCCAAGACCAGCATACGATGGTAAAGGATATGCCAGTCCGAGCCTGGAGGCGTCCCAGGACTGGCACGATGCGCTGGAGGCGATGCTGGACGAGGAATATGTCCTGGAGGGAGTAAATATCGGCCCTGTAGAGGAATAATCCGGCCTGGGCCAGGGAATCCCGGCCTGGCCCGGCCGGAACAGTAGACAAAAGCCAGCCCAGCCGGTATAAGAAATCCCGGCCTGGGCTGGGAATGTCGGCCTGGCTAAGCCGGCCTGGAGGGCGCGCAGCGGCCCAGCCGGGGGCTGGAGGAAGAGGCCCAGCCAGGGCAGCCGGCCTGGCAGCCCAGCCGGGGCAGCCGGCCACGCGGCCCAGCCGGGGGAGGAGGCAGGCCGGGATGCGGGGGCACGGCCCAGCCGGGGAAAGGAGCTAAGAGGCCCGCGCCGGGACCTGGCTGCCTCGGCCCACCCGAAGAATTGCTGTCCCGGCCCAGGGGAGGAAGTGCTGCGCCGGCCCAGCCGGGTTATGCCTTTATCCCGGCCAGCGCTTATATATCCCGGCCCAGCTATGAATATTCCGGCCTGGGCTTCTTATATGCCGGCTTGGAAAGCTCTATTCCGGCCCAGGCTACTGTTTACTCGCTTTTTAATATCCTGCATATATAACTCATCATATATAACATATATTAGACATAATATAAAGGGGTACTTTGGTATACCCGGGGTTATATCCCCGACATTAGCCCCCGAGACTGTGGGGGACTCGTAGAGTCGCGCACAGGCTTCAACAAGAAATATACCAAAGTCCCAAACTCACATATTCACAAAAAACTGATATGCTGGCCTGCATAGGCCTGATTCTATCTCATGCCATCATAGGCAATCTCCCGTTTGACATATACTCATATACGTGATATGTTAGCCTTCGCGGGCTATCTCAAAATACTATTGTGCCTTCTTTGGCTATATCGACACTTTGCCTCTTGGGCTATGTCTCATCGACATCGTCTGCTTCGATAATGCCGGCATACTGCTTTGCCTTCTTTGGCCATATCGATACTTTACCTCTTGAGCTATTTGCCTCTTGGGCTGCTCTGCCTCTTGGGCTACTTTTGCCTCTCGGGCTACTTTGCCTCTTGGGCTTTATATCGACACTTTGCCTCTCAGGCTATGTCTCATCGACATTGTCTGCTTTGACAATGCCGGTATACTGATATGCCTTTTAGGCTGCTTTTGCCTTTTGAGCTATTTGCCTCTTTGGGCTTTATATCGACACTTTGCCTCTCAGGCTATGTCTCATCGACATTGTCTGCTTTGACAATGCTGGTATACTGATATGCCTCTTGGGCTGTGCCATCGCTGGGCACTTGTTAGTATGCAAAAATGATAAGACATGTTAATATGCTAAACCGGGATACTCTATGAAACCGGATATGATAAGAGATATGATGCTTGTTAACTTTGAGATCGATGTCTCGATATATTACTGTGCCAGAATTGGCGATAACTGAAAGGATTATAGAATGCCGTGATATGCTGGCATGCCGAAATAAACGACGATATGAGTTATTGATAGATGCCTTGATATGCTGGCAAACCGAAATAAACGGTGATTGGGGATTTTGGTCGATGCCATGATATGTCGACATACTGAGATTTTGCTCTTGCCATGATATGTTGGCATACTGACATTTTGCCATGATATGCTGGCATACTGACATTTTGCCATGATATGCTGGCATACTGACATTTTGCCATGATATGCTGGCATACTGACATTTTGCCATGATATGCTGGCATACTGACATTTTGCCATGATATGCTGGCATACTGACATTTTGCTCTTTGCCATGATATGCTGTCATACTGACATTTTGCCATGATATGCTGGCATACTGACATTTTGCTCTTTGCCATGATATGCCGGCATACTAAAACTTTGCTCTTGCCACGATATGCCGGCATACTAAAACTCTTCTCATGCCATGATATGTTGGCATATTGGAACTTTGCTCATGCCATGATATGCCGGCATACTGAAACACATATGACTCAAGATATCACTTAATAACCTGATGTACTAACAAACTGAAATACCTGAGACCTGAGACTTTGAGATATGCTGGCCAGGATATAAAGATATGCTGGCTGGGACATAAAATATGCCGGCCAGGATACAAAATATAACATATGCCGGTATACTGAAATTTTGCTCTTTGCCATGATATGCCGGCATACTGAAATACCTGAGACACTGAGATATAAACTGAAGCCCTGGTGGTATAATAGCAATTTCTTCTTGTAATGGCAATATGGAGAGTCATAGCCGGTATATATGATGAAATATCCAACCTGTTCTGTAGTCATTCTAAAAGACATAGCGATGGTCATAGTATTTGGCATATTTGCAATCTAGCATATGGAGTTTGGCATATAGCCCATTGCACTCGGCATATAACTCTTGAAATAAAGCACTTGGCATATAGACTGAGATTGACATATAAGCTAACTTGGCAACTCATAGGAAAGATTAGGCACTCATGTGCCGGCATATAAATGTAGACATACTGCAACTGGCATATAAGCAAACTTGGCATCTCACAACAGATATTTGGCACTCATGTGCCGGCATATAAATGCAAGTATACTGTAACTGGCATATGAGATTTGATTTATAGTATGCAGAAACTGGTACTGAGATAGGCATATAACTGATCTGACTGTAAACCTGCAACAGCTAGCACATGGCATTCAACATATAAACACTGGCATATGAGCCTTGGCATATGACAGCCGGCATATAACGCATAGCATATGGGATAAAGCACTTGGCATATAAGTAGATACTGAACTTGATATGTTAACTGGCATACTGAACCTAGCACTGTAGCAGATATAAAGATTGGCACATACAAAGACATATAACTCGACATAACATCTTGCTGTTGGCATATAAAACCGGCATATAACATGCCCAGATAAAACTTTGCATAAGACTGTATACATAGAACTGATACTAAGGATACTATCTGTAGCAGGCATATGTAGCAATTTGGCATATAAACAGACATACAGGAGGAAACTGGAAAGCTGATATGCTAGCATGCAAACTAATATATACTGAAACAGTACTTAAAAAGCAACTTGCAGGGCTTTAGCCTAGCCCCCGAGCTATTTTTTCTATCAAGGAGACACTGATTTTCAGATAAGCTGACCAGGATATGGAGTAAACCAGCATAAATACTTACTTGCACCGTTGAAGAAGCTTGATGTACCAGCAGATGCTCGAGGCGAAGGCTGAACAGTCCCCTGGTACGACAAACATAGAATGTGCCGGCCGGGACATAAGATATGCTGGCCAGGACACAGGATATGCTGGCCAGAACGCAGGATATGCTGGCCAGGACACAGGATATGCTGGCCAGGACACAGGATATGCTGGCCGGGACACAGGATATGCTGGCCGGGACACAGGATATGCTGGCCGGGACGCAGGATATGCTGGCCAGGACACAGGATATGCTGGCC
Source organism: Dactylis glomerata (assembly GCA_007115705.1). NCBI lineage: Eukaryota > Viridiplantae > Streptophyta > Magnoliopsida > Poales > Poaceae > Dactylis > Dactylis glomerata. The sequence continues at coordinate 394,238 of QXEO01000168.1, read as the reverse complement.
GGGACACAGGATATGCTGGCCAGGACACAGGATATGCTGGCCGGGACGCAGGATATGCTGGCCAGAGGAAGCCGAGTGCCGGCCCGGAGATGCCGATGTAGATCCGGGACAGCCGTATGCTGGCCCGGGCGAGTTGAGGTCAGCCCGGGAGTTGAAGAAGACCTGCTATGCTCGGAGGCGTTGCTGATGTCGAGCCCCTGAGTAGATGAAGAAGATCCCGTCCGGATGTACTCCTACCAGCGCCTTGATCTGCCCCACGGTGGGCGCCAAATGTCGTCGTGGTGAAACAACATATGCCATAGGATGGCTTAAATGGGGGCCGACTGTACACTGGTGGATCCGGGAGAGGGAAGGCTCGGTAGAGACCGAGCACAGAACTCACTGCTAACACATCGAGCTACCCAGGTTCGGGGCCCTCGTGAGGAGGTAACACCCCTACTCCTGCATGTCTGATCTATATGAGCTTATATGAGCTTCACATAAGAGCTACAATGGTGCTCCTTGAGCTGTATACCTTGCCTATCTGGGGCTGCACTGGGCAGGAGCTGGAGAGAATGAGCCTCCGAAGGAGGCTTGGGGTGATCGATCCCCCTGGTGCCCCTTATATAGGGAGCCCAGGGGACAAGGGATGCCCCACAATACACTATACATGCACTGTAGCTGAGATGACTACTGGGGTCTTGTCACACTATAGCCTGCATCAGCACAGTACCGTCCTCGGTACTATGCGCTGCGTCACGGTCATGGGCTAGTCCCATCGATGTCTGTACTTGGAGTCCTTGGCTTCGTCTTCTAGCTGCTGTCTTCAGGATCACCATGTCATCAGTCTTATCCTCCTCCTGAGGATAAGACTGACTAGGAGAAGAGGGATACGCTGGTCTGAGCCAAGGGGCGTCCCAAGACTAGCATACGATGGTAAAGGATATGCCAGTCCGAGCCTGGAGGCGTCCCAGGACTGGCACGATGCGCTGGAGGCGATGCTGGACGAGGAATATGTCCCGGAGGGAGTAAATATCGGCCCTGTAGAGGAATAATCCGGCCTGGGCCAGGGAATCCCGGCCTGGCCCGGCCGGAACAGTAGACAAAAGCCAGCCCAGCCGGTATAAGAAATCCCGGCCTGGGCTGGGAATGTCGGCCTGGCTAAGCCGGCCTGGAGGGCGCGCAGCGGCCCAGCCGGGGGCTGGAGGAAGAGGCCCAGCCGGGGCAGCCGGCCCAGCCGGGGCAGCCGGCCACGCGGCCCAGCCGGGGGAGGAGGCAGGCCGGGATGCGGGGGCACGGCCCAGCCGGGGAAAGGAGCTAAGAGGCCCGCGCCGGGACCTGGCTGCCTCGGCCCACCCGGAGAATTGCTGTCCCGGCCCAGGGGAGGAAGTGCTGCGCCGGCCCAGCCGGGTTATGCCTTTATCCCGGCCAGCGCTTATATATCCCGGCCCAGCTATGAATATTCCGGCCTGGGCTTCTTATATGCCGGCCTGGAAAGCTCTATTCCGGCCCAGGCTACTGTTTACTCGCTTTTTAATATCCTGCATATATAACTCATCATATATAACATATATTAGACATAATATAAAGGGGTACTTTGGTATACCCGGGGTTATATCCCCGACAGACGTCAAGTCAAATGTTTTTAGAAGGTCTTGGGGAGCACAAGGATATTACACACCAAGTGTCCAATATAAAAAAAAATCTAACACACGGATATTACACACCACGTGCCCAATCCTACCATATGGATATTACACACCATATGACCAAAGTCCCAATCTAACACATGGATATTACACACCATGTGACCAAAATCCCACCTATCACATGGATATTACACACCATGTGACAAAAACCCTACCCATGAACGATGTTACTCACGAACATGGGTTTTTCTCTCATGCATCGATATTACACACGATCATGAGGTTTTGCTCAAAACTAAACACGACAAGGAAGTCCTTTTTTTTGAAGGGTGACGAGAAAGTCCTTTGATTGCTCCTGATGCGCGCAAGCTTGTAGGGCCACTCACTGGATGCAGCTGTCGTAGATATCTTTTCACGCTTCACAACATTACATTGAAAACCTTTTTATTCCAAACATTTTTCACAATGCTACCCCAGAATGGGTGCATGTTAAATCCTACATCTCTGCACACAATGTCTACTCACAATCATATTATAACTTCACAAATCATAGCATTCTCTCTACATAAACATGTATCAATTTAATGTTAAGGATAAAGCTTAACATGGTAAAGCAACTTGCCTTGGTAAGGAGAGGAGTTCGTGCACTCGTCGCAAAAGCACTCGTTGCACTCAACACAGTCTATACATGAAATATAGCATTATAAGCACATAACCATCACAAACAATTCATGCAAAGAAAACATGCATGCAAATGAGTTTTAAACACTTCAAGGACACTTAACATGTTCTCTGGTTGTTACTATATGCATGATGCCATGAGCAAAATTTTAGAGTTATTATAAAGCTTATAACATCAACAACACACCATTAGAGCAAAGATACAAACTAAAACTATAAAAGTGGTATAAAAAGTTCCCAAAAATTATTTAGCCGTGCTACAATACTTAGGGATATCATAGGGTCCTAAAACAAAAGGATTTACTGTGAAAATAATTTTATAACTATTTTTAATAATCAAAACACAAGATTAAAGCTTGCAGCAAATCACTATTTAAAACCATTACTATACTTGTTTTTGATACTGTAGCTAGAATCTACACAATTTTATCAATCCATAGGCGCAAAGTTTGCTCAATTTGGACGTGTAGATCTCAAGTTATGAATTTTCTAAGATTCACATCAAATCTGTGTTTTAAAACGAAAATCAAACCCGGTTGGAATATTCCGAGAATATTCCCAGCGATGTGGCGACGCGTGATTCGCACGTACCCCTTCACCCGGATCAGCCCTAGTGGCCGTTAGATCTAAAACAAAATGGACGACTGGGATCTGATCTGGGAGGCTCACCGGAGGAAGTCGGCCGGCGACGGTGGTGGAGCTCGGACGTCGACGGTGGCGGTGCTCCGGCGATCTCCCGTCTCGGCGAAGTAGAAGACGACGTTCAGCTACTCGCGGCGGTCACGGAGATCTCATCGGGACCTTCTCCTCCTTCCCCGTTCGATGGCGACGTGCGGATGGAGCTCTCCAACTCCGGTGGAACTCCGACGAGCAATTACCGGCAAACCGGTGATCTATAGAAGGGTAAAACGGGTGAGAAAGATCAGTATAGCATGAGGAAAAGGTTAGGGGCAAAAAGAGGGCTCGGGGGCGACGAATTCGAGCTCTTACCGAGCTCCAATGGCGGCGCTCCGGCGAGAGATTGGAGCAGCTGGTGGCTCAAAAAGCTAGGGTTTCGTGGGGGAAAGATAGAGGAGGTCTAGGGCTATTTATAGGTGAAGTTTCGTGAAAAAGGGGCAACAAAATCGGACGTTTTTGGTTAGATCCGATCGATCCAGAGAACGCGTACGCGTACAGGAAGCTACCGACCAGATCTTGCTAATGACATGTAGGACCCGCGGTTCAGAGAGAAAAAAAACAAAAGAAAAGTAAGAGCGCTCCTGCTGGCTGGCTTTCTGGCCTCGCGCTGGCGGGCTCTGCGGCCGGCTGGCCGGATGGGCTGGATTCGGTCTGGCCGGTCTGCGGCTGTTTTTTTTTTCCTTTAATCTTTTTCAAATTTAACAGAAAACTGTTTACTGTTTTGTCTAAAAATTTAGTTTTAAGGCTCCAAATTGAGCAAAACAAACTTCTCCGGATTTGTAAAAACAAGGGCTTCTTCCTAGGTACATTAGAACATTGTACAAGCCCACCAATAAGTACAAAAATATATTTTAATGAAATTGAGCCACGCTAAGATAAAAAATGCAAATCAACACATAATTGAGTTTTTGTCCAAAACAAAACTTTTTCAGTTTTGAGAAATATGTAGTGGTGCATATGCATATGAATGACATGATGAAATTCCCAAATCTAAAATCCGGGATGTTACATGTCCTTGGACATAAGAATGTTGTTTTCTCCCTAGTGGCAACAGCACATCTACAACCTTAGAGGTTTCCGTCACTCCCCTAGATTAAATAGAGGCATGAACCCAACTATCGAGCATAAATACCCCCTCTTGGAGTCACTAGTATCTACTTGGCCAAGATAGCTACTAACAATGGAGAGCATGCAAGATCATAAACAACATAGAGATAACATAAGATAATATTCAGCACATCAACTCAACATAACACCAATATTCATCAGATCCTAACAAACACAACATGTAGAATTACATAACGGTGATCTCGATCATGTAAGGCAGCTCACGAGATCTAAACATGAAGCACATGGTGGAGAAGACAACCATCTAGCTACTGCTATGGACCCATAGTCCAAGGTAGACTACTCACTCATCGCGCCAGAGGCAAGCATGGCGATGAAGAAGATCTCCGGTGGCGATTCCCCTCTCCTGCAGGGTGCCGGGAAGAGATTCTGGACCCTCCCGATCTTGGGTCGACGATGATGGCGGATCGCGATGTGTTTCTAGTAAATTGATCAGGTTCTTAGGTTTTCCCGTCGGGGGGTCTTTATAGGCGAAGGGCCAGCATCAGAGGTGGACCAGGGTGGTCTCACCCATAGGGGGCGCGGGCCAGGGGCTGGCCGGGCCGCCCTATGGTGAGGCCAGCCTCTGGCTCGGCTCCGTCTCCTCTTCGGTCTTCTGGAAGCTTCGTTTAATATCTGGATGTTCGGCTTTTGTTTAGTCCAATTCTGAAAATATTTCCTGTGTAACTTTTCTGAAACACAAAAACTACAGAAAACAGGGAACTAGCACTGTGGCATCTTGTTAATAGGTTAGTTCCGGAAATCGCATAAAAACGCCATGAAGTGTAACAAAACACTAAGCAAATGGTGTAAAAACAAGCATGGAGCATCAAAAATTATAGATACGTTTGAGACGTATCAGCATCCCTAAGCTTAACTCCTGCTCGTCCTCGAGTAGGTAAGTGATAACAAAATAAATAATTTTTAAGGTGACATGCACCTACACAATCTTGATCATCTATGTAAGAATTGAGTGCTCGGATCAAAAGAACTTAAAACATGGGCATGAAAGATATAATCCTGATAGAAGAAACTTAGCAACCATGTTATAACATGAAAAATGAACACAAATGAAAGATCATGAAAATGAAACAATGAAAGTCAAATGTGTGTTCAAATCATATAGAAAAACATACAAATGGTTTTCTGCTTGTCCTTCATGAGAGAGCAAAACATAAATGCATAGGACACCTTCAAGTTTAGGAGGGCGACTAGATATAAATAATTTAAGAACAAGTGAAACCAACATCATAAATCAATCAATGAAAACTTTGGGACAATGCACATTATACTCAGAATGACAACTATGCTCTCTTAGACAGTGCATAAAGATAGAAGGTGGTGACTCAACATAAAAGTAAAAGAAAGGCCCTTCGCAGAGGGAAGCAGTGATTGCAAGTTTTATAAACCTTCAAAAATTATGGTACTTACTAGCTTTGAGCTCTCATTGCCCCATCATAGGCATCTTGAATGGTTAAAGTTAATGCGAATACACTTATGATGCATATGCTTGACAAATCATAAGTTGAAAACCTCGTGTCCCATGAAGTACGAATACCCAAACCTCATGCTACTCGACTTAGAGTCCCAAGCAAGCTCTTGTCATTGTAAATATATGTGTATCATTGAGAACCGCCAACGGGGTACCTTCTGCCCGATGACATGGAACAAGCCCACATCAAAATGATAGGACAAACAGACAATGAACACCTCGGCATCTCTTTTATTTACCATTGGTATAGCTTTTTATTTTGAGATGCGTCGTCGAATGTTCACTATAGGCATGCTATAAATTTCCACCATGAATTATGCATGGCTTAGATTAGCGGCCCAGGCGTTTCTCTAACACATATACAAACTCCATGATCCCGCAAGATTCCCAAATTATTTCACATCGCGAGTATCCATAAACAAAAGATCACGATGTCAACTCAAATAAGAAGTGCAATGTTGAAAGCTTGCCCCATGACGGCATGGCAGGGCTAATTTCCAACTTACAACTTGCAAGCATAACAACTCAACATAAGAGAGCCATAATGTCAAATTTTTAAGACAAGAGAAGTAAAGTGTGCCATCAGGTTCGTGAGAGCTTTACTGACCAATTTTCGCATAACACCAAAAAGAGTTTAATTTGAAGGATAGATAAAAGCAAGTCAAATGTACTTTGGAATAGCAAATTGCTAATAGGTATGTATGGTGGACACATTGGAACAACTTGGTTTTTAGGAGTTGGATGCACGAGTAGAGCTCATACTCAGTACAAAATGAGGGCTAGCAAAAGACTGGGAGCGACCAACTAAGAGAGCAATAACGGCCATAATCATGCAAAGCGACAAAGCAACATTAAAAGAAGCATAAGATGGCATCAAAAGTCAAAAACTAAATGATCATAGAGGCTTATGGTGACTTTGTATGAGTCTAACATGTGTAAGCATGCGCCAAGTCAACCCAAATAAAGCATCAAAGGAGAAAACCAAATTAATGCTTCCAAATAATAAAAACAACACATGATTTTTTCAAAGGCTCATTAAGCAATCTCAGTCATTTGAGACAAGTCATGCTACAGCAAAACCACTAAGCATACTATCAAAATGATATCAAGCATGACATGAAAAAGTCTAAGCCGCAGTCTAAGCAAGCTCCTTTTTGTACCACTTTTTTGCATGAAAATTTTTCTCTTTTCCAACACCATTCGAACCTTTTTGAAACAACTCTTTTGATGAAAACCAACATGGACCAGAGGTCAAAATACACCTTTATATAAAGATAGAACAAGATCTGAACAAAAATCAAGGCGAAAAACAAAAGCTAAATGCAGTTCTAGAAAAAGAGAACACTCGTTGAACGATAAGAGTGAAAAACGGAGTGTTCTTGGCAAATGAAAAGCAAGGCAACTTCTCTAAAAAAAATTGTTGAGGTCCAACCATTTATTGCAGCAAACAAAACTAAACAAAACTGAAAGCTAAAGACAACTGATGCTCCAAGAAAAACGCATAGTGCATGAAGCAATAAAAATATAGTGTGTTAAAAGGTGACCTGATTTTTGCCGATGAAGAAGGGGTGCCTCTGGGGCATCCCAAGCTTTGACGCTTGTACCTCTTGGAATTTTTTTGTGGTGCATGGGCATACCCAAGCTTGAGCTTTTGTCCATTCTTTAACTCATCTCATCATTCTCCAATCCCTACACTTGAAAACTTCCTTCATACAAAACTAAGCACAATTCTATTAGCAACATTAGTGTAAGCATAATAATGAATCAACCCTTTTTTGCTTTAGATTTCAACTCAAAACCACCACATATAAAGCATATACTACTGTAGCAACTTCCCCAGAAGTTTCGTTATCAAAAGAACTCAAAAAAGAAAGCGATAAAGAGGCAAACATAAATAGTGGCAGAAATCTGTCAAAACAGAATAGCTGACAAAGGTCGATTTTTCAGAGGGTTTTATGTTGCTCAAATAAAAAAGTTTATAACTAATGAAAGTTTGGATATAACCTGGGTCATATGTGCAAGAAATCGCAGGTCAAAAAGATAATTTGCGAATTTTCACGAATTTTTATGGTGCAGCACCGAAATCTGTTTCAGGACAGCAACATCCCCAAATCTTACCTCACTCAAATTAGAGGCTTCTCTTGGCACAACAACGAAATAAAAAGGATAAGGAGAGGTTATTACAGTAGTAATAACTTCCAAGACTCAAATAAAAGAAAAATAACTGAAAGTAAAACAATGGGTTATCTCCCAAGAGTGCTTTTCTTTAACGCCTTTGAGCTAGGCGCAGAAAGTGCAAATCAAGTAATATCAAAAGAAGCATTAAGATCCATTGCAGAAGTCTTTTCAATAAGGCATTGTATTGCATCCACATAAGTTTTTGAAGACCCCTTGTGATCACGCTTTGGTTCACTCAAATCACTAAAAAGATTTTCAGGACAGATCCAATCAAAATTGTTTTCAAAAGCCTCATGCAATCCCAAGAGTTTGCTAGGTATTGGTATTTGGGTTTCTTCATTGTTTGTACTAACAACCTCTATATGCGAGCTAAGCTTATTAAAATGCTTAAGAACTTTCCTAGCTTCAATGACAACATCTCTAAATTCTCTACACAAAGTTTCCAAGATAAAAGCTTTCTTTTCGGGGTCTTCAATATCATGAAGCTTAAGAAACATGTGTTGCATAAAAGGATTAAGCCTAGAAAACCTAGCTTCTAACATGTGAACTAAATAAGCAAAAGCAACTTCATAACTAGGAGCAAGCTCAGCCAAAGATTTTTCCTCAACATCTTTATGCATACTAATATGATTAAAGAACTCCTCGATGTTACTTTTCCCAATAATGGAACCACTACCTACTGAGAGGTCCTCCAAAACATACTTAGGGAACAACATAATGAACTAAGAATAATAAAGTAACAACTATAAAGGAAACTAATTTTTTTGTGTGTTTTTAATAAAATGATACAAGCAAAATTAAAGTAAAAGCAAAACTAAAACAAAGTAAAGGATGTGCGTGCGAAACTCCCCTTGCAGAAGTCTTCTTCCTCCCCGGGAATGGCGTCGGAAAATAGCTTGATGTGGACGGTGTTGATATATAGATCACCGACCAGTTGGGAACCCCAAGAGGAAGGTATGATGAGCACAGCAGCAGTTTTCCCTCAGTAAGAAACCAAGGTTTATCAGTCCAGTAGGAGAAAGCCAAACTTAAGAAGGTGATGTCTGCTAGCTTCGCGATAGCTCCGGACAATTTATAAGGCGCCTCGTCCAGGGCTTTGCTTTGCACCAGCAGCAATATGGAACCTACACACAACACAACCAAATACTTTGCTCCCAACTTACGATGAGTTTGTCAATCTCACGGGTTTACTGTAAACAAAGGTATGAGCGTATCGAGTGGAAAGCAATTAATAGTAGTATGCGGGAAAGTAAACAGTGCGAGTAAAGTAAACAGGTGATAGCAATGTAAAGGAAATTGGACCGGGATCCACAGTTCACTACTGGTGTCTCTCTATAAAATAAATAACAACATGCTGGGTAAACAAATTACAGTTGGGCAATTGATAGAATAAAGATAACGTGCATATGTTGCGAGGATCACTATGAGATTTACTCTGGGCATTACAACAAAATACATAGACCGCCATCCAACTGCATCTATGACTAATAATCCACCCACGGGGAATCATCCGAGGACCCCGTGAGTATTAAGTTGCGAACAACAGATAATTGCATTAAGCAAAGTGTTTAATGTAAACAAAGCATATGTCCTTGGACATAAAAATGTTATTTTCTCCCTAGTGGCAATAGCACATCTACAACCTTAGAGGTTTCTGTCACTCCCCCAGATTAAATAGAGGCATGAACCCAACTATCGAGCATAAATACCCCCTCTTGGAGTAACTAGTATCTACTTGGCCAAGATAGCTACTAACAACGGAGAGCATGCAAGATCATAAACAACATAGATATAACATAAGATAATATTCAGCACATCAACTCAACATAACACCAATATTCATCAGATCCCAACAAACACAACATGTAGAATTACATAACAGTGATCTCGATCATGTAAGGCAGCTCACGAGATCTAAACATGAAGCACATGGTGGAGAAGACAACCATCCAGCTACTGCTATGGACCCATAGTCCATGGTAGACTACTTACTCATCACGCCGAAGGCAAGCATGGCGATGAAGAAGACCTCCAGTGGCGATTCCCCTCTCCGGCAGGGTGCCGGGAAGAGCTTCTGGACCCTCCCGATCTCGGGTCGATGACGGCGGCAGATCACGATGTGTTTCTAGAAAATTGATCGGGTTCTTAGGTTTTTTCTATTGAGGGGTCTTTATAGGCAAAGGGGCAGCGTCAGAGGTGGACCAGGGTGGTCTCACCCATAGGGGGCACGGGCCAGGGGCTGGCCGCGCCGCCCTATGGTGAGGCCAGCCTCTGGCTCGGCTCCGTCTCCTCTTTGGTCTTCTGGAATCTTTGTTTAATATCTGGATGTTCGGCTTTTGTTTCATCCAATTCCAAAAATATTTCGTATGTAACTTTTCTGAAACACAAAAATAACAGAAAACAGGGAACTGGCACTGTGGCATCTTCTTAATAGGTCAGTTCTGGAAATCGCATAAAAACACCACGAAGTGTAATAAAACACTAAGCAAATGGTGTAAAAACAAGCATGGAGCATCAAAAATTATAGATACGTTTGAGACGTATCAGTACCCCGTTGGCGGTTCTCGATGATACGTGTATACTTACAATGACAAGAGCTTGCTTGGGACTCTAAGTCGAGTAGCATGAGGTTTGGGTATTCGTACTTCATGGGACACGAGATTTTCAACTTATGATTTGTCAAGCATATGCTTCATAATTATACTCGCATTAACTTTAACCATTCAAGATGCCTATGATGGGAGCAATGAGTGCTCAAAGCTAGTAAGTACCATAATTTTTGAAGGTTTATAAAACTTTTAATCACTGCTTCCCTCTGTGAAGGGTCTTTCTTTTACTTTTATGTTGAGTCACCACCTTCTACCTTTATGCACTGTCTAAGAGAGCATAGTTGTCATTCTGTGTTTAATGTGCATAGTCCTAAAGTTTATCATTGATTGATTCATGATTTTGGTTTCACTTGTTCTTAAATTATTTGTATCTAGTCGCCCTCTTAAACTTGAAGGTGTCCTATGCATTTATGTTTTGCTATAACATGAAGGACAAGCTGAAAACCATTTGCTATGTTTTTCTATATGATTTGAACACACATTTGACTTTCATTGTTTCATTTTCATGATCTTTCATTTGTGTTCTTTTTCATGTTATAACATGGTTGCTAAGTTTCTTCTATCAAGATTATGTCTTTCATGCCCATGTTTTAAGTTCTTTTGATCCCAGCACTCAATGCTTACTTAGATGATCAAGATTGTGTTGGTGCATGTCACCTAAAAAATTATTTTTTTGTTATCACTTACCTACTCGAGGACGAGCAGGAGTTAAGCTTGGGGATGCTTGATACGTTTCAAACGTATCTATAATTTTTGATGCTCCATGCTTGTTCTTTCACCATTTGCTTATTGTTTTGTTACACTTCGTGGCATTTTTATGCATTTTCCGGAACTAACCTATTAACAAGATGCCACAGTGCCAGTTCCCTATTTTCTGCTATTTTTGTGTTTCAGAAAAGTTACACAGGAAATATTCTTGGAATTGGACAAAACAAAAGCCGAACCTCCTAATATTTACCAAAGCTTCCAGAAGTCCGAAGAGGAGACGGAGGGGAGCCACGGGCTGGCCACACCATAGGGCGGCGCGGCCAGCCCCTAGCCCGCGCCCCCTATGGGTGAGGCCACCCTGGCCCACCTCTGACGCTGCCCCTTCGCCTATAAAGACCCCCCGATGGGAAAAACCTAAATACCCCGATCAATTTTCTAGAAACACATCACGATCCGCCGCCATCATCGACCCGAGATCGGGAGGGTCCAGAAGCTCTTCCCGGTACCCTGCCAAAGAGGGGAATCGCCACCGGAGGTCTTCGTCATCGCCATGCTTGCCTCCGGTTCAATGAGTGAGTATTCTACCTTGGACTATGGGTCCATAGCAGTAGCCAGATGGTTGTCTTCTCCACCATGTGCTTCATGTTTATATCTCGTGAGCTGCCTTACATGATCGAGATCATCTTTGTGTAATTCTACATGTTGTGTTTGTTGGGATCCGTTGAATATTGGTGTTATGTTAAGTTGATGTGCTGAATATTATCTTATGTTATCTCTATGTTGTTTATGATCTTGCATGCTCTCCATTGTTAGTAGCTATCTTGGCCAAGTAGATACTAGTGACTCCAAGAGGGGGTATTTATGCTGGATAGTTGGGTTCATGCCTCTATTTAATCTGGGGGAGTGACAGAAACCTCTAAGGTTGTAGATGTGTTGTTGCCACTAGGGATAAAACAACATTCTTGTGTCCAAGGACATTCGTTTTGTTTACATTACACGCTTTGCTTAATGCAGTTATCTGTTGTTTGCAACATAATACTCGAGGGGTGTTTGGACGATATCCCCGCGAGTGGATTATTAGTCATAGATGCAGTTGGATGGCGGTCTATGTATTTTGTTGTAATGCCCAAAGTAAATCTCATAGTGATCCTCGTGACATATGCACGTTATCTTTATTCTATCAATTGCCCATCTGTAATTTGTTTACCCAGCATGTTGTTATTTATCTTATGGAGAGATACCACTAGTGAACTATGGACCCCGGTCCAATTTCCTTTGTATTGCTATTACCGTTTCACTTTTACTCGCACTATTTACTTTCTCGCATACTACTATTGTTTTCCACTCGATACGCTCAGACCTTTGTTTACATCAAACCAGTGAGATTGACAACCTCATCGTAAGTTGGGAGCAAAGTTCTTGGTTGTGTTGTGTGCAGGTTCCACGTTGCTGCTGGTGCAAAGCAAAGCCCTGGATGAGGCGCCTTATAAATTGTCCGGAGCTATCGCGAAGCTAGCAGGCATCACCTTCTGAAGTTTGCCTTTTTCCTACTGGTTCGATAAACCTTGGTTTCTTACTGAGGGAAAACTTGCTACTGTGCTCATCATACCTTCCTCTTGGGGTTCCCAACTGGGTGGTTATCTGCCTGCATCATGGATCCAAGAAGAAACAACCAAAGTTTGTGTTCTTGACTCAAGAAGAGTACTCCGGAAGTGAGAGTGATGAAGAATAAAACTCTACTAGTGAGGTGGCCACAATTTTAACCACCTCCACTCCTCCCACATAACTCTTTGAATCCCCCAATGAGGACTCTCCTATCAAGAACATCAAATGTCTTATGGCCAAGACTTCCGAGGTATCACCTACCCCTTCCACCTCACTCTCTAAGACAAATGACGCTTCTTTGAATGATCTTGCTAGTCTTAGAGTAAAGGAAGAAATCATAGCGTTCGATGAATATGTGTCTAGTGTGCAAGGTGTACACAAGTTACACTTTGAAAGTCTAATGAATCAATATGATCGAACTCTTGAAATTTTTTGATAAACAAAGAAGACTTGAAAAAGAGTATGCTCATGAAATTGTCTCACTAAAAGACTCTCTTGAAGGAGAGGAAGAGGAATGAGCTACTCTTGAAGAGAAGCTCGATTCCATTGAGGAAACTAATAATGAAGTAGTCTGCAAACTTATTAAAGAGTGTGACCACGCTCGTGCCAAAGTAAAAGTGCTTAAAAAGGAAAAGATTGAATTTGGTGTTGGTCATGATAAAATTGTTAAGGATTTAGAAGATCTTGACAAGGCTCACAAGGCTTTGAAAAGTGAACACTCTATTCATACCAAGTCACATGAACAACTTCAAATTCAATTGACTAAAAATGATGTGCCTAGTTCTTCCACTTCCTCTTGTGAGCATGCAAATATTATTGAATAAAATGCTAGGTTGCAAGATGAGCATTCCAAGTCCACCATCCCCATAGGTGAGAAATATTTGAATGACCTTTTGAGTAAGCAAAGGTCAAACAATGATAAAACGGGACTTGGTTTTGCCTCAAAGAAGAAGAAGAAGAAGAAGAAGAAGAAGAAGAAGAAGAAGAAAAAGAAGGCCAAGCCCACACAAGCAAAGAAGGATCCCATTGTGGGTGACAAAGCCACTCATGATGATCTTGCAGGAATTGCTAACCATCACTATGTTTTATTTCGTGATTATTATAGTGATGTGTATGCAAAATATATTGGTCCAAATGATGGTTATGTTGCTTGGTCTATTTGGGTTCCAAAGAACCTTGTTGCTAACAAAAGAGGACCCATTGAGAAATGGGGACCTAAAACCAAGCATTGATCTCTTGTAGGACTATGCTTCCGCTGGATCAAAATGGGTGCTCGATAGTGGACGCACATGTCATATGACCGGAAGCAAGAAGATCATGACGGAGATGAGGCCTAACATTAATAATATAACTGTGACCTATGGAGACATGTCACAATCTGAGGTATTGGGTCTTGGCAAGGTGGTGGTCGCACCGGATATTTCCCTTGTGGACATCATGCTTGTTGAGACTCTTGGTTATAATTTACTTTCAGTTTGTGCACTTGGAAAGATGGTCTTTGCCATCTTCATTGATTATGATATTGTGGTACTCTTGTGGAGCTAGTCTCTAAAGGTTGCTTTCGTTGAGCATATTGAAAACAACTTGTATGTGGTAGGCTTCTCGGGGAAAACCACTACAAGTGCAATGTGTCTATTTGGAAAGACCGATGTGGGTTGGCTTTGACATCGTCAACTAGCCCATGTCAACATGAGAACTTTGCAAAGTCTTCACAAGGGAGGCCACATTCTCAGACTAAAAGAAAATATTTCTTTTGTCAAAGATCATGTTTGTAGGGCTTGTGTTCAAGGAAAAATGCATGACTCTCTCCACTCAATCAAGACTATTATTTCTTCTAAGAGGATTTTAGAGCTCCTTTATGTGGATCTCTTTGGTCCTCCTTCTCATGCAAGTCTTGGTAGGAAGAAATATTGCTTGGTGATTGTTGATGACTATTCAAGATATACATGGGTTTATTTCTTTGATTACAAGAGTGAGACTCAACAAACCATATTGGCAATAAGAAGTGACAAAGGCTCCGAGTTCAAGAACTACACCTTGAATGATTTTCTTAGTGAAGAGGGAATACAACATCAATATTCTGTTGCATACACCCCTTAACAAAATGGTGTAGCTGAGAGGAAGAACTGGACTCTTATGGATATGGCTAGGTACATGTTGGCGGAGTTTAAGTCTTCATACAACTTTTGGGCTGAAGCTATCTCTACGGCTTATCATTCATCAAACTAGCTCTTCCTCTGCAAAGGCTTGAACATGACTCCATATGAAATACTCACCGGAAGCAAGCCCAACATCAAGTACTTCCGGGTTTTGGGTTGTAGGTGTTTCTTTCTTAGAAAAGGAGTTCATTTAGGTAAATTTGATCCAAAAGCATTAAAAGGTATATTTGTTGGTTATGGTGCTGAATCCCACACTTATAGAGTTTTCAACAAGTCCATCAGACGTGTTGAAGAATCTTGTAGTGTGGTGTTCGAAGAAAATGATAGCTCCCAAGGGGAGCAAGATGTTACTTGTGATGTAGATGATGAAATACCTCTAGATGCCATAAGAAGAATGTGTGTGGGATTTATCCGTCCCATTGAGGGACACATTGTGGCGGACCGAGAAGAACTATGCTCTACTCAAGTGGAGCCCTCATCTACACAAGTTCAACAAGCCTCTCCCAAAGAAGCAACTAATGCACGAACCAAAGAACAAGATAAGGACCTTCATGAAGAAGAAGGCGCGCCACCATCCTCTCCAGATATTCCAACCTCCTCTAATTCTTCCCAAGACCAAGATCAACCTACTCATGAAGAGAGTGATGATGTGCTCAATGATGATCAAGGTCAAGTTGATGGTCAAGACGGGGACCAAAATGATCAAGATGATGAAGTGATCCCTCAAAGATCTAATGAGGAGATCGAAGCCTGTCGCAAGAAAAGAGTTGAAAGAAATTTGGAAGTTAGAGGTCATACCCTAGAAAAGGTTATTGGAGATTTAAGAGGCAATGTATCAGCCCGAGGTCAATTGGCAAAATTTAGCAATCATCAAGCCTATATTTCCATGATTGAACCCAAGAAAGTATTTAAAGCACTTGAAGATCCGGATTGGTTGGATGCCATGCATGAAGAACTCAATAACTTTAAGCGCAATAATGTATGGGTATTAGTAGAGAAGCCTAAAGAGTGTCGTAATATTATTGGCACTAAGTGGATATTCAAGAACAAGCAAGATGAGCATGGAATTGTTGTGAGGAACAAGGCAAGATTTGTAGCTCAAGGTTTCTCTCAAGTTGAAGGCATTGAATTTGGGGAGACCTATGCTCCCGTGGCTCGCTTTGAGTCCATACGTATCATTCTTGCATATGCCACTCATCATAATTTTTTGTTGCAACAAATGGATGTTAAAAGTTCATTTCTTAATGGTCCATTAAAAGAGGAGGTGTATGTTAAGCAACCCCTGGGGTTTGAGGACCTCAACTTCCCTAACCATGTCTACAAACTCCATAAGGCACTCTATAGACTTAAACAAGCTCCACATGCGTGGTATGAGCACCTTAGGGAGTCGTTGTTAGACCATGGGTTTGAAGTTGGGCAAATCGATCCCACTCTTTTTTACTAAGAGGGTCAATGGGGATCTTTTCGTATGCCAACTATATGTTGATGATATTATCTTTGGCTCTACTAGCAAAGCTTTTAATGACAAATTTTCAAAGCTTATGACCGATAGGTTTGAGATGTCTATGATGGCGAAATGAAGTTCTTTCTTTGTTTTGAAATTAAGCAATTGAAAGAAGGGACTTTTATTAATCAAGCCAAATATGTCCAAGACATGCTCAATAGGTTCAATATGAAGGAATTAAATGGGGCCGCCACACCAATGCCCACTAAGTGTTATCTTGAACTTGATCCCGATGGTAAAGATGTGGATCAAAAGGTATACCACTCTATGATCGGTTCTTTGCTTTACCTTTGCGCATCTAGACCAGATATTGTGTAGAGTGTAGGTGTGTGTGCAAGGTATCAAGCCACTCCTAAAGAAAGCCACCTTGTGGTGGTCAAAAGAATCTTTCGATATTTAGTTCATACCCCAACTTATGGGCTTTGGTATCCTAAAGGCTCAACTTTCTCTCTTTGTGGCTACACGGAATTAGATTGGGCTGGTGACAAGGATAATAGGAAATCAACCTTCGAGGCTTACCAATTTCTTGGTAGGTGCTTGGTGCGTTGGTCATCTAAGAAGCAAAACTGCATTTCTCTCTCCACCGCAGAAGTCGAATACATTGCCGCCGCAAGTGGATGCACTCAATTGTTGTGGATGAGGCAAACTCTAAAGAAATATGGTGTCGATTGTGACAAAGTGCCTCTTTTGTGTGACAATGAGAGTGCTATCAAGATAGCCTATAATCCTGTGCAACATTCAAGAACAAAGCATATTGAGATCCAGAATCATTTTATTAGAGATCATGTTGCTCGTGGTGATATTGAGCTTGCATATGTTTGCACCAAGGATCAACTTGCCAATATATTCATGAAGCCCCTTGATGAAGCAAGATTTGGATATTTGAGGAATGAGCTAAATATCATTGTTTCAAGGAGTGTGGCTTGAGCATCTTGCAAAATACACCTATACATCAATATTTATTTGGTTTAGGTGTGGGCATGGAGATAGGGGAGTGTGGTCCTAATTAATTGGGCTATCCCTCCCCCCATAATGCTGACATTAACAAAATCATTCTATTAATATCATTTTGTGATATGTGAGCTTCAATGACGATTATTGGTTATGGACCCATGATACATCTTCGCGGTCCAATGCCAAAACACTAATACATGGTGGCCTTGGCCACCGACCTCTTCTTTTGGAAGAATTGATTCATTGCAAATCTTATTTGGGACTTATTGGATATATTTTCTTATCTCATTTGTTTTGGTATGGGAAGGCACTTGCATTGGTTTTCCCAATTTGATCCTTGCAATGTCAAGTGCCAAGAACCACTCAGTGACAACGTCTAATCCTAAGCCTTTCCCTTCCCTCAAACATTCTCTCTTGCACACAAGTTTTGCTCTAAATAGAATTTGATCGAGGATGGCAGCTGCAGGTAGGGATGAAAGTGGAGTGGAAACTTTCCAACTTTTCTGTGAAAAAAAGGAAACAAAATGAAAATATGGAAACAAAAATGGAAATCTGCGGAACGGAAACAGAAACAGAATTTTTTTAGCGGAAGTGGAAATGGAAACAGAACGGCGTTTTTGTCGGGGGGATAACCCCCGGTAGGGTCAAGAGACTAGAAAGACACAAAGTCTATGGTTGACTTGTGCCGGGTTATCAAGAAAGGGCCTGGCCGGAATATAAGAGCATCGGCCAGGCCGGCATATGTGTGTATCCCGGCTAATACTTGGATATGTCGGTATAGCCGGAATACTGGTATATGTGTGCCGGCATATACTTAGATATGCCGGCCTAACCATTTGGTGTGTTGTGCAGGAGCAGGGGAGGCCGGATTACCCGACCCTCGTAGGTCGTTGGTCCGGCATATAAGTCCTGGGTATGGCCAACGGTCATATCCGGGATACTTAAGTCAACCAAGGTGTCACATCCCTACAATCAAGGAAGAAAACATCCAAGCATGGTAGCAGAGTAAGATGGCAGGGTGCACAGTGGAGGTTACCTACCCTCACTGTGCCGAGCTTACCGCACAGAGGTAAGGCCACAGTTCAAGAGGTACAAGGTACAGGGATATGGCGTCCCATCGAGAGCAATCAGGGAGAAAGTCATGGGCGTCTGCCCTCGACAGCAAGTCCTGTTTGGAGTGTAGTTGGTGTCTCCTGGTCTTCTATGACCGTTGTAACCCTGGCCACCACTATATAAGGTGGCACAGGGAGTCCTAGAAAAGGGTTGAAGGTTGGTTGGTCACTCTGTGTTCCTACACTTAGCAGTTCATCTTCCTTCTCTAGCAGAGAGCTTGGAAGCACCATTGTTGTGTACTACATCGACCCAAATATACAATCAGTAGAGCAGGAGTAGGGGTGTTATCTCCTTACGAGAGCCCCGAACCTGGGTAGATCAGTGCCTCTTTCTGTCGTGCTTTTTAGCTCGTTCCCCTCTCCCGAATCCTCCAGCATCTAGTTCGGCCCCCATTTAAGCCATCCTATGGCATATGTTGTTTCACCACGACGACATTTGGCGCCCACCGTGGGGCAGATCGATATGCTGGGCGGAGTGTTCATTCGGACGGGGTCTGTGATAGCAGCTTCGGGAGTGCGCGTGGTCTCTGGCCTCGTCCAGAGGCTAGGCTCGCTCAGTTTCGTCAGTGACAACGCCGGTTGTCTCGGTGGCCGGCCGTTCCCCAGGGATGGCCGGATTATGTCTTTCGGTTCCCACGAGGTGTACGTGGGGACTGAGAGAATTTGCAGGAAGGAGGTGCTGGTGGCATCGGATCCTCCGTCACATCGGCTGGCTCACGCTGGGCGTAGCGCTCGCTCAGTAGAGCCGGCTGAGGTGATGATGGCCGGCACATCCGTGCCGCCGGCGGAAGATGCCGGCAAAGCAGCAGCGGCCGGAGCTTCTCCTCCGGAGCCGCCAAAGGTCAAGAGGTCGGCGCGTCCTCCGTTGGAGCGTGCGGAGAACCTGGCCGGCACTTCTGGTGTGCCGGCTAGGGGCGAGGTTCTTCTTCCCATCATCGACCGGCTTCTCGAGCCGGTGCGATCCGGCGTTGATCCGGAGCAGACAAGGGAGGTCCTGGAGGGATCTCGTCAGGCCCTCGTCGATGAGGCCCTGGCCATGAACCAGGAGCGCGAACGGTTTAACCGGCAACTCCGTGAGTATGAGGCAGCCCATGGTTTTACTCCTGTAGTAATCCGGCCTAGCCGGATAGAAGAGGTTAGAACTAGAGGCAGAAATCTTAATGCTGAGATAGGAAAAGATGCTAGAGATAAGAGTCATACCGCAACTACTATAGCATCAAATAATGTGGCGGAATATGAGGCACTTGTGCATGGCCTGAAGGTGTCTAAGGACATAGGAATTCGCCGGATTATGTGCTTCGGGGATTCTGACTTAGTGATTCAGCAGTGTTCCGGCATATGGGACGCGCATGATGCTAACATGGCATCATACCGTTTCCTAGTGCAGCAGTTAAGTGGTTACTTTGAAGGTTGTGAGTTCCGGCACGTTCTCCGGGCTCAGAACGATGCAGCCGATGCATTATCCAAGCTGGGGTCTTCCCGAGATTCAATCCCGCCCGGCATTTCGCTGGAGCATCTGAGGAAGCCATCGATCAAACCCTTGCCGGAGTCATCCTCCATTTATGTCCCGCCAGGTCCAGACGAAGCAGTTCCAATGGAGATAGATGCCGGAGCCAGGACGGATAACCCGGGGACTGTTTCCTCAGTCCCGGGGACTGGGCCGGCATATGCTGTTAGTACAGTATTCCGGAGCAAAACTAAAGGCAAGGGTAAAATGTGCCAAGAGGTTGTGCCGGTATACCCGGGGACTGCTCCGGCATACCCGGGGACTGATTCTTCAGTCCCGGGGACTTCGCAGCCCATGGAGATCGATTATGTGTCGGTCGAAATGATGGAAATAGATCAGGCAGTGTTCACTGTCAGGGAAGTGCCCTCATGGGCACGTCCTATCATGAACTTCATGGTGGATGGTCAAGTGCCGGCGGATGAAACCGAGGCCCGCCGGGTTATAAGGAGATCCAAAGCGTATACCATCATCAACAAAGAAATATACAAGAGAAGTACCACCGGAGTATTGCAGAGATGTGTCGAATCTGCGGAGGGTCTGGAGATGCTCCGGGAAATTCACCAGGGGGAGTGTGGTCATCATGCTTCGTCCAGGGCATTGGTGGCAAAGGTATTCCGGCATGGCTTCTATTGGCCAACGGCACTGCAAGAGGCAGAAAACTTGGTCCGGAAATGTAATGGGTGTCAAAGATATGCCCACCAGATTCATCAGCCGGCATCTGCCCTGAAAACTATCCCAATAACCTGGCCCTTTGCTGTTTGGGGCCTGGATATGGTCGGGGCTTTTAAGCCGGCCAGAGGGAAAATGACCCATATCCTGGTCATGGTGGACAAGTTCACCAAGTGGATTGAAGTGAAGCCCATAAGCAAGTGTGATGGTCACACAGCAGTGAAATTCTTAAAGGATATAATCTTGAGATATGGTGTTCCTCATAGCATCATCACTGACAATGGGTCAAACTTTGCCCAAGGGCCATTTGCCAGATTTTGTGAGGAAGTGGGAATCCGGCTGGACGTTGCGTCGGTTGCCCACCCTTGTGCCAATGGCCAAGTAGAGAGATCGAATGGGCTAGTATTATCCGGCATAAAACCCCGGCTGATAGAGCCCCTGGAGAAAACTCCGGGATGTTGGCTAGATGAGCTGCCAGCAGTTCTGTGGAGTTTAAGAACAACTCCGAATAGATCAACAGGCTACACACCATTTTTCCTGGTGTATGGAGCAGAAGCTGTGCTTCCAACAGATGTAATACATGATGCACCAAGAATAGTGCTATATACTGAGGAAGAGGCTAAAGAAGCCAGAGAAAATGATGTTGATCTGCTAGAGGAAGCAAGGGAAATAACTCTGTCAAGAACAGCAGTATATCAGCAGAACCTCAGACGCTATCATGCGCAGAAGGTAAATCCAAGGAGATTTCAAGAGGGAGATCTAGTACTCCGGCTAAAGCAAGGAACAGAAGGCCGGCATAAGTTAACTCCTCCATGGGAGGGGCCATTCATTGTGAGCAGAGCTCTGCACAATGATGCCTATTATCTTATAGATGCGCAGGACCCCAAGAAGAATAAGGCGGACAGGTCCGGAGAAGAAACCAAGAGGCCATGGAACATAGCTCTACTGCGCCCCTTTTACTCCTGAGCAACACAATGTATGTATTTCCATATTTTCCTTTGTATGCCGGCGTGTTGTGCCGGCACAAGACTAATGAATGAAATACCGGCATCCCGAAGAAGCCGGGTAACTAGCTCCGAGGTATATTTGTTGTTTATTTACAGTTTTTTGTTATATGCCGGCTGGCTTTATTTGAATGTTTCCTATGTCGGCCTAGTAATGTGTCGGCACCAAAGGCCACTCTTCGACTCAGCTGCTGTCCGAAACCCGGCTTCATGGCTAGCAAGAGTAGATGCCGGAGATTGTCTACACATGGAAAACGGCTAAGGAAATACAAAGCAAGCGAACCGACATTTTCGTTAAAGCTAAAGTTAAAATTTAAAGTGTCGGATGATTTGAAGTCTAAGTCTCAAAGTTAAAGTACTGTATGTTCGAGGAAGCAACCTTGAGACTCATACGTCGAAAGCCAATTGAGGTAGACAAGCAGCCAAGGTTGTGAAATTGAGGAAACAGGAAAACAACTCGGTGACTTAGCCAAAAGATGATCCGGCATTAGTAACAAGCAAACCAAGATAAAACTTGTTCAGGAAGCAAACCAAAGGAAATTAAACGTGTATATTACATCTGCACCCGGCATACCGGGGATCTGATAAAACTTAAAGTGTTTGTGCTGCAAAGTCAAGGAGCAGCGGCAGAAGCAGAGGCGCCGGCTGGTGGAGCAGTGGCGGTGGAGATGTCGGCTTCAGGAGTGCCGGACCCAGCAGATGGAATGGAGCCATCACCTCCGCCCGGGGCAGATGCCTGTTCTGGGACATCAGTGTCGGCCTCTTCAGCTTCATCTTCATCCTGGCTGGAGTCGGAGCCCTCAGCAGCGGCGGATGTCCCGGCATCGTACTTCTGCTCCGGCTCACGGATATCCCGAACGAAGGCGTCGGTGTCGGCATAGTCCACATAGCTGTGGGCCAACTCTCGCCGGCGCCGAATATGTTCCGGATCCGTGGTCCAGATGGATCCTTCGCGCACAGTGCGCAAAGTCTCCAAGTCAGCCTTTTCATACCAGGACAAGAAGTAGCTGAGAGCTTCGTCAGCTCCAACCCTCGCGCCGGAATCTCGCCACTCCCGGAGGCGAACCTTGGCCAGCTGCAGATCGTTGCCGAGGTCGACGGGGTCAGTGGGAGTCCTTTGTCCCGGCCAGAGGGCAGAGAATGCCTCCTGGGCGCCATAGAAGAGTTCTTCGGTGTAGAGCGTCATGGCGTTTTTCCGGGACTGCAGAGCCAGCAGCTGCTCCGACATGTCCCAGTTGGGCGAGTCAACCGGAACACCCCGGTTTTCTCGATCCAACTGCAAAGCCCTCTCAACGTCTGCGACGGAAGTGGGAAACATGTCTGAGGAATAGAAACAATGTTAGCAAAAGGAGAATATGCCGGAGAGAATTACACTATGTCGGGAAGGATAAAGGGAAAGGATTTGAAGCTTACTGGCAAGGTCGGCATTCAGCTGTGCAACTGTAACCTCCCATTTGGTGGCCTGCTCCTTCAGGCTATCCATTTCAGCGTGGGCGTTGGAGGCATCAGTCTCGGAGATGACAAGCAGGGACTGGGTTTTCTTCAGTAGGCCCTCCCTCTGTTCCTTTTCGTCCAGAAGCTCGGTGATCCAGCCCTTCAGCTGCTCTATCTCGGCCTTGTGAGCAGCATCCCGGTCGTCCAGTTGCTTGGCTACATCCACCGAGGACACACAGTCCTGGTGGCGTGCCTCCAGTGCAGCTTTCTCGTCTGAAAAGATTGGAAGTCAAAACAAGGATTTGAAGAAAGAAAACAGTGAAAAGATTAAAGGATTTGAAGTACAGAAGGATTAGTCCAAGGTTAAGAGGATCCGGCATACCAGTAAGCTCTTTCACCCTCGTAAGAAGCGCGGCGACTTGTTCTTCAGTGCCAGCTGCAGAATGTCGGCACAAGGTTATGTGTCGGTAAGAAGAAGTATTGCAAAGTAAAGAGAGGAAAGATATCCGGCATATAGCGGTATGTCGGCAAAAGATTACCTTTCTTGGACAGCTCCAGCTGAAGCTTGCTATGCTCGTCGGATAACTTCCGATGCTCGCATACCAAGTTATGATACAGGTCGGCCCGGGTGTTGTTCATGCGCTGCAAAAGTGCCCGGATTTAAAATATCAGCAGAGAAATTCGGCATGGAAATTAAGTTGAAAATTCTATCAAGTGATCATTCTACTGAAGACCCGGCACAGGTGAATGCTCACCTATCCCGGCCCTCGGTGACTAGGATTTGAAGCTCGAAACGAGCTTATATCTCGGTCAAGAGGATTTGAAAGATAATTGAGATGTGAAATTGCTAAAGACCCGGCACAGGTGCTGCGCACCTATCCCGGCCCTCGGTGACTAGGATTTGAAGCTCGGATCGAGCTCATATGTCGGCAGTTAATTCAAAAGAAGCTAGCTAAAAGACTATGAGAAAATCCCGGATGTCCGTATCCCGGACAGCCGACATTTTCGGGGACTGGGGATATGTGTATAGGTAGAAAGGACTTACGTTGGTGGCATCGGCCAGGCGATGAAGTCGTTGCTGAAGACTGAGAAGTTCGCAGGCAATAGGAATGGGCTTAGCGGCCAGGATATCAGCTGGGTTGCCGGTGGCCGAAGCTTCGGCCTGTTTCTTCTTGCTGCTGGAGTCCGCGGTGTCCATGCTGCCGGCGTCGTTCCACTTGGTGCAATGCTCCTTGAGAGACCCGAGGCTTTGGTCACTCTTTGTCACCAGGGGGATGATGCCCTCAAGTTCTGGCGTGTCGAAGAAGTTGCGCCGGTAGCCAGGCCGGGCTGCTGCCCTGCCAAGATGCAGGGCCAGAGCAGAGCTGGTCCGAGGCGTTGCCTTAGGAGGAGCAGTGGCAGCGGATGGAGTGCCGGACTTGGTCGGCTGGATCTTCAATGTGCCGGACTTGGCCGGGGCAGAGGTCTTGGCCGGCGCCGTGGTCTTGGCCGGTGCAGGAGTCGTTTCAGCAGAAGGAGTTTTGGGCACGGGCTGTTCCGGTGCGGCCGGTGCATCTTGGCCAGCAGAGGCAGGATCCGGAATAGTCCGGACTTCCGGCACTAAAGGGCCTTTACCCTTGATGTCTGCTCCGGCGTCTTCAGTTGTGCCGGCGTCGCTGGTGGGCGCGCCGGAGTCTGGTGCTTCTTGGTGGGCTCCTGTGTCCATGTGGACATCAGGAGCCGGAGGTTCCTATTGAGCCCCCGAGTCCATGTGGACGTCGGGGGCAGAGGTGTCTTGTTCCGGCGGAGGAACGTCCTTCGCCGGGGAGGAGGTCTTGTCGGGCGCAGGCGAGGATGCCGGCGCCGGGGAGGTCGTGTGGCTGGCAGAGGGTATGTCGGAGGTAGCAGTGGCCGCGGGCTTGGTAACTTTCGGGTCGCCACTCGAGCCAGAAGCTTGTTCCGGCGCAAGAGGAGCTCTGAAAGAGAAAAAACGCCAAGTCAATAATGCAAGCAAGAGATATGTCGGAAATGAAACAAGCAGAAGGAACTTACCCCGCGGCGACAGGTCTCGGTTTCTTCGCTATGGGCACGCCGACCTTCTGCCTCTTCGACTTCTGAGGTGTGTCGGACTGGGGCTTCACCCCTCGCTTCCGGCCGGCACGTCCGCCGGTGGAAGGAGGTCCCTGGTTCAGAGGGGCGGCGTCGATAACCACATCGTTCGGGATAGCTGAGGACGGCATTGCAAACTCGTAAGCAATAGGTGTTTCTGGAAAGGCGTACGCAAGTGGCATCGGGTCATAGTACAGCAGGATCTCCTCGTCAGAATCAATCTCACTCCGGTCTTGAGTATAATGCCGGGATGAAGAGCCCTTACCCATGGCAGCTGCAGCACGGGTGCTCCTGGGAAGCTTATCCCAATGATCCGGATCTTCAACATCCGCAACAGTGCGGTCCGCCGCGATCTTGATCCGGGAGTTCTCCATGGCTTGGAAGCTGAATTTCTGTATAAACAGCAAAGTCAAGTATTCAGACAAGGAAATATGCCGGTGGAAGAGGTATGTCGGATCAATATGATATGTGTCGGCAAACAGACATGTGTCGGCTTAAGTATCTATGTGCCGGACATGGACTTTATGTATCAGATAAGATGGTTTACCGTTGGGGCGGGCCTATCCCGGCTGTATGGTTCTAGCCCCCAGGCAAAAGTGGCCTGAGAGGACTTGCAGACATCCTTAATCCGGCGCAGAATGTCGGCCGGAGTCAGCTCGTGTGTGGAGTGCCGGTTGGGGTCCATTGGCCCGCTCATCTGGCAGATCTTGTGCGACCGGCGCTGCAGAGGGGAGACGCGCCGGCTTATATAGCAGGCCACCAGGTCTTGAGGAGTAAGACCGGCATCCCGGAGCTCGCCCTTAACCCGGTGAAGCGCATTCACCGGCAGCACCGAGTTCTTCGGGTTGTAGGTCCAGTTCGTCATAGCCAAGGGTGGCTCGTCCACAAATGGCGGCAGGTTGAGCAGATCCTCGTCGGTGGTGTTCTTGACGTAGAAGAAGCTTTTCTGCCACTTCTTGCAAGATTCTAGGAGTTCCACCTTGGGGAAGTCCGAGCCCTTTCGGGACATGATGGTGGCCGCACCGCAGAGGGTCATGGGGCGGTCCTTCTTTTCCTGGGCCGTCTCCGGCGGGTCGTCCTTGCTCCGGGGCGGCTCTTGGACGACTTGCTTCCGCAGTTGGAAGTACTTCGCCCAGCCTTGAGTAAGGGGCACTATGCCGGCATAGCCCTCGCAAAAAGCAGCGAAGGCGGAGAGGATCATCACGGCATTGGCCGGGATATGGTGAGGTTGTAGGTCGTAGGTGTCGAGGAAGTCCCGGAAGAAGTCCGATGCCGGCAGGCCGAAGCCACGCTCGAAGTGAGCGATGAAGACGACGCGTTCGCCAGGTTCAGGTGCCGGCACAGTTTCTCCTGCTGGTAGCCGGCATGCTACGCCCTCCGGGACTCTCCTGGTGGAGGTGACCCAGGATATCTCGGCCGGAGTAACCTCCGACCCCTCCCAGCCGGAGCGTCCTTGGGCTCGGGCCGAGGTATCTTCCTCAGAGGCCGAGGTGCCCGTCATGCTTGAAGATGCCATCTTAGTGGCCGGGACAAGGCGTGAGAGCCGGAGTCCCGTGATGATATTCCTATCAAGGCCGGAGAAAAGAGGGAGGTTAGTCTCTCCGGCATACCACTCTCCCCAAGGTTAGCAGAAATCAAAGATCTACCGAGCCAGTTAAAACAGGAAACAAATAAGGGTAAAAAATCTAAGGAAGAACACCTGTGAGCGCTGTTAGCAATGCTAGTCGAATCCAGAGAGGAACTGCACTAGATCTATGTGGATATGGCTACCAATGAGAAGCTATGAAGAAGCATCAAAGAGGAAGAACAGAGGGAGAGAGGAACTCACCGGAGTTTGGCCGACGGCGAAAGAACGACGACGGCGAGCGTACAGAAGAAGATCCAATCTCCCTGCAATGTCGCGGAGGAACGATGCGGCGGCGGCGGCGTCGTCGACGGAGACCCGGGCGTCGTTGAGCGTCGGCGACGGCGAGGAGCAGGTTGACTGCGGCGGAGATGCTGTTCTTCGGACCGGCGGTGGAGCGCAGGAGGCAAAGGAGCAGGCGAGGAAGACGATGGTGGGGGGTAAGAAGATAAGTTTACCCCCGCCGCCCTATTTATACGTCTGCCAGGTCAGGGTCGTGGGGATCGTGGGAGTGTTCCACTCCCCCGACCGTTCCTGCAGAGAGTCGCCACGTGGCGGCACGGAGTGGGGCGGCGGTTCCGATAACCGTGCCATGACGCAATGATGGCGAGGAGTAACTGCACTGTGAACCGTCACATCGTGGGTGACCGTTCGAGGTGGCAGGGCAGTTACAAGTTTCAATGCAAAGCTGTCAGGCATGGCTTCTCGAGGAAGACTCGTTTATATGTCGGATTAATTGCCCGATGTATATGTTCCGTCCGGAATACCCTCGGGACCGGCCGGAATAAGTTTTGGAACAGGAACAGAGGCCGGGATATAATCTGATCACCGGGACATAATGAAGAAAGGTATGTTGAACCTGTCGAGGCTCCACAGCTATGACTGGGGAACCTCGGCAGCTTCGGGGACTAGTGTCGGGGGGATAACCCCCGGTAGGGTCAAGAGACTAGAAAGACACAAAGTCTATGGTTGACTTGTGCCGGGTTATCAAGAAAGGGCCTGGCCGGAATATAAGAGCATCGGCCAGGCCGGCATATGTGTGTATCCCGGCTAATACTTGGATATGCCGGTATAGCCGGAATACTGGTATATGTGTGCCGGCATATACTTAGATATGCCGGCCTAACCATTTGGTGTGTTGTGCAGGAGCAGGGGAGGCCGGATTACCCGACCCTCGTAGGTCGTTGGTCCGGCATATAAGTCCTGGGTATGGCCAACGGTCATATCCGGGATACTTAAGTCAACCAAGGTGTCACATCCCTACAATCAAGGAAGAAAACATCCAAGCATGGTAGCAGAGTAAGATGGCAGGGTGCACAGTGGAGGTTACCTACCCTCACTGTGCCGAGCTTACCGCACAGAGGTAAGGCCACAGTTCAAGAGGTACAAGGTACAGGGATATGGCGTCCCATCGAGAGCAATCAGGGAGAAAGTCATGGGCGTCTGCCCTCGACAGCAAGTCCTGTTTGGAGTGTAGTTGGTGTCTCCTGGTCTTCTATGACCGTTGTAACCCTGGCCACCACTATATAAGGTGGCACAGGGAGTCCTAGAAAAGGGTTGAAGGTTGGTTGGTCACTCTGTGTTCCTACACTTAGCAGTTCATCTTCCTTCTCTAGCAGAGAGCTTGGAAGCACCATTGTTGTGTACTACATCGACCCAAATATACAATCAGTAGAGCAGGAGTAGGGGTGTTATCTCCTTACGAGAGCCCCGAACCTGGGTAGATCAGTGCCTCTTTCTGTCGTGCTTTTTAGCTCGTTCCCCTCTCCCGAATCCTCCAGCATCTAGTTCGGCCCCCATTTAAGCCATCCTATGGCATATGTTGTTTCACCACGACGACAGTTTTCCGGTGGAACAGATGCGGAAATAGAAGTTTCCGTTTCCAACTAATACGGAATTTACGTTTTATGGTTGTCTTGCATGGCCAATCTAGCAGGCCTAATATGTGACCTTGTCATATTGAACTATCAAAGCAATCCACCTCTACTCCCCCATTACACTGAGTAATCTTGATAGGTTTGGGAAATAATTTTTTCGATTTACTTGACTTGCTTGAGTTTTGTTGCATGATTTAGCTGGTCTTTTGGTGTCGGTAATCATCCACTTTTTGTCCGTGTTCACACCGTATTCGTTCCATATCTGTTTCTGAAAGTATTCATTTTCATATTTGTTCCCGGCGTTTCTGTATTTGTTTCTGCTTTCGCATAAAAAAATGAAAACAAATGTGGCACCACTTAGTTCCATCCGTTTTCGCTCCGTTTTCATCCCTAGCTGCAGGCCAGATTATCCGCCCCCCTCTGGGCCAGATATTCTGTGGGCCGGATTATCCACCCCTCTTTGGTCCGGATAATCCGCCCAGGCGGGATTCACTCAAAAGCAAGGGACTCGGGGTGGGCTGGGCAGTTGCCTAGCCTTTCCACCCCCAACTATCTCTCTCTCCTCCCTACTGCCACTTGCCGTCGCTTCTCCTCACTGGCGCCACTCTGGCCACCCATTTGGCCGGATCTTGCTGGTTCTTGCTCTCCTCGACAAGGGGGATCTTCTCCTCCACGCGGTTTCTCCAATGGCGAATGATACCTTCTCCAATCCTCAATCCTATTTGTTGACTTTTGGGGGATGTTTACCTTGCCTAGTTCTTGGAGATTACAGGGTCCTTGGTATCATGTTTCATGCTAGCAATGTTAGTCTTGCAAGTAGTTTACCCAATCTACAAAGTACATGTTGAAATCTTGCTATTTTGAATTTTTTTGGGGGGCGGATTATCCGGCCCCTTGACAGCAATTTGTACCTTGTTTGTTGAGTTACTACTTTCTTTACTAAGGTTCCTAGGCTCCTTCTTGTGACTTGTGTGCATCATCTCATCCATATGCTATCTCCCTTACTCACTTTACAGGTTCTTCCTCGAAGCCTAAGCCACGACACCGAAAGAGGCCGATGTATGCGACCGAGTTCGGGATGCAGGATGCTTCCGCACGTTGGGAACATGAGCAATGGGAAAAGCCTGAGGCTGCTCATGTGAAGTCCCAGAAGAGAAAAGTAAAACAAGCCATGGCAGAAGATGCTAGGAGAAGCAAGAGGAAGGGCAAGGCAATTAGGCCTAACTTAATGAGCTTGACAGACACAGACTTCCACAGGATCCGTTGCAAGGATTTCTATGCAGATCAAGAGCGTGATATTGCAGGACGCTTGTATTGGTGCATTTAGCATATGCACATTCGTCAAGATGTCTATCGGTCCTTCAGGTATCCTTTGAGGGGAATGAGTGCTATTGATGTGGATCATCTCAAGAGGAAACCATATTTTGATGATGCTCTTCAGGCGATTTAGAGTATGGGTCTCACTCAGTTGCTATCTAGTCAGTGTGACTATGACAAGGAGTTGATTCTTTAGTTTTACTCATCTCTTGTGATAATGAATGATGATGAGCACACTCTCAAGTGGACCGCCAATTTCCATGTCTTTGTTGAGGCTTTGGGGTATCCATTTGATGGTCCTTCTCCTCTTGGTGCTCGGTTTTTCTCCCCCAGAAGGCCTAACAAGGATACTCTCTATGAGCTCTACACTTCCACTAGGGAGGTTGGCACTATCACCGGGCTGCTCCCTCTCTATGTTCAGCTGCAGCGTCTGTTCATGGACTCTATTGCTCCAAGTGAAGGTAACAATGATGCCATTCGGATACCAACACTTTTTGGGTTGACCCGCGGTGTCGCAGTGCCATTGTTCTTCTGCAAGATCGCGCTCAGCATATCTGAGAATCCGTTGATGGCTGTCGAAAATCTTTGACAACCATGTACTCTGTTATGCTTCCCCGAAATCCTCCACCAGAGAATTTTGGGCAGCTACTCGAGGTTTTCAGGACAAGCTAACATATTCATCGCTTGATAGAGCTCAACCTGGTGGCTGGTGCCAATTTTGCCCTTGGCTGGATACGGAAGTGGCACCCAAGGCTTAATTTTGTTACCATGTCTTTAAGTTTTCCTTCTTCCAAGAGCTCTAGGAATGCGGCGCTGCGGATTCATATGGATGCCACGCTTCAGCCTGCGTGAAGAATTATTGCTAGGCTACTTGAAGCCGATGCTAGTTTCTTTCGCGAGTATCATTACTTGAACCCACTTCGCGTTGATGAGTCGGACCAAGCGGAGTTGTAATCTATGATTGTAATGTACATTCTCTGTGAGCGTGAGAGTTTTTAACTTTTCTGATGCTACTGTCAGAGAGTTGTACTCAAAACGCTATCTTTGTTTACTCGTGCGTTTTTTCGTATTTCCGTGGTCTACTACTCGTAGTTTATATTCTTGGAATTTTCACATAGACTTGTAAACTCAAAGGATGAGGAACTTGTCTTTTATTATGCTGAAATAAATATACATGGGTTGTCCCAAGAGATCCGGCCGGTGACCTGTGTTCTGGATCTAGAGGGACTTGCCCTACTATGACTCGTTGTTGGTGCATAGTCTTGACTACCAGTTGGGAACCCTAAGAGGAAGGTATGATGAGCACAACAGTAAGTTTTTCCTTAGTAAGAAACCAAGATTTAATTGACCAGTAGGAGAAAGAAACAACTTCTGAAGGTTGATGCTAACTGGCTTTTGGCAGGGCGCACTACCAGCGCCAGCAGCAACGTGGAACCTGCACACAACATAACCAAGATACTTTGCCCCAACTTGCAGTGAGGTTATCAATCTCACTAATTTGCTGAAAACAAAGGATTAAACGTATCGTGTGGAAGATAATATTTGTTTGCAGTAAGTAAATAAATAATGCTTGCAGAAAGTAAAGGGTGCTTGCAGTAGACGGTAATAAATATGTAAAAGAATGGACCGGGGTCCACAGTTCACTAGAGGTGTCTCTCCATAAAGATAAATAACATGCTGGGTAAACAAATTACAGTTGGGCAATTGACAAAATAAAGAATGCATAACAATGCATGTACATGTCATGAAGATCACTATGAGAGTCACTTGGGCATTACAACATAATACATAGACCGTAATCCAACTGCATCTATGACTAATAATCCACCCACAAGATATCATCCGAACAACCCTTGGGTATTAAGTTGCAAGCAACAGATTATCGCCTTAAGCAAAGTATGTAATGTAAACAATACAAATGTCCTCGAACAAGAGATTGTTGTTTTCTCCCTAGTAGCAACAACACATCTACAACCTTATAAGTTATTGTCACTCTCCTAGATTACTAGAGGCATGAACCCACTATCGAGCATAAATACTCCCTCTTGGAGTCACTAGCATCTACTCGGCCAAGATATCTACTAGCAACGGAGAGCATGCAAGATCATAAATAACATAGACATGATAAATCAACAATCAACTTGACATAGTACTCAATATTCATCGGATCCTAACAAACACAACATGTAGAACTACATAACGATTATCTTGATCATGATAGGTAGCTCACAAGATCTAGGCATGAAGCACATGGAGGAGAAGACAACCATCTAGCTACTGCTATGGACCCATAGTCCAAGGTAGACTACTCATGCATCACTCCGGAGGCTGGCATGGTGATGAAGAAGGCCTCCGGTGATGATTCTCCTCTTCGGCAGAGTGCCGGGAAGATCTTCTAGACCCTCCTGATCTCGAGACGATGATGGCGGCGACTTGCACTATGTTTCGTGGAAAAGTGTTCGTCCCCTTAGGGTTTTCCCGTTGAAGGGAATTTATAGGCGGAAGGGCAATTTCAGGGGGTGGACCAGGGGTCCACACCACCTGGTGGCGCGGCCAGGGGGTGGCCCGCACCACCCTATGGTGCGGCTGCCCTCTGGCCCCCCTCCGTCTCTCCTTTGGACTCCGTCTTCGTGTCAGGTAAATAGGAACTTTGGCTTTTGTTTCATCCAATTCCGAGAATATTTCCTGTGTAACTTTTTTGAAACACAAAAACAACAGAAAATAGGAACTGGCACTATGACATCTCGTTAATAGATTAGTTCTAGAAATGCATAAAAATGCCACGAAGTGTAAACAAAACACAAAGCAATTGGTGTAAAACAAGCATGGAGCATCAAAAATTATAGATACGTTTACGACGTATCACTCGTGGCTTGATAGCCTTATTTTACCTATTCTACTTTTCTAATTACTTGTCGTAGGAGGTCGAGGGAGGTCTATGTTGGAGCAGTCCCTGACTCCTGTGTTGTAGCTTCTTTCATCTCTGAGGCTTGTACTCAAAGTTTCTTCATTTCTGGCCCTGCATGATTTTCCTCGGGTCGCTTTGTAGTTGTTGTGGTGGTGCTTCCTGCTTTGACGTTGAGTTGTCCATACTCGGCTGTCATACTGAATGTTTGCGCCATCTTGTGGAATTCCTTGTCGCATAGATCTGAGAGCTCGAAGCTTCCTTTTACTGTGATGATTCCTCTGGGTCCTGGCATCTTGAGTACCAGGTAGGTATAGTGAGGTACTGCCATGAAGCGCGAAAATGCGGGTCATCCGAGGATTGCGTGATACTGAGAGGGCCAATCCCTGACCTCGAAGTCAAGCTTCTCCTTTCTGTAATTCTGGCAATTGTCGAAACAAACGTCAAGTGCTATTCTACCCAATGGTAGTTAGCGCTTCCTGGTACGATTCCATGGAAGGAGCAATCTGTTGGCTTGAGGAACTCCAGTGATATACGCATTGCTCGAAGTGTTTTTGCGTATATCAAGTTTATTCCACTTCCTGCATCCATGAATACTCTTTCTACATCATATCCTCCTATCTGAGCTTTGAGTACCAGGGGCGTGTTTCCGGGCCGAGGCACTGTTATTGGATGGTCTTTTCTGTTGAATTCTATGGGTTGCTCAGACTAGTGCAAATATTTTGTAGTCACTGGAGGCGATGTTACTGCTAGATTGACTTGTCGAGATATGCTTTTTTCATCTTTATTTGATTTTGGCACGGGTTGTATCATTGCAGTGATATGTCCTTTGGATGGGATATATCCTCCATCATTGTCGTTTCCTTGATTTGGCTGGCTTTGTCCTTGCTTTGTTCCATTGTTTGGCTGCTGGTTTGCCAGAGGTGTGTTGTTTGTGTTTCCCTCGTAGCCTTGCCTTCTTGCTTCAGCTTATTTATTCCCTGCTACTTCCTGGAGTTTCAGAAATGTTTTGTAATCCTTCATTGCATGCCTGGACACTCTTTTTCCGTCGATGAACGCATAGTGTATATGACATGGTCTATTCAGCATGTCGTCTGGTGATTGATTATACTCCCTGGGCCCCCTTGACTGGAACCTTTTGCTACTGTCTGAATCCTCTCTTCCGTAGTTGCGGTACCCGGAGTTCCTGCGATCGTCCCCTTGATAGTTGGTGTCCTTGTATCCCGCGACTACTTGACTATGAGAACCATAGTTGTCATAGTTGCGGGATCTTCTCCTTTGACTATTGTACCAGTTTCCCCTGTCATCTTCTGGTGACCGCATTCTATTATTGTTACACACATCTTCACGGCAAATTTGTTTGCTCTATCCATCAACTCTGATTCTGTCCTTGGCATGATCTGCCCTATTTCTTCGACTAGATCTCCTCATCGCAATCCGAGTGTAAAGACATCTATTGCTCTCTCGCTTGAAACTTCGATTGCAGAGTTTTTTATGATGCTCCACCTTTGGATGTATGATCTAAGTGTCTCATTGCACTGCTGTATGCAGGCTTTGACTTCCTCTATTTTCATTGGCCGCTTGTATGTTGACTTGAAGTTACTCGAAACTATTTTGTAAGCTCATCCCAGATTCCGATTGTTTCCCTTTCCAACTTGCTCAACCATTCCCGTGTTGCACCGGTGAGGTGGAGCTACAAACTTTGCATTGTTGTCTCTTTTGATCCTCCTAGTATTTTGACTGCCTGTTGATACGTCTCAAACGTATCTATAATTTTTGATGCTCCATGCTTGTTTATACACCATTTGCTTTGTGTTTTGTTACACTTTGTGGCGTTTTTATGCATTTTCTAGAACTAACCTATTAACGAGATGCCACAGTGCCAGTTCCCTATTTTCTGCTGTTTTTGTGTTTCAGAAAAGTTACATAGGAAATATTCTCAGAATTGGACGAAACAAAAGCCGAAGTTCCTATTTTTTCCGATACGAGACGGAGTCCAAAGCAGAGACGGAGGTGGGCCAGTAGGCGACCACACCATAGGGTGGCGCGGCCTACCCCTGGCCCACGCCACCAGGTGGTGAGGCCACCTGGCCCACCTCCTGACACCACCCTTTCGCCTATATATTCTCATCGGTGAGAAAACCCTAGGCACCCGATCAATTTTCTAGAAAACATAATGCAAGCCGCCGCCGTCATCGACTCAAGATCGGGAGGGTCCAGAAGCTCTTTCCGGCACCCTGCCGGAGAGGGGAATCACCACTGGAGGCCTTCTTCATCACCATGCCTGCCTCCAGAGTGATGTGTGAGTAGTCT
Organism: Dactylis glomerata; assembly: GCA_007115705.1. Taxonomy (NCBI): domain Eukaryota; kingdom Viridiplantae; phylum Streptophyta; class Magnoliopsida; order Poales; family Poaceae; genus Dactylis; species Dactylis glomerata. The sequence continues at coordinate 359,085 of QXEO01000168.1, read as the reverse complement.
ACCTTGGACTACGGGTCCATAGCAGTAGCTAGATGGATGTCTTCTCCTCCATGTGCTTCATGTTTAGATCTTGTGAGCTGCCTATCATGATCAAGATCATCATTATGTAATTCTACATGTTGTGTTTGTTGGGATTCGATGAATATTGAGTACTATGTCAAGTTGATTTATTGATTTATCATCTCTATGTTGTTTATGATCTTGCATGCTCTCCATTCCTAGTAGATATCTTGGCCAAGTAGATGCTAGTGACTCCAAGAGGTAGTATTTATGCTCGATAGTGGGTTCATGCCTCTGGTAACTTGGGGCAGTGACAACAACCTCTAAAGTTGTAGATGTGATGTTGCTACTAGGGAGAAAACAACAATCTTGTGTTCAAGGACATTTGTATTGTTTACATTACACACTTTGCTTAAGGCGGTAATCTGTTGCTTGCAACTTAATACCCAACGGTTGTTCGGATGATATCCGGTGTGTCATGGTTTCGTCAACAGATCTGCCATAGGGGTAGGTGTATGGTGGTTTATGGAAGGGGGTGAACACGGCGGAGCGATCCGGGATGGTGGTAGCACGAGTTTACCCAGCTTCAGATCCCGCAACGGTGGCGAGACCCTACGTGCTGCTATAATTTACTATAAGGCAACAGGTGCTCGATTACAATGACGAGGTTGGCTATTTCGCTATGCGATTGGCCGTATGTCTAAGTCATGCCTCAAGGGCTCCTCCACGCCGGCTTATAAAGGCGCCTGGCATGGGCATCACGACGGTACCGGAGCGGATACAATATGGAGTCCTAGACTAAGTCCTATGCGTGTACTACAAGGCAACCCGCCATGGGCCTGTCTGTGGATCCGCCATGAGCTCCTGCATCCAATATCCACCATGGGCTTCCAGCAACTGGGCTGCCCGGCAGGCAATCCACCATACCACCCTGATGGGCCATCCTGGCTTGCTGTTTTAGGACTACGTCGCTGGTATACCCATTTGGTATATCCCCAACAGTAGGCCCCAGGGAACTTCAGGATCGCTATCTCCATCCGCTATGCCTTGTTTTTTGGTGAAGTCCATCCGCCATAGCTCGTCTTCTTCTTGCGTCTGGATAGCAGTTCTTGACGTTCCTCTTCTTTGTCTCAATCCGCCATAGATAGCGGATTATGCAACGTAGTTTCAGCTCAGCGAGATTTTTGGGATCCGTTAGATCATACCATAAAATCCGCCATAACTTTCGGCACATGGTTCCTTCTAGGGCAAGATTCACAGCAGAAGCACTGTTAGTAATAGTTACTATTTTACCCTCGGACACGTGTAGATGATCTAGGGTTTTCGCGATTAGGATGAACGATGCTGATGGCAGGCACGAATCTCGAGGCTTGGGGCCTATATATACCCCGGCCGCTCACCCCCAGCCGATTCACACCTCATTCTCCCCCGCGCACTCTCTCTCTCCTCAGCGCCACCGTGAGAGCTCCGCAATCTCCGACGAGCCACCACCCGGAACTCTTCGCCGCCGGTCACCTTTCCGCCACAAGCTAGCTTCGTCTTCCTCTTCTTTTGAGATCCTGGACGTTATTTCTGCCACACCTCTCGCCGCCATGGATCCTGAATCATCTCACTGAGCCACAGCGTCTGAAGCTGCTGAAAGCTCAGCAAGGTCATCAGACACGGAATCTGCTATGCCCGAAACTTTGGGAGGTAGCTGGGATCCCTGCAACCTGGATGAGGAAACCTTGTCTTCTTTGGAGCAAGAAGGACGGATAGCGGGCAAGGAAGTCTCAAGATGGCAAGTAGATTTTGGCGCAGCCGCGCCGACCCCTTCAGACGAGGAGATCGTGATGCTCAAATCCCACATCGATCGGGGCTTCAGCCTTTCGCCATCCTACTTCTTAAAGAGCATGCTTCGGCATTATAGGTTACAGCTACACCATATTGCTCCGAATAGCTTCACTATCATAGCGGGATTTGTTGCGCTGTGCGAGGGATATCTGGGTATCTATCCACATGGAGACTTATTCCGCTTGTACTTCAATATTCGCCATAACCGGGATTCAAATGGAGACCCTCACAACTGCGGATCTATCTCATTTGTTCCTCGTAGCGGAAAATCATACCCTTATATCAAACCTCATGATTCTGCAAAGGGATGGCGGGGATCTTTCTTCTATCAGGCTGACCAAGCCCTTCCTGAAAAGAAGTATGGCCTACGGTCTTTTGTTGATGGCCCCGCCGAGGAGCAGGATAGCTGGGGCGTTATGGATGACTTTACCATGGATGACGAATGTCAACTCTGCTCACGATGGATTTCCAAACTTGTATTTTCTGGACTGACAGGTGCAGACACCATCCATTGCTGGATCTCAAGGCGGATTCAGCCTCTTCAATACCGCTCAGCCCTGATGTGCGAGTATAGCGGAATTGACGATCCTCAATGCTACACCAATGAGGAATTGTCTTCCGAGGAGATTGAGCGTCGAATCTGCAACATCATCAAAGTGGGGCGAGATGAGAAGTTGGAGCTAAAGATCCCCATGTACGAGAATGGCAATTGTCCAGAGGTAGGTGCCTTCTTGTTCCGCTATAATTGTTTATTTCTCTTGACTAACTTGCATTTCTTTGCAGCTTTCCTCCCTTCCCCCTTCCGAGCTAAGCCATCTGGTCCACTATCCCCGATCAAAGAAGCTTACTGACGATGAGGAGGAGACATCCTCATCTCCAAAAAGACACAAGCCTTCACCGGTGGCGAAAGAGGAGACTGTGGCGGAGGAGCCCGTGGCGACTGTACACCGCGGCGTTCGTGGCTCAGGCGGGCGCATACGTGGTTTAGGCAAGAGAGTTATCTCCCGCCATCCATCCCCGGCACTGCACGGCCACCTGGAGACCGTACCCGAGCATACCGCTACCATCAAGTTGCCAGAACGGAAGTAAGCAAGTCAATCTTTCAATTTTATGCCATCTCTAACTTGACCTGTTCTGATCTGTGACTTTGTGCATAGGAGGAGGAAAACTGCTGGCCAAAAGTCTCCAAAGGCAAAACCATCTCCTGCAATTGTTCCACCTACACCCAATGCTCCTGTTCGCCCCACTAGACCTTCAACTTCTGCCCAAAAGGCAAGCAAGATGGCGGATGCCCCGACAAAGGATGCCAGGCCTACCGCTAATCCTGTTAAGGGTCCAAAGAAGGTGAGTTTTGGTGGAAAGGTAGTCGAGATGGCCGCGGGAGTTGGAGATGCTGCAAGATGGAAAAAGAAGGCAGATGCTCTTTTCTGTCTTGATAGCCTGCAGGAGGAGGCCAGCAACCATGTGTCATCCGCTATGTCTTCTTTTGTCCAAAGAACTAGTATTGTGAAAGATGTATGTACTTCTAGTAGCCCCCGAGCGTCATGGCGGATTTTCGTAGATGATCCGTTATGGTGCTCTAAGAGAAACTACTTTAGATTTTGCATAATATAGCCCCCGAGCGCCGCCATACATTAACTGCAGTGGTGCTCTTAGAGAACTTAAGTTTTTATGCGATGAGTAGCCCCCGAGCATTATGTCGGATGTTTCCGACATAAAGCTCTAAGAAGACTTAAAAATCATCATGAGTAGCCCCCTGAGCATTATGGCAGATTGTCCGGCATAAAGCTCTAAGAAGACTAAGTTAAAAAATCATCATGAGTAGCCCCTGAGCATTATGGCGGATTTTCTGGCATAAAGCTCTAAGAGTGACTAACACATAACATTTTATCAGAATTATAAGAAAGTTGTGGAGGACCTGGTCCAAGTCGTTAGCTCGCAGGAGAAGGAGCTGGCGAAAAAGAGTACGCTCATGGCGGATTTGCAGAAGCAGCTCGAGAATAGCGGTAATTTTATTTTGCCTTTGACAAGTTTAAGTACCCTTGTGCTAGCCGATCAATACTCTGCCATTATTTCCACCATGCAGATGCTGCCAAGCTGAAATCCACACTCGAGGGGGTGGAAAAGGGCCACGCTATCGCGATGGAGGGGTTGCACACGCAGCTCCAGAAATCTCTGGCCTCAAATACCCTCCTCGAAGAGAAACTCAAGGACCAGGAGCGCCAAAACCGCCAGAAGCAGAAAGAGGTGGAGGATCTCCGCAAAGCCGCCGCTGAGTTTGAAAAGCGGCAGGATGGCTTCAACGAGGTCCTTGACCATTTCCAAAAGACTTTGCTAGGTAATTTTGGCTATCCACATTTTGCAGTTTGTGATAGTATGCTGTGTCAATCTATGACACTGTACTTGTTTCTGTCATGCAGTTACTCTGGAGCAAGGGGAGGTGGATTCCACCACAGGCTTGCGCATGGCCACGGATACCGCGAAGAAGGAGCTGGATGGCCTTCTTAACGCTGGTCGTCAGGCATGCGGCAGCCTGCAGATAGCGGGTTCATCCAGTCTTACTGCGATTGGGCTCACCAAGAAGCTCATGCTCGTACCTGGGCTGGTAGCGGATTGGAAGCAGTCTTCCGCACGGGGTGGTGCCAGAACTGCACTTACGCTGGCAAAGGCCCACTACCCCGAGATGGACCTGGATCTCATCACCTCCAGCATCCCGGAGAGCGGCGAAGACGAAGCGCCAATGGACAAAGTTGCTATCCGGCAGAGCGTGCTGGGATACGATCAGCTGTGTGCCTTGGGCACGCAGCTGAACGTATACTATGAAGCATACGATCTGCCCGGGTTTCCAAGCCAAGGCTCGACGTCAGTCTCCGCAGCTGCTGTAGGTGCTGATGGCGGTGACGACGCTACCTCTGCTGTGTCGCCCTCTTGAATTTTACCCAGCAATGTGGCATGAAGAAACAATTGCATCAATTCGGCCCCTGAGTGGGTCTGTAAGTTTAAACTTTAAACTATGTGTGTGCTTGTACTGTGCCCGATCTGCCTGTGGCAGATCAGAAAATGCTTTTGAACTTATGGCACAATTTTATCAACTCTTTGAAGTGGTTTATGTGCGAAAAACTGCCAGGCCTATTTTATGCAACTTGCAGCAGTTCAGCATGCCCAAAAAACAACACTTTAGAAAAAAATTCACGCGTAGGATTATGCAATCCGCCATCCGGCTCTTTGTGCTTGACTTTTCGTGAGATGGCGAAATCTTTGCACGAACAATTCGCCAGGGCGACGATACTTAATAGCAACCGTCCAAAACCCTTAGCAGATAGCGGCTTAGATCGTCAAAAAGTCACTACTCAGGAATCCACACAAAGAACATCAGGTGGAGATTAAAACATAAATATGCTACGCGGACCGCTTACGGCGGATTTAAAAGACACAAGTGCAGAGCACAATTGCACAAAGGTTCCACATGATCTAAATGAACAATAAAGGAGGTAAAAGACTCAGAGAAAATCAAGAGTGAACTAGATGCTTTATTTCATTAATCATATAGAGGTGCCTATTACATAGCCAAGATAAGTGCTAAGTGTAGAAAGGACGTAGCTGTGCGATGTTCCATGGATGATCTGTTTCATCGTAGATATCGTCAGGGTCTCTTCGTTTGCGCTTCTTACTGGGTCACTTATCTAGCTCGCGAATATCAACGAGGTAGTAGGAACCATTTAGTAGAGCTTTGCTGATGATGAAGGGTCCTTCCCAAGGCGGGGATAGCTTGTGTGACTTCTGCTGTTTGAGGCGTAGCACCAGGTCCCCTTCTTTGAACGAGCGTTTGCGAACTCGGCGGCTATGATAGCGGCGGAGATTCTGCTGGTAGATGGCGGATCTTTGGGCTGCTAGGTCTCGTTCTTCTTCTAGCAGGTCCACGGATAGTTGCCTGGACTGTTCTGCATCTTCCTCCTCATAGGCCTCGACTCTTGGGGAATCATACTGGACATCACTTGGCAAGATTGCCTCTGCTCCATAGACTAAGAAGAAAGGGGTGAGGCCCGTTGATCTGTTTGGCGTGGTCCGTAGACTCCATAGCACAGATGGCAATTCTTCTACCCAGGCTCCAGCTGCTCGATGTAGCGGTGCTTCTAGGCGTGGCTTGATCCCTGACATAATTAGTCCGTTGGTCCTTTCAACCTGGCCATTGGACTGTGGATGTGCCACAGATGCAAGGTCAAGGCAGATTCCGTTGTGATGGCAGTATTCTTCAACTTCTCCCTGAGACAAGTTAGTGTCGTTATCGGTGATGATGCTATGTGGGACGCCGAATCTGACCACAATGTCCTTGACAAATTTTAGGGCAGTTTTGCCATCAAGTTTTCTGATGGGATTAGCTTCTACCCACTTCATGAATTTGTCTACCACTACCAGGAGGTGCGTAAATCCCGAAGGTGCTATTTTTAGCAGACCCACCATGTCCAGCCCCCAGACCGCGAAAGGCCAAGTTATAGGGATCGTATGCAATGCTATGGCGAGCATGTGGGTTTGCTTGGAGTACATATGGCAACCTTGGTAGAGTTCCACGATACGGTCCGCATCTGCCTTGGCTGTAGGCCAGTAGAATCCATGGCGGAATGCCTTAGCTACAAGGGATCTGGCGGTGGCGTGATGCCCACATTCTCCTTCGTGGATCTCCCTTAGTATCTCAATTTCGTCCACTTGGGATATGCACTTCATGAATACTCCCGAAGTACTTCATTTGTAGAGCTGGCATCGATGATGGTATACGCTTTTGCTCTGCGCTCGATTTATCTCTTTTGAACTTCGTCTTCGGGTAACTTCTTGTTCGTCGGATACTCTAGGTAGGGCTTTGCCCATGGCGGGTTGCTCGGCAAAACCGACATAACGGGGGAGCTTGCAAGTTCAGGATTTTCTGGCATGTGCAGATGCTCGAGGAATACGCCTGGCGGGACTGCCTTTTGGCCAGACCCTAGCTTGGACAGTGTGTCGGCTGCCACGTTATCTTCTCGTCATACGTGCTTTATGTTGTAGCCGAGGAAACTTTTGGCCTCATCCACTTTGTCTCTGTAGGCCGCCATGACTTTGTTCCGAGCCTTGTATGTGCTAGCCACCTACTGAGCGACAAGGTCAGAGTCTCCACAACACATTATGTGTTGTACGCCGATCTCCCCTATGACGCGTAGCCCGTGCAGTAGCGCTTCATACTCCGTGATGTTGTTGGTGGTGGGGAAGTGGATTTGGAGGACATAGCTGAGCTCATCTCCCTTAGGGGATTTGAGCGTCACTCCAGCCCCCGAGCCGTGTAGCAGCTTTGAGCCATCAAAGTGCATCACCCAATGCTTTGGTTCTGGGACAGGCGTGGTCTCCTGCGCTTCCTTCCAATCCGCCATAAATTCCGCCAAAGCCTGAGACTTGATGGCGGTGCGAGGCTTGTAGTCGATGTCGAAGGAGGCCAGTTCAATGCCCCACTTTGCAACTCGTCCTGTTGCGTCGCTGTTGTTGATGATGTCCTTCAGTGGAGCCTTGCTCACCACTGTGATCTTATGGTCATAGAAGTAATGCCGTAACTTATGGGAAGCTAGGAAAACTCCGTATGCCAACTTTTGGTAGTGAGGGTAGCGCTGCTTGGATTCCGTCAGGACCTCGCTGACATAGTAGACTGGTCTCTGTACGTCGTACTCCTGCGCTTCTTCCTTGTGTTCTACCACGATGACGATGCTGACGACCCTGTTGGTTGCCGCCATGTATAGTAACATGGGCTCCTGGTCTTCGGGAGCTGCTAGGACTGGTGCAGTGGATAGCACTCTCTTCAGGTCCTTGAGCACAGCGTCTGCCTCGTCGGTCCAGACAAATTCGTCTAATTTCTTCATCAGCTTGTAGAGTGGCAAAGCCTTTCGCCAAGGCGACTGATGAATCTGCTCACTGCTGCCACGCAGCCTGTGAGTCACTGTACGTCCTTCAGGTCATTAGGCCGAGAGATTTCGAGGATAGCCTTGATTTTCTCTGGGTTGACTTCAATACCGCGGTGGGAGACGATGAATCCTAGGAGTTGTCCAGCTGGTACCCCGAAGACGCACTTCGTGGGGTTGAGCATCATGTTGTATTTTCTCAGGTTGGTGAAGGTCTCCTGTAAATCCGCTATAAGGTCGCCCTGTTTCTTGGACATGACGGCAATGTCATCCACATACGCGTGGATGTTGCGTCCGATTTGATCCACCAGGCACTTTTGCATAGTGCGCTGGTAGGTTGCTCCTGCGTTCTTCAGACCGAATGGCATTGTCACATAGCAATACGTGCCATAAGGTGTGACAAACGAGGTAGCAAGCTGATCGGATTGCTTCATCTTGATCTGGTGGTAACCCGAGTAGGCATCTAAGAAACATAGCAGCTCCGATCCCGCCGTCGAGTCAATGACCTGGTCAATGCGAGGCAAGGGAAAAGGATCTTTGGGACACGCTTTGTTCAGGCCGGTGTAATCTACACACATGCGTAGAACCTTTGTGTTTTTCTTAGGAACTAGCACGGGATTTGCCATCCACTTTGTATGGATTACTTCTTTGATGAAGCCTGCTTTCAATAGCTTGGAAATTTCCTTTGCTATGGTGCGGCGCTTTTCATCTCCGAAGCGTCTCATTGCTTGTCTTACTGGCTTGGAGCCAGGAATTATTTTCAGGGCATGCTTGGCGAGTTCCCTGGGTACACCTGTCATGTCAGATGGTTGCCATGCGAAGATGTCCCGGTTCTCACGGAGGAACTCGATGAGCGCACTTTCCTATTTGGGAGACAGATTTGTCCCTATTGAGGTGGTCTTGGTGGCATCGCCAGCGACAAGTTCCACCTGCTTTGTATCAACTGTAGGCTTGAAGTTGGGCGGGGAGGCGGATACTTCTTGTTTGGATGCCGGCATTTCCGCGGGGTCTGTGGTGGCATGGATTTCCTTGAACTCCTCGCCAAAGAACACTGCTTCCGCGAAGGCGGCTTCTCCGTCCTCGCACTCCTTGGCCTTCCTGAAGCTGCCATAAACTGTGATGATGCCTTCAGGTCCTGGCATTTTCAGCTGGTTGTAGATGTAGCATGGCCTGGCGTGAAAGCTGTGGAAGGCGGGGCGGCCGAAGATCACGTGGTATGTACTCTTGAAAGGGACCACCTCGAAGGTTATGGGCTCTTTGCGGTAATTATTTTCATCGCCGAAGGCGACCTTGAGGGTGATGGACCCGAGGGACTTTGCTTGGCGGCCAGGAACCACTCCATAGAAAGTGACAACACTATGGCGGAGTTGGGTCTTGGTAAGGCCTAGCTTTGTCAGGGTTTCCACGTACATGATGTTCAAGCTACTGCCGCCATCCATCAGACATTTGGAGAACTCGTAGCCTTGAATCAGGGGGGTTAACCACCATGGCGTAGTATCCGTCCGGGATGTGCTCTGGGTGATCGTCGCGGCTCCATTGCACCGGCATCTCGGACCATCAGACATACTGGCAGACTTTAGGCACGGTGGCATTTAGGGAGCGCATGGCGGCTCATTGTGCCTTAGCTGTGGGGGGCCAAGAAAGGTGTGAAATGCTCCCTTTTTGGTGCTCTTGTATGGGGTTACTTGTGCCTGCTCCACCCTCTGCCTTTTCGGCGGGTTTGGGCGCAGGGTCTTCGTCCATATCGCTGCTATCCTTGGACTCCTTTTCCTTGTCCGCTTTTCCTTTGCCACGAGGTCGTTGTCGCCGGGTACGTTTGTAGCCAACTTCTTGGTCCGCCTTGATGTCGTTGACAAATTTGCAGTTTCGGTTGGTGTGATTGCACTTTCCTGAAGCGTCCCGATGGGCGAAGCATGGCATGTCGCGGTATTCATCGTAGGACACAGGTGCAGCCGGCGCCGTAGCGGAAGCTGGGGAGCTTCGTGGCTGGCCGCTGCTGGATCCTCGTCCCTGACAACGTTGGCTGCTCTGTCCTTTGTCGGAGAAGGTTGTGGCCACCATGTCCGGAGTTTGCTGCTCTTTTGGCGGATTCTTCCGTTTGTTGTTATTGTTTCGCTTTCCAGTATTCTGGATGGCGGAAGCCTTCAATGATTCGCGGGCATCGTCATCGGCGGCCACGTAGTTGCTTGCGATGGTGATCATGGAATTTAGGGTTAGTTTCCCTTCATTCCGTTCTCGTAACAGGCGATGGCGGAGTAGCTGGCCTCTCTCCAAACTATCAATGAATGCTAGGATGGCGGATTTGTCAGTATCCCCTTCACAGGAGTTCTTCATATCCAGCCAACGTGCAAGGAAAGTCCGAGAGGTCTCGTCATCCGCTCGTCGACACCGTTGGAGGTCACCTATGTTGTGAGGTCTCTTGTAGGTACCCTCGAAGTTTTCAGTGAACGCAGTCTGCATATCAAACCAGGTTTGGATAGAATTTTCTGCCAAGTCATTGATCCACTGTTGCGCTGTGCCGGATAGCATCAGAGGCAGATAGCGGACAGCGACATTGGGTGATCCCCCTGCAAACTACACTGCGTTGAAGTAATCTTGTAACCAAGTTAAGGGCCTGTCGACTCCGTTGTACTGGCGGATGTTTTTCTCGATCTTGAACCCATGTGGGATGGGCTCATCATGGATCCGCTGTCCAAAGCACTTCGGGCCGAGGAAGAAGGCTATTTGAGACTTGGCAATCTTGTTTAGGTGGGTACGTGCATCGTATGGCTTCTTGTCCTACGGATCTTTTCGAGAGGCACGTGACTTGGCTGGGCCGCCACCACCGCCGCCATGGGGGCTACTCGATGGGGATGGTGAAGGGTCACGCCTTTTACTCTCGATGTCCTGTGATGGGTCTCTGCAACTGCGGCGGCTTCCCTCTGCTCTTCATGGAGCTGGGTCATCATCATGGCGGCGGGAGCCTTGCCCTTTGTCATCGCGGCGGCATGAAGAGCGATGCTTATCCTTGTCGCCGCTGCGGTGCGCGCCATCGTCATGGCGAGATGGTTCTCTATGCTTGGACCCGCCATCCCGACTGGTTTCACGTCGTGGCGGCTCGTCTCTCCGGCCAGCGTCACGACTCCTTCCTCGCTTGCCATCATTGTCGCGTATGACAATTCCTCCCTGTGGGATTTCAAACTCTTGTACTTTGGTGGCGGCATGTTGGACTTATGGCGGGGTTGGGCCTTGTCTTGGTGGTATCCGTAAGCAGGATAGTTCTTGTGGGGTGGCGATGGATTTCTTTGATGGCCCTTGCCATGTGGCTTATCATCGGAGGATATTGGGATGGCATCTGCCTTGTTACGAGCTTCTCTTCTTTGGGCCTCTGAGGATCCGGTGTGAGATTCATTGTCAGGGCAGGTACCATAATTGCCATTACCCCGGGCTTTGGAAGCAGTACTGGACCGGCATAGCGCAGGATCAGATTCGAGCCGTCGTGAGGATGCAGCCTTTTCCTGCTGCACCAATGCTTTGGTCATTAGTTTTACTGCCATCTCTAGGGCTGCTGGGCTTTGGTTATGCTCTAATAGCTCCTTTGTGGCCACGATGTTCTCAACAGGCGTAGCCCTGACTTCATCGCGGTTCTTATCCACATATGGCGGATTCTTGATGTACATCCTAGCCAGAGTTTCCACGGTTGGCACGGTGAACTCAAGGTTTCGTGCTAGCTGCGGGTCGCCGCCCTTGTTGATTTGATTCTGGATGAGAGTAACGTACTTCTCCTCCATGTTCCTTGTGCGTTTCAGCGTGTCTTGAGCTTTAGCAATGTTGCCATCCAGCTTTTCGCCCATCTTCTCGACTCGCTTTGCTTCTTTAAGGATTGCTCGTCTTTTCTGCTCGAGATCGTTCACATCTCTGACATAGTCAGGGGTGATTGGGTCTCCTAGAGTTCCATAGACGACCTTGTCCAGCGGGGTCGTGAAGTCTTCTGGGTTATGCGTCGCGGGGATGGCGGGTTGAAGAGGTCTGGGTCCGCTGTGAATCTCGGGCAGTTGTTCCGTGGCGGGATCAACAGCTGGTAGCAGGTTACCCTGCTCTTTGCCGGCATCTCTGTCATGGGCTGCTTGAGATGGCGGATCACCGGTTCTTTGCCCAGCGTCATCTCCTTTGCTGGTCATGAACACCTGCTTGGCGGCTGCCTTCTGCTCTTCTAGTGCTTGCTGAGCTAACTCCGCCTCGATCCTTCTCATGGCAGCGTCATAGTGATCAGAGTCATAGCTTTTGCTATCCCAGTCATAGTGATCATTTTGTATGCTCATATTTTGCGATCTACACGGTCACTTTGGTGGAAAAGCCTAGTTAGACCATATCTGATAGTCTATTTGTGAACATATTTTAGAAAAAAATATCCATATTGCAAAATTGGTATTTTAGATGACACTAGCTAAATACCCGTGCGTTGCAACGGGATAATGAAAAAATTATAATAAAAAATTGTTATAATTTAGAAAAGATGTCAAACGACATGACAACACATGGTTTCTATTCATACATTGACAACCAACTCTTTCACCAACTTATTTCTTATCTCTCTCACCAACTTCTTTCTTATCTCTCTCACCAACTTCTTTCCTATTAGTATCTTTTTACCATTGCAAGTTAGCTATTAAGAATAGATCACCAGTTGAACTCAATGTCACCATTTCAAAATGTGTTTTCGTGCAGAACTATTATCTCAAATTTGCCCTCCTGATGCGTCAAACTTTTTACCCATTTTTTAAAATAAGTACATATAATAAATTAGACACCAAGTGTAGGCCTCGAACTCGTAGGATGTCGAGCTAGCATCATGAGGTGCACCCAACTTTTATTCATAATTAAACATTAAAGGCTAGACAAATCCATATAAATATCATACAAACCCAAAGCTACCAACATAACACCACCGAGCACAACGATAGTTGTCCATCGCCAACTCCTTGATGAGATCTAGAGACCACCCAACAACCCCATGCAAGGCAGCAGCCCAGATCCGCCCATGAGCTTGCTCCGGATGTCACTGCCTTCACTATCTTCCGTAGACCCATCTTCAGGATGTAGATCAATGCAAATACTCTCGCCACACCAGCCACCAACACCACAACGGTGCCAAGCAGCGACACCACCCTACGAGTGATCACCAATGCACATCGCAATCGCCACCGATACTCCGCAACACCATGTCGTAGAGTACCACTGGCCGACACAACTTAACTCTAGAAAATATGTCTTTCGTATCACCTACCGAACATGCATGACTCGGCGTGGTACTTGTCGGCCAAGCATGACTTGACATCTCCATAAAAATTCTATGCAAGGCGAAGCCGCTCCATCATTGCCCCCAACATAGCACATGACCCTCCAGCCGCATCCGACTCCAAAAACAATGCCCTCAAGAGGGTCATGGCCTGATGCCGCCATTGTTCGATCAAGAGCACCGGATCTGAGGTTTCCCTCGGAGCAAAGACGGGAGAGAGACGAGCACTCGATGCCACGACAACTCCTAAGACGAGATCGATCCCCGCCGACATCGTCGTGTCCAGCTTCGTCCAAAACCAAGAGCGAAATATCATTACACACCGACTCCCTGGCACCCTCTGGCCAATTGTTCCACCTTCAATCTCCATGTCACCAACCAATACCAACTACCTTCGGCGACCCATCCTCATTGTCAGCAAAGCTAGGCTGCACATAGTGGTCCCCCTCTACGAGCTCCCGCTGGACACTGACAATAAAGATCATCTAGATCACTTTGTTGCGAAAGCAACCATGATGACCCAGCCGCGCTTGATGCTTGGCTAGTCATCGGCGCCACCATGGTGCCTAGTCACTGGTACGAAGGGGCACGGACGCCCGCCTGTAGTCGTGCGACAAAGAACCCCAAGCCCGGAAAAGCCCATCTAGGTCGAGACGGCCCTAAGATCATGAGCGCCTCCGCCATAGGCTTGAGCTCTCCTTGACCATCGTTATATGGTTGCACATGTCGACGAGATCTGCAGCACCTCGTCGCCACGCCACACGCCGTTGTCGCCAAGGAGAGCTCACCACCGCGCGGCAGCGAAGGCCCCACCACTGCCGTCCTAGGCCAGGCTTCACACACCTATACCTCTGGCAGCAGCGGGAGGGAGGGGCGAGGAAGTGACCGCCTATTGTCCGGCGGCGCTATCGCCCCCCGTGTCACCTAGTGTTGGCGATGCAACGAGCTAGATTGCCATGCGCTAAAGTATACCTCATGATAAGAACAATTATATTGTCTTTGTAAAGCAGTACTGTACTTTTTGAGTGCAAAGGTGTATTATTTTGTGTTCATTTAGATGTACTTCTATGCAATATTTTTTAAAACAAATAAAATTTCCAAATGACCTCCATTTGAAGCAGATAACTCATAGAAATTTAACTGGATTTGTTCAAAAAATTACAGAAAAAATACAATGTAATGATGGATTTAAACTTTTTTTTAACATAAACAACATAGACATTGGTGGGTCATTCTATTTCTCCACCGCAAGTTCCTTACTTGTTCACTGCATTCTCTCTCCCTGTTAGCTTCTTCTTTGAGGGATCTCCGTTAGCTTCTTTCATCATTATGTACCAAATCAATGGCAGCAGCAACTAATTGATACGAAGAAACAAATAAGAGTGCACCAGTTTCGATGTAAAGAAAAAAACCATTGATTACGAGGGTATTATGTTCTGAACAAATTGGCTACTAATTTCATGATCCCGATTCCTGATTCCTGAAAAATGATGCTGACAACATACACGAAGAAGCTTCAGTACAGCTCTCCTGAAAACAAACAGCTTTTTTTTGAAAGGCTGAAAATAAACAGCTTCATATACCCGCTGCGGAACTTGCAGCGATCGTCTGCTGGGAAGAAAGAAAGAACAAATATTCAAGTCTGAAATGGATTAGCGATTGTTGGTTTGAAGTTCTGTGCAGTGAGTCGAGCCGCCGAGGGCTTCCGGTCCACTGCGCCGAGCCGTCGCCAACTCGCCATTGATTTCTCCCCGGTCCCCAGGTTAAGATTGTCAGGGCTTCGCGTGCACCAGAGGCCACTTTCGCCGCGTCGTCGCTGCAGACCTCCCCGGGACAGGGCGTCGTGTCCAGGACCAGGAGTTGTGCCTCACCGTCATCCTCCTCCTTGATAAAATCAAGCCAGGACACATGAAATCGAGCGAGTCGTCCTCACCGCTTACCGTACGCCGCCATCGTCGGTTCCCTCATCCTGCGCTTCCCCAATGCCTCTGCGCATCTTCCCGAAATACCAGTGAGCGGAAGCAAGTGCCGCGTCTCTCCTCTCTCCCGTGCCCTCCGCCGTCGCCCGCCGGTGCAGCCGGTTGTCACGGTGGCCGGTCCTTGAGCCACCAACCGCGTGATGCGGTGATAGCAGATATGGTATTTAATTAGCCCATTAATAACGCAACTAATCCGCATATTTTGGAATGTTTGGTGCGTTTTTTATAGCCTGCCTTTTTTTTGGAGTGATTTATTGAGATTAGATGGGGTTTGTTCCGCTTAGCCGTATTGCGCAACCGTTTTTTTCTCAGAGTGGGTTAAGAGGAAACTGAGCGGTGGCATTATTTGGTGGGTTAACAAATCATTTTTTGACTTATTAATGGTATTGGTGGGTAATTTGATGCCTTATCTGAGGACAAAATTGGAAACTAAAAGTGTGACACCGGACACCGCTTTTCGCTTTAATAGTAAAGAAATAGGTGACATTATGTGACTATCTATCCATCTTAATCAATCAACAATCAGACCTGCGAATTCGCTCTTCCTCCTAACCAGACTGCGACTAGTTTAGAGAAACACAGCAGTATACAGCTTTCCGTGAGCGCCGTTGTTTCAAATGTTTGCTGAGAATAAGAACAAAAACCCAACAGATGGCCAATTTTACCACCCCTGTTATCAGAATCCAACACACACAAACGACTCTTTCCCAGGCAATATATGACAAGTCTGTTCTATAAAAAACGATGTGCAAGAGCGGAAGGATCTAGACAAGGATTATGTCAGTAATGTTGAATGGAACATTTTACCAACCCTGAGACCACATCGCATTTTCTAGCCACAATAGCTTATCATAAACGGGGTGAAACATTGCCAGGGAAATATGATAAAAATGGCTTTACACTAGCAGTACAGCATTGATAGAACCATCATTTTCTGGATTGTCTGTAACCTGAGCAGAGCAGAGCAAGTTTCACGTCAGATATCTTACCCCTAAGTTTTTTTTTCCAGCAGGAGTCAGAAGACCAAGTTCGCTCACATTGACGTTGATGAAATGGCGCTGGGGCATCAGGCAGGACGCAATCGCACCAGAACGCTGATAGATAGACCCCACGAGCCTGATTAGAATGTCTCTGTTCTTTTCTGTTTTGCTATCTCCCTGATCGCCCAAAGCTGTTTCTTTCATGTTGGGTGTGTCTTCGAACTGTTGTACCTACTTCTTCCTTCTTCTTGATAAATGAAAAGCTGTGTTGTAGCCTTTTCATAAAAAAAAAATTCACTCACATTGACCTGCAAGAGGAAGACCACACTTTAAGAACGACATAAAGAGGGCAATGTACATGAAAGTAATGCTTCCACGAGCAAAATAGATCACATACCTCAATGATAGTTCCTCTAGTCATAACACCAAGAGAAGTGTACATTGAACCATTGGGGTTTTCCTTAGTCAAGGCTGAAGGTGTATTTTAATTCAAGGATGGGTCACATGAGATTGAGTACAACGCAAGCCATTAGGCCGTATGAACCGCTCATACCATAGTGCAGGGGCGGAGCCTCTGGTTGACCATCCCGGGCCGTGGCCCACCCTTTCTTCCAATTCCGACCGAAATATCTACTAGGAATCGTCCCACGTATAGAAAAGTATCCTCTATATATACTAAACTGGCCCGTTCTTACTTGTGTGCATTCAGCTGGACCAGGCTTGGTATTCCTGCACGCTCCGCCACTGCCTTAGTGGTTATCCAGGGTCCAAAATGGTGGCTTTAATGACCATTGACTTCAATTGCTTGGCTGCATTTGAAAATATAGAAATTTTACAACGGTTTGCAATTTTATGAACCGCCAAGTCACCCGATCCAGCGGTCGTAAAATAGTATGTACTAAACTAAAAGTACCCCAAAGTACCAAAAGTGTGGGACCGGTGCCGAAATTATGTGGGACCGGTACCTGTAATATTTTCCATATTTTGTTTAAAGGGTTGATCCATCATTTACTCAATCCAAGATGACCATGCGTGTGTCTTGCAACTCGTCCGACTCTCTCCCACCACCAAAACGTCGCCACCTCTTCATCTACGGGATCCTGGCCTCACCCATGACCTTCTCCTTCATGGCCCAGTCCGCTCAAACGCCGCCGCTATCCTCATCAGCGGGATCGGAGCCGTTAGCCTCACCCCGAGATCAGACCCGCCGGCATTGTTCTTGCATGGTTCCATATGGAACGTACTATAATTTTACAGGTGGATGGTTGATAAAATTAAATCTGCCACTGGGAAGAAAGAACTAACTTATGTGCAACATAATTTGAAAGTAAGGAGTGTGTATACCGATGTGGAGAATTTTGAATGCACAGAAGATGCCAATAAGGAGCCTTTAGTAACTAGCTATAACAAAAAAAAAAGGGGATGATGGTGATATCGCAATTGAAAACTGCATCGAGTGCTGACAGAAGTGCGAACCGACGAAACAGAAAACGAACCTAACACTAAACTAAAAAATAGTAAACTAAATTTGACACCTAAGGGTTAAGACAATAGACTTTCACACGAACAAGTTCTTACAAGTGGACTACATATGTGCTTGGTACAGCAATAGTAGAGGAGATTACACTATATGGCTAGAAAACATTAAGCTGCACATGATTTGCAAGATGCATGCATGAAGAATCTGCAGTAGACAAGTAATAGTAGTTCTCACATTAAACAGTGGCTCAGTGGAGAAGCAGCAGTAGGGTCCGATCCCGCAAGCGAGGAGGGTGATAAGGTTCCTTTGTAATTCTGGCTTTTGTACAACAGAAAGCGGTGCGTTACTTTCAATCGTGAAAGTGGGAAACAGATTCTTTTTGAAGCCGGTTGCAATGTCAACGTAGCAGCCTTCAACATATCTTCCTGTGCCTATACTTGATAGTAATGCAAATGGAATTTAGTGTTTCACTGACTTGTGAAATCCCCGGTCATTTATTCCTCGTGCCACGCTAACATGTATTTCACTGTGTATGCCCCGCAAGAATGACGACAATGTAAAATTGAATTTCACTACAGTCGAGCAATAATTTAGAAGCAATATGTACATGTCCTTCTTTTGTGGTATGTTAGTATATAGCATGTGGTGTTCGACTAGGTAATGTTGATTCATGACTAAATGGACGGTGTACGACAAGTAATAGAAAAAGTTGTGTTAGTGCTTCGAAAGTTTACATGCCAGGTGATGCTAAAAGGCAGCAAGATCGCGATTAGCAGGGCAGTTTTCTTGGCCTTGCCATGATATGCTTGGTTGGAGTTGAGAATCTGAATCTGTTGACAAAATTAAACACGAGCGGAAGCTAGTGGATATTGTGTACATTCAGCGAGATACACAATTTCCGTAAATTCAAATTAGACTCGGTATGAACCAGTAGAAGCCGTTGATGAGATGAAATGTATCATCTAGGATCTGATCACGAAATAAGAAATCCATGAAACATACATACCATTTGGTCCCTACAAATTTCTTTGCTATAATTACAACCCATCGGCTTTAGCATCCCCAATGAGAATTTCCACATTCTCCTAAGAACTTCCTAGTTTATATGGTTGATAAGACTGATCTATTAGCAGTCTCACCATTGGTAATGTGTGCATATGCATTTAATAACCCGCAAAAGTTGCAATCATGTACTATGACACCAGATGGAATAGTTCCTAGAGTTTAAAACATAAGGGCTCACCTCATCGTAAAATAATCCTTGGTTTGAATTTGGCTTCCAATGTTGAGCAAGATTAGCAGGGTCGTCACTCCACCTGATGAAAAGTGCCACCTCGAAGTCTTCATGTGGTTGTGTGAGTTAGTCCAAATGCTTGTTTTGCGTTGGGTGTTCTAGCAGAAGTATCACCAAACATTTCTGATGACAACTGAGGAGTTGGTGCTAAATTATTATCGACTTGATTGACTCGTACAAAGAAAGGTTGACCATTGATCAAAATATTTTTTCATGTATCAAGGTGTTGGGCCATAATTATCACCTGGAGATATGTATCATCTAGCGTTCATTGTGTGTTGGTCTGAAAAAGAGATCTCATTTATTATGCCACAAAATACATCTAATCAATATGTATTAAGATATGCCTAAAAGCATGTTGCAGTATCACATAGCTAGAGTTCCCTTTTGACGTCCCTAAGTTCCTCCTCCGCCTTTGATAACCTAGGTTGAGCGCCAATTGTTCTCTTAATATCTATCAAGACCTCATTTATAGTAATTAATTTGGCAGCAAATTTGTGCTCTAATTCCATTATTAGTTGTCTGCCTATCTTCTTCTCATGTTCTGGAATTCGAACGTCTAAAATGCACTAGTCAAAACAAATAAATGTCTTAAATAAAAAAGTCAAGTCTAAAAGGTACCACTCCTCTACCTAGGTTGGCAGAGTCATAAGCATCAGTTTTTAGTTTTGCATAGGACTTCATCCCATCGTGCAATTAGTGTTGGTTGTATAGTAAATTAGGAAACTCGGACATGCTTCCAGTACCAAACTATAACATACATTAGTTCATCAATGATAATATGCATCATATGAATAATTGTACAATGTTTAACTAGTGTTGTAGTACTTACTACAACAAAGATAGATTTCTCAGCGAGTGAGTCAATGTGAAACATCCCTAGTTATTGGGTGCGTCTGCCATGTTCTCAGCAAAGGTTACATAATTGGCGTTAACGTAATATTTTGACGTGGGTGCTACAATAGTACCAATATCAAACAAAACGAACTGCTTGATGAAATGATCAACAGTTGTGGAGGTTTTAATCAGGTTCTCATGGTTAGTCATCTTAAGTTTTCCATAAGCACTGAACAAGTTTTTAATCAGGTGCTACAATAGTGCCAATATCGAACAAAACGAACTGCTTGATGAAATGATCGACAGTTGTGGAGGTTTTAATCAGGTTCTCATGGTTAGTCATCTTAAGTTTTCCATAAGCACTGAACAAGTTTTTCTCTATTGGGTTTTTCATATAGATATTTATATCGTCCCCTCGTATCGGAAGATCCTTTATGGAGTTACACAAAATGTTTATCACCAAACCACAAAAACGACATCTTCGGGTTTTGGAGGGCCGACAAATATGCACCTAGTGTGTCTCCAACGTATAATGTTGGTGAGGCAAGCCATGCGTTACATCAGCGACAACTAGTCTATTTCTATTGGTGGCAACCACATTCCTATAACTCCAACAGATTGCACCATGAAATGACCTTCCAATATAAAGGTAGCTATAAATATCCATATGAAAAAACCAATAGACAAAAACTTGTTGAGTGCTTATGAAATTAAGGATAAACTTAAGATGACAAACCTTGAGAACGTGATCAAAATCTTCACAGCTCATGATGATCATTTCATCAGGCACTATTTTTGCACCCACATCAAAAGATTATGTTGATGCCAATTATTTAACCCTCGTTGAGAACGATTAACGGGAGATATTTCACATTGACTCAGTTGTTAAGTTCCAATCGGAACTTCAATGAACTAGATCAAGTATATATTCAAGCAATCTACCTTTGTTGCAAGTAGGTGCTAGAACATTAATTTAACATTCTACCAAATTCATATCATGCATATTTATCTATCATTGATGAACTAATGTATGCTATAGTTATGATACTAGGAGCACATATGGGTTGCATTTGTTTCCTATTCTACTATACACCTCTATTGATGGCACGAGGGGATGAAGCCATCGCAAAAGTAAGAACCGATGCTTATGATTCTGGCAACCTTTTCTAGACTTGATTTTTTATCTAAATTTAATTATTTCTTACGCCTGATGCATTCTACCTTTTGCAAGTTAACATAAACATATGTGCTATGAATGGACCGAGAACATTAGAAATTTAGATGCTACCAACAAATATAGACATGCAGATGAAGAGATTAATTAGCTATCAAGCACAACCACAAAGTTAGACTATTAATAGCCAAAACGTAAGTCATTCAAAGACTTTTCATTGTCGCATGGACCTTAGTCATTTAGCTTTGTACACGAAGGCACTGGCGGAGCTTTGGCTAGGCAAAACTGGGCCATGGCCCGCCCAGCTAAAACACCATTTGTTTACTATACATTAGTAATTTAGGACTATTAGCTCACTGAACCGATGATGGAATTTCTACCAAAGCAGTCACCGCGAGTAGCAGCCCTGTAATCCACCGTTTCTTGACTATTCACGCCTATTGCTCTAGGGCTCTAGGCTCTCTAGCGGCTAGCTGGCAATGATTGTCAACATGCAACATAGTACTACTCTCCTCTATACCGTTAATTTAATTTATCCATTCATCTTTTCTAGCACAGCTACTCAGTTCTAGTATCTATGTACCAGTTAACTACATGATTCTATGCTGAATAATTTTATAAATGTGTTGTATTTCCGTACCACTTTTTTGTTTGGAGTTGTTTTCAGATATATAATCCCAAACATGTATTTTGTAATCTGATGTGAGAAAAATCAATCCATGTTTCTCTAAATACTAAAAATCCAATTTATTGTAGGCAGTACTATGATTTGGGATTAAAAAAATTGTATCATCTGGCACCATGGCCCGCCCAGAGATTTTGTTCAAGCTCCGCCACTGCACGAAGGGTTGCTATTTTTTATGCACATATGGATATGATACTTCAAAACGTTCATGAGCAAATTCCATAACATGAGAAGAAGATAGGGAGACAACTAATGAAACAAGAGCATAAATTTGATGCCAAATTAATTACCTTAAACGAGGTCTTGATAAATATTAAAAGAAACAATTGGTGCTCAACCTAGGTTGTCAAAGGCGGAGGACAGACTTAGAGACGTCAAAAAGGAGTTCCAACTATTTGATACCTCAACATCGATTTTACATATATCTTACTACATATTATTTTATTTATTTTGCGGTACAAGAAATGAGATCCCTATTTTAGACCAACACACGACCAACGTCAAAGAATGCATATGTTTAGGTGCTAATTATGACCCAACACCTTGGTAACATGAACAAATTTCTGATCAATGCTCAACTTTTCCTTACATGAACGAGTCAATCGAGGCGATGATAACTTACCACCAACTCGATGTGATGCATCAGACGATAATGTTTGGTGATACTACCGCTATAGCATCCAACGTAAAATATGATGTGCAAAACAAGCAGTTGCAACAACTCAACCCATCATGGAAGCATATATTCGACAACGATTATACGTTCACATGTGAAGACTTCGAGGTGGCACTTTTCATCTGGGGTCAAGACCCTGCTTATGTAGCTCACATTGCTGAAGCAAAAATGTCCAACCGAGGATTATTTTACGATGAGGTGAGCCTTTATGCTGCAATCTCTATGAACTATTCCCACTTGTGGCATATTACATGATTCAAACTTTTGCTAGTTATTGCATATGCACACATTAGCAATGTTGAGACTGCTACTACATCAGTCTTATCAACAATAGAATCCAAGAAGTTGTTTGGTGAATGTGGGGTTTTTTTGGGGATGCGAAAGCCCATGGGTTGCACATATATCAAAGAAATGTATAGGGGCTGAATGGTACTGATGTTTCCAAAATTTTCTTATTTTGTAATTAGAAACTAGATGATACATTTCAACTCATCAACGACTTCAACTAGCCTATACCAAGTCACATTTAAATTTACGGCAGGTGCATATCTCATTGAATGTCCACTGGATTTTCCTGGTGTTTAATTCCGTCAAGGAACAGATTCAGATCCAAGCATATCGTGACGAGGCCAAGAAAACTATCTTGATAAGTGTGGTCTTGTTGCCTCTTAGCATCACATAGCATATAAACTTCCAAATTACTAACATGACCCTTTCTATTAGTCGTCGTACACCACGTGAAACCCATTCAGTCGTGCATCAATGAAGCAGTCGATGCTAGCTCGGTAACAACAACTAAGCTGATCAACATTACCTAGTGGAAAACCAAATGCTATACTAATATACCACAACAGAAGTACAAGTACATATGCTTCCTAAATTATTACTCGCCTGCACAATATTAGTGAAATTTAACTTTACATTGCAGCCATTCTTGTGGGGCGTACACACTGAAATACATGTTGGCATGGGACGGGATCAAATAACCGAGTATTTCACATAAGTCAGCGAAAACACTAAATTTCATTTGCACTCATGAATTTTCTTTGTGTTCAGCGCTATGCTAACAATTGCGTAACTATCAAATTTAGGCACAAATAGACATTTTTAGCTTCAAAATATGTTCAAGTCCGCTGCGGTCAGATTGCAACCAGCTTTCAAAAGAATCCTATAACATTTAGTGCTACACAAAAAATGTTTCATTTCATCTATTTCCTCACTTAAACGATTGGAACTAACACACTGCTTTCTGCTGTACAAAACAAAGACTACGAAGCCAACATTACATAGGAAATTAATGGTGCAGAAGACAACATAATTCACATCCCCAATTGTAATGTTGCTGAGATATTTAAGCAGAAACATGAAAGTCCGGGACAGATTAAAGCTCCTCTTAATATAATCAAACAACAAATTGTCACCGAGACTATTGCTGGACTTATCGTGGGCCCATGCAAATGCAAACCATCACACCAGAAGATGAGCCCATACAGGTCACCATGAAGTTTACAGGAGGTGGCATTTCAAATGCATTTCAAGATGAATGACCTTCATAGCATGTTCTTCAATTTACAACTATATTTATGTTCAGTTGTTTTTTCATATTAGTTGCACACTTCTACCTAAAAACTGTTGTAGGTCACGAATTCCTTGACCATGCTCTAGCGTTTACACTTTTTTGAGTAATGCTTTATTTATTTGTTTACAAGATGGTCCATATGGAATATACTATAACTGTTATAGGTGGATGGTGGATAAAATTAAAGCGGCCACTGGGATAGAAGAATTAATTTTGAAAATCCTACGAATTCCTTGTGAGCGTGCTCTAGCGTTTACACTTTTTTGTTCTCATGAATCATTATACAAGAAATGCTTTTTTTTTCAGAAGATGGTACATATGGAACGTACTCCCTCCGCTCCAAAATATAAGATGGTTTAACCTTTTTCCGACATGCATGTATCTAGACATCTTTTAGTGTGTAGGTTGGGAGCAAAATGAGTGAACCTACACACTAAAAGTCATCTAGATACATATGTTGTAGAAAAGGCTTAAACATCTTATATTTTGAAACGGAGGGAGTAGGGGGGTGGTTGATAAAATTAAAGCGGCCACCAGGAAAAAGAATACACTTACGTGCAACATAATTTTGAAAATAAGGAGCACGAGACAGATGTAGAGGATTTTGAATGCATAAAATATGCCAATAAAGAGCCTTTAGTAGCAAGGTATAGTAGAAAATTTATGGAGACCGTGGTGTCGTTGCAATCAAAAACTACATCGAGTACCAGAGGAAAGAACTTGCAGCATTTTCTGACGTGCTGACAGAACTGCTAACTGACGAAACTGAAATCGACACCTAACACTAAACCAAAAATCCTTAACTGAATTTGACACCTATGAGTTCAGACACTAGATTTTCAGACGAACAAGAAGTTCCTACAAGTGGACTACATATGTGCTTGATACAACAACAGGAGACATGATTAAACCATGCGGCTAGCAAAACATAAGCATGGGTGAATGAAGAATCTGAAGTAGAACTAGTACACATATCTCCACATGTTCAGGTCAAAAAAGTGCAGACCAATAAGACTAGTTCCCACAGTAAAGCCAATGGCTTGGTGAAGAAGTAGTGGCGTCCGATCCAGCGGTTGCTGGCGGCTCCAATACCGGGGTGAGACTGACGGCTCCAATCCCGCCAGTGAGGATAGCTGCAACGTTTGAGCGACATGGAGGAGAAGGTCGCGTGTGAGGCAGCAAAACGGGATCCCGCATATGAGGAGGGGGTGCTGTCCTGCTGGTAGGATAGAGTGGGACGAGGGAAATTGGGGCAAGTCACCAGACAGACAAGGTCATTTTAGATTGATAAAAAAGGCTGATCTACCCTTTAAAACAAAATACAAAAAAATTACATGTACCGGTCCAACATAATTTCGGTACCGGTCCCACACTTTCGGTATTTTCGGGTACTTTCAGTCTGGTACCACCAATTTTACGACCTTAGATCGGGGTGGATGGACAGTTCGTAAAATTTCCAACCATTCTAGACTTCTTTATTTCCTAATACCTTAATTTTCAAGTTCAGTGAAAGAAAAATAATAAATTCAGTGAAACAAACAGAGGCAGAGCCACAAGTTTTCTACCATAGACATTGCAGTTCAAAATGAACCAGGCCCAAATTGAACAGTGCACATTTGGTGAACCCATATTAGACACAAAAATGCATTCAAATATGCACTTGCAAAGAACGATCACAAATAAATCATGGGTAGATTGAACATCAGAGACCATTAATATTACCTTTGAGATTTTATTTACTTACTTTTGTGTATGCCAGTCCTAACGACGTTGAACAACTCTTCTTCTGCCACAGGTCTGACCTGAATATATGCGCGATTAAGATTATCCAATAGATACTATAGAATGCTTGTTAAAAAATTAACCTCTTTCAGTAACATCCATACAGACAATAACTTTCACATAAGGTTGGTTATCTTGTAAAACTTTTGATGTCAATTTTTTCTTAAACTCTTCCAGTAACATCAATCAGAGTAAAACTTTCACATAAGGATGGAATAGCTTCATAGTTCCTTTTACAAGTTTGCTTTATTGTGTTACTAAGTACCTACATGCCAGAAACCGCAGACATGCATTCTGCCATGATCAATGGATAGAAGAAACCTCCTTAAAGAGTCAAACGGACAAAAAGATAAAACAAGGATGAAATAATTACTTTGGCATGCCATGTCTGATCACGATCGAGTAAATATGGGTGGGGGCAGCTCCTTCCCGGACATCATCATCAACCTTATTTGTAGTTGTTGACTCATCATGCATCTTCAGGCTGCAGAGAATTAGTTGTGGATAAGGGCATTAGTGTGAAGCCTGTATTATGAAATACAAAATTCTTAAGAGCATCATGTGAAATCTGCATTTCGAAGTTTTATACTAACACAGATTTCATCAGTAAAATCTGAAGTGGAACAATTATATTCTTAGCCTAAATATAGCACAACTATATACAAAATCATAGCTAGGTGACTAGTGCCCTGTTCTGAACTCATTAGAGAATGATCCGAAGACTGCACACTAATAAATCAGTACTGATATCAATATAACCAATAGGTGCATGATATATCAGGCACACCTGTGCGGGCGACATCAGCCATCTTAGCATTACAATTATCCATCTCCCGTTCATGATTTTGTGAATTTCTTCCCATTATATAATTATCCATCTCCGTTGCAGTTAAACCTTATTTACTTTTCATGCATCTAAGTATCTACCTCCCTACACAGAATCAGAAAGGGAGAACAGAGCAAAAGCACTTACGTCTTCTTCATCTGCGCCTTCTCAGCATACATCTTCTTGGTGAACCTCTCGCTCTCTGCGCCGAGCAACTGCAATCACTACAACATCTAAAGACAAGGGCGACCATCAGATATAACCATAAAAAACAATAGAGAAGAAGACGGATTGTCCAATTTGGGGCACCCACCTTCCGGGCCTGCTTCGAGCGCGTATGCACCTCGGACGCCTCGCGCTTTCGCTTCCTCTCCTCGTAGTCCGGCCGCCGTCCATGGCGCTTCGGTGCAGCTCTATGTAGTCTCCCTACGGCGGAAGCGCGATCCCAGCACGGAAAATTCAGCGAAAACTCGTGAAATTGAGAGGGGAAAACAGGGGACAAGTCGATCAGTGCTAGAGTGTTGTGGGAGTGATCATCTGGAGAGGAGAGGAGGATACTTACCATGGCGGCGGAAACCCTAGGTAGTACTGATCGGACTTCGGAGCAGAGGGGAGGGAGGGAAGGAAGGAGCCGTTGCGCAGCGCAGGGCATCTATAGGGTTCGATCGGCACGTGACAATCATCGTGTGGCTTGATGGGCTGTGGGCCTGTGGCCCAACTAATTGACGGGCCGAGCTACTAAATTGGGCCATTAAAATAACGAGGCTCTTCATTTACCACAGGAGGATCTGATTGAAATTTCATAAATTTTCGGGTGTGAAAGGGGCATTTGGCCGTCTTCTCGCCTTCTCCCCTCGCGCCGGGCTGAAACCCCCTAGCCCCGACGAGCCCCCAACCTAGGGTTTCCCCTCCCGGCATGCTCCCCTGCTGACCCTCCACCTCCCATGGCGCTGACGTCCTTATCCATGCCATGAATACGGACGCAGGCCACCACTTCAACCGCCGCAAGCGCCCCCGCCTGGCTGACGGCCTCTTCCACTGCCGCAAGCACCCCCGCCTTGCTGACGACCTCTTCCACCGCCGCCACGGCCCGCAGCGCAATCCCATCTTCCACGACGCCGTTCCTTCCTGCTTCTTCGCGCCCCCGCCCATCCCACCGGGGGCGGGGTCTGCCGCGTTCGACATGTGGAAGTTCTTGTCCAATCTCTTTTGGGGCTGCGTACCCAAAGACGAAGGCCTGGGAATATACCGGGGGTGGGTCGATGAGTCACTGGACGGGCGGGATCTCACTGTGGCCACCAGGGACGGTGTGGGGTTAGGGCAGGGCGTGGTGAGCCGGAGGATCTTGGACTCGAAGAAGGCCGCCTTGCAGGCACTGGTCCCTCCGCGGGAGAAGAGGATACCGTTCTACAAGGATGCTCTCGCGAAAGCAAGATTGCCTGATAAGAGATTGGGAGAAATCGATGTGGAACTGGGGCTTCAATATGAGATACTCGATGATCTACGGAAGCCCAAGGAGGTATGTATTGTTATTAAGCGCTTCTATGGGGTGGTGTTATTGTGCTTGGTGAGTAGGAACTATAGGAAGATCACTGGTGATAAATTTTTTGCTATGTTGGGCTAATTCGGAATGTAGATGGGTGAGGGGTCTCGAAGAATTTTCTTATCCATGTTGTTATGGAATTGTCCCTTGCAAGAGTGGACAATTTTGATAATGAGAGCAACCACGGAGGACTATACCATCAGGAGTGGTACCCTGATTTTTGTTACAGGAGAGGGCATCATTGTACAGTTGCTCTTTTTAATGATCCCTGATCTGTGTTACGCTTAAGAGAATACTAGTGTCGTTTCAACCTAAAGACATGTGCTAAATTGACAAAGATAATGTACAAGGACATACAAGAATGTTCCCAAAAAATGTGTATTCCTTTGGTTAAACCTGGTTAACTGCTTCAAAATCAAAAAGAAATTGAAAGGGAAGAGGCGCCATTTAATGTAGAAGTATAACCAGAGAGGTTTCTTTACTGCATCACTGATTAACCTTATAGGATGCAGCTCTATACAAACCTCTTATGCTTCATTTCACCATCGGTTTACGTATGTTGTCCTGTCTCCAGGATCTGTCTCAATTCTTTACACCTCTTACTCCTGAAGATGAGAAGAAAGTTCACAATTGTCTGTATGGTAGTGGTTCAAGGTACTTTTGATGATCTTGTTTGCATCTTGTTAGAAGCTTTTACTTGTTAAGTATTAACACAGTTGAGCGTCACTCTTTTTTTCTTGCTAGTAGCGAATTCCCGGTACTACATGAATTGTCTAACATTGAGGTTAGCAAAGAAAAAATCCGGTGCTTGCGGCCACATGGCTGGTTAAATGATGAGGTAAATATTCATCTTAAATGTACTATACAACCTTCACTTATTGCTAACATATAAGCTTTACACAGATAGATAATGACGATATTCCTATGTGTAATGAGGAAAATGATTTCTCTTGTTTCCAGGTCATTAATTTGTACCTTGAATTGTTAAAAGAGAGGGGAATAAGAGAACCCAAAAGGTCTTTGAAGTGCCATTTCTTCAATACATTTTTTTATAAGAAGGTTAGCACATATGCATTTCATGCTTTCTCCTATTGCATGTGCAGAATGTCATGTTAAATATTTGCATATCTTTTCTCCGTTTAGCAATGTGTGTTTTTGCATGTCTTCTAATCATATGTTAGCTTAGGATTTGTTGCAATATGCTTGCTGAGCGGTTTAGATATTGTGGTTGGCATTCAAATAGTATTATACTTTGGTTTTGCTATTAATTTATCATAGACATTTTTATATTCCCAACTGCTTATGCCTTTTGTGTTAGAAATTATGCAATCTGCTGTCTTTGAAGATTTATATATCTCTCTTTGAAGATTTCCCTTTTTTCACAAATTCATATAATTTGAAATGGTAGTTGGTGATGATTTGTTCACACGATGTTTTGGCAAGCTGGGAGTAGCAACCTAATCAATAGAAACACTCTTAAGTTTTTTCATCAAACTATTGGAAATATTTGCTAAAAATTCTCTTCACAAAACTTGGCACAGTAAATGTCAGAAAGATGCTGGCTTGCCACTTTTGCCAGGTTCAGTGGAACTCAGACAAACGCGTTGATGCAACTGATATATTGAAAAGGCCAAGTCATTAAAGATGTTTAGCACAAACTGCTAAAAGCATGACCATATTTAGTGATAACATTCCAAAAGTGTTGTTATCTTTTGGTTCTGCTATTAATTTATTTCCCCAACTGCTTACGAATGTCACTTTAGAAGTCATTCAGTCTTCAAAGTGTCCCTTTGGCCACAAACTTCTATAATTATAGGTTAGTAAAGATTCACCATATTAGTACATTGTAATATTATGGAAATTACTAAGCCTAATCATACTTTAACTTCCATGTATCCGTTTTTACATCTGTAATAGTCAAATGTAGGGGGATATTCATTTCGGCTCACGGGTGCAAATGAACCCATTATCAGAAAACATATTTCAAAATATCAAAAAATTCGGAACAAATTTTTTGCATGTACATCCAGACATACTATGTTCATACACAAATTTTCAAAAAGAAAGAACATTTTTTGTGTCCTATATAAAAAAGACAAATTTATGTATGAACATATGACTATTTATGGGACATATTTTTTTCTTTTTTACCGATGCCACATAAAATGTTCTTTTTTGTCTTAAACTTGTGTGGAGACATTGAATGTCCTGGTCTACATGCGAAATTTATTTTTGAATTTTTTTGACATTTTGAAATTTGTTTTTTATGTATTTTCTATAATAGGTTCATATAGACCTGGGAGCCAAAACACCTTCTCCAAATGTAGGATGTTTGAATACATGTGTTCCACTATTATCCTCATGGATTTGTATAAACTATTAGTAGGGACATCTGCTTGAAATATTTTAGGATCTTATATGGCATATATATGTATCATCTTTATTTGAGCTATCTGTAGTATGTATATATGTATTATGTTAGTAGTCAAAGTCGTGTTTCAGTTCATGCATGCCATGTTTACATACATAAGTAAACGGAGTGCAAAATACATTTCTTAATGGAAGGTAGATCTCTGTTTGGTTTCTTGTGTTGTGTTTTTTCTTGATTTCAGACATTTGGTTGGAAATTAGACTGTATATCATGCATTTCAGTCTTCTGTTTTCTTTTCGGTAAAATTGGACACCATCTGATTCAGCCTCATCAATTTTCTGTATCTTTTTTCTCAGCTTGCTTGTGGAAAAAATGGATATGACTACAAATCTGTTAAAAGATGGACTACCCGCAGGAAGTTGGGTTATGAGCTCATTGAGTGTGATAAAGTAAAGTGGTTGTTTTGCATTCTTTAATTTTTTCTGTTTTTACCACCCTTGCTATTTGACATGCTTATTTCTGATGTTCAACTTATGTTCAGAATTTACTTTGCAGATCTTTGTACCTGTACATCAAAATGTACATTGGTGTTTAGCAGTTATAAACATGAAGGAAAAGACTTTACAATATCTTGATTCTCTTGGCGGCTATGATCCTCGTGTACCAGAAATGCTGGTAAGCTTACCTGATCCAGTGAGGAATAAAATGCCGATTGGAGATGCTCAGCACATTCTCTATACTGCACATGTTCATCTTTACTTGACGTCCTACAATCGCTGTCAAAATATTCGAACTTTTCCTCTCAAAGAAACCTTCATAAAAATTTGACATCAAGATTTATATTTGTTAGGCTGGTTATAAAAATTGAATAATTAAATTGACTGTTACAAAGAAACTTTAATTTTACTAGTATGTCTTAAGGCGAAGTCATAAAAAATAATGATCAAAATAGCATGCCAAAGACCTTGAAAAGTAAAAAACATTAAGTCAAAAGGAATTCAGGGAGTATCATTTTAGGAGGAAAAGGGCTAGTGGCCAGCACCTTTTAATCAAATGAAGCCCCAGTTCCGATTTCTTAACGCTTATTGTGTATTTACCATACAAATATTAGGTTTTGTGTGGTCTTAAGTACACTTTTCGGCCTGTCTTCCAATTCTCATATATGGTAAAATTGGGGAAAACTATATGGCTGTGGTTTTCTGCACATCTGGTGCAAGGATTACGAGTCGCTTGACAAGTCTTGACTTGTTGCTCTGACTGGTCGCCCTGTCGCAACCTGGATGTCGACAACCTGGAGCGACACGACTACTTCAAGTTGTCGATCGACTAGTTGACTAGTCTACGACAAATCACGACTTGTCTCTGATTTTGAGTCGAGCGACAACTTGTGGGCTGGGATAAAAAAGCCCAACCGTGAAACCCTAACCCCTCCATAACAGAAGAGTCCTCCCCACCCAGCCGCCTCTCCCCTGGTCGCCCTCCCCTTGCACCGCCCCTCACCTGGACACCACCAGCTCGCCTCCGGCGCCAGAGCCACCGCCTCTCACCTTGCTGCTGTGCTCCTCCTCCTGATCTCCTTCCTCCCCCTGATATCCTTCACGGCTGCTGCAAGCTAACTCCAACGTTGGCAGTAGGTAATTATTGATCTCTCCCCTGCTCTCCTCTACTCTCCTCTGCAGCAAGCGAGCAATTTCTCATGTGTTTATCTTGTTTGCTGCAGCATATCACCATGTCAGCATGCCCTCCACATATCGACTAGTCTATCACTAGTCTAGACTAATCACGACTAGTCTTCGAGTCGGTACCCCAGCGACAAGTAGCGACTCAGCGACTCGTAATCCCTGATCTGGTGTGCTCTGGGAGAACTCACATGATATTGGTTCTATCTGTCAGAAGTACTAGATATTATATGGTGTGTGGTAGGCTTGTCTAATTTATACTTATGGATTGAGTTTAATGTAATGGTGCTTCTTGTGTATGCCATATACAGATCAGATATATTGTGGAGGAAGTGAAGGACAAGAGTAATAAAGAGATTGACATAAATTCTTGGACTGAAGAAAATGTTGATTATGATTATACCCCCTTACAACAGAATGGGTATGTCTTGTTTATACTAACGATGATTTCATGGGTAAATTCATACTATTATGTCAAACATTTGCTTTCACTTCCTACTACCATAACTTGCTGGGTATTATTATTTAGTACACATTCATCAATTGTCTATGTGCTTTCTTTGAAATCCATGTCTACATGGGTGGTCGTGCATACAAAGAGTATGATTTGTATATATGTAACAATGGACAAGTATATAATTTTGATGGGCACAAGCATTTTTAATTGTTTCAGGTATGATTGTGGTATGTTTATGCTCAAGTACATGGATTTCCTCAGCAGAGGAGCCAGCTTATCTTTTGGCCAGGTGAGTATATTAGATTATCCGAATGTTAGCAGAATGGACACTATTGCCCACCACATTATTTCCATCATGATTCGGGCCTATTTTGGTCCAACTTTATAGAGGTGCTTGTTCTAGATTAGTGCATAAGCTTGCTTTACACTTGGAAGTATGAAGTATAAAATGGCGTAAGCTGCAGTATTAATTCTTATGCACACGAGTTTTCAACTGCAGGAACACATGGAATACTTCAGGAAGAGAACAGTGAAGGAAATCTATAAACTAAGAGCTGACTAAGTTTCCTATTCGGATAAAAACATGTGATTAAGTTTTGCCAATATAGATTAATGGGCCATTCTCCAGAAGAACTGGGTTTTCACTCTTGGAAGTTGCTGTCAAGGATAGAAGTTGTCCGTTCACCCTGAGGAACTGGAAGAGTTTATCGGTTTGCGAACTCAAGCTACTGTGATAGAAGGATGCAAATGCTACCAGAGTTCTGTAAAGTTCTTTTTTTTTTATGGATTTGATTGGCATGAGAAAAAGAGGGGGCGGGAAGGATTGAGCACAAATGTACCGTATAGATGCACTGCTGGAGATATTCCCTTTTTTAAACTCTCTTTAGTTCCAAAGTTAGAAATGGTATTTTCTGATAGCTGGCCGGTGGTGATAAACTTGTAAATTTCATGTGCTTAGATTTTCCGTACTGATTCAGTGTAGTGACAATTGGATATTTGATGGCCGTACTAATACATCGTGGTGATTCAGACGGCTTATGTAGAGTTTTGATTTAATAGGACATAAGAATCCATTTGATACTTGTACTCTTCAGCGGTAATTCCTCCTTGAAATTAAGAGCGAGATGATGTCAGTGAAATAGCTGGTTTGATTTTTTATTTTTTTTAAAGAAAAGTAAGGATTTTATTCAACAATCTCAAACAACATTACATACACTCTACTTAAACAGCATCGCACATACCGTGCTGTACTTGTAGCTTGTGCTTGAAGAATGAGCACAGGGTGCTGATCCCGATGCCATGACCAGGATCTCTCAGTGACGAGGTTCTAACTCGGCAATGCCTATGCTTGAAGGCTTTTGAATCATGGAGAGAGTGTGGGCGTTGGCGGATTCAACGGCTTCAAACATAAATAGGAGCACACGGGGGTTTACCTAGGTTCAGCCCCCCGAAGGGTAAAGACCTACATCCTGCTTGTCTGGTCTTGTATGATTGATATAGTTGGAGCTGTGCAGAAGAGATCTAGCCGAGGTGGAAAGAGGAGACGTGTGCTAGCCTATGCATATGGGGGAGATGGGATCTATACGAGATCAGATGTCTATCTTTTTCCTTCCCTCGTCGCTCTTATATGGGGGCGAGGTCTCAGGATCCGATTTAAGTCGGTTACAGATGATTGCGAACCCTAATTAGTCTTGAGCTTCTTGGACTTTGAGTGACCGTTTTATTCTTGGACCGTAGCAGGTAGGCCGAAGATGAGAACCCGAGGGGTTGTTCCCTTGTCAATGGGCCTCTTTGATTTGTAATCCCTCCGATCGGAAATAACTGTCGGACACTTAGTACAAATTTAAATGTCCGACAGTTATTTTCGATCGGAGGGAGTAGGATTTTGAAAATGTACAAATAGAAAAAAAAACAAAAATATGATAGGATTGGATGTACAAAGCAATAGGATCGTGATATCACAGGAATTTCGCGAAAGTTGTTATTTGATTTGCAAGAATAGGAAAACACATGAATT
This sequence comes from Dactylis glomerata, assembly GCA_007115705.1. NCBI lineage: Eukaryota > Viridiplantae > Streptophyta > Magnoliopsida > Poales > Poaceae > Dactylis > Dactylis glomerata. The sequence continues at coordinate 324,700 of QXEO01000168.1, read as the reverse complement.
CTAAAACTCATAATTCAATCAAGATCAAAACAAATGCAGAGTCGAGAATTAGGTCATTATTATGCAATTTTTGGCATTTGCCGAGTTCTTTGTACTCCACATAGAAAGGTAAAAAGGAGGTCTGGGTGGATTGTAGATTTCTTTGTTTTCCTTTGAAATCTAAACCAAAAGAAAAAAATCTCCATTTTCCTATGATCTATACCTTCAATAAAATGGATGATCAATGCCATCGGAAAATTTTCTATGGAGATGCGGGAAGAGGGTCTTCGCGCTGGGGGGTGCCGTCTTCCAACCGCGACCGCTTCAACAAGGGCCGGCAAAATCTCAGCGGTTTTCTTCGAGGTTTTGCCCCATCTCTCCCAAGTAGGCAGGCGAGGCGAGTAATCCAGGAAGATTAGGAGATGGGCGCGCACGAGAAAAATGCGCCCTCTTCCCCCTGCCGCCCCCGCATTTGGTCCCCCACCACTCCGAGAGGAGCCACGGGCTGGATAAACCAACGGCTCCTGTGGCCGCCACCCCATCCCGACGCAAGGCCCTGGCCCCGGCGCTTCAGCATCAGTCCTCTCCCGAACCGAGCCCGATGCAACGTGCCGGTGCCGGTACGGTGGTGGTGCCCCGCCCCCTTTGTCGCCGGGCGCCCGCGTACGGCGTACTCTGCCAGCCACTACCCGCGCGACGCATCCCCGCCGCGGATATTTTTCCTGCCGCTCTCCGCTGCCTACTTCTTCTACTTGCGTCGTCCCCCCCCATAGCCACCAGCCACTTCGCTTGCTCCTGCGGTTCCCATCAAAGGTACGCCCATCATTTGTTCTCTTTCAGACCAAAATGCAATTTTGGACAGTTCGATTTTGGGGCGGAATCGACCTCTAGCTGTTTCTGCCATTGTCTAGAGGTAGCGGGATCGATGGGGGCGGGGGCTCTCCATTCCCTGGAGGCAGGGAATTTTGCTGTCAAGGGACTGTGATCTGTGCAATAGGGAGATATAGTTTGTTTCTGAATTTTCCCTTGCTTTCTCTTTGAAAACCTGGCATGCGTTTATTTTACTCCGGGTATCAGTTTCTGATAGCACTAGGAAATGTGCATCCTCGTCATAGGGTAGGGAGTTTATTCCGCGGGAACTTGTTCTACTCCAGCATTGAGGATTGAGGTGTTAATACAAGGCACTTGTGACCAGTATTTGTTATGCTTCGGTACTAGGAAGGAGGGGAGAAACCCTATATGTTCTGGAGCATTATTATTGTTAGGATGTTTAGGAAAGCTCCATTTCACCTCAGCTTCACTCCACTTCTGGACCGTCGAGTTATAAAAAGTGTCGGTATCATGCTAGCATCATATCATATCCACAGTACATACATACAACCTTTTGGTGGAACTACAAAATAACCCTCGTTTTCATTACCAGCACGGTACATAAGCATTACATGCCAGGATGTATGCATACAAGGATATCGAAAAAACTCAGGTGTGTAAGAACATTCTTTATTCACCCACTCTTTCCAAAAGGGGAGTATAACCCTGGCTTTTGCATCAAGTAATGCACACAACATTATTTATTGCTTAGTTTTTGAATCAAGACATTACACCTCATGGATCACACAAGGTTGATACATGGATCAACCAACAGATACCTCTAACATAAAACGTCTATGCATCATGTAGCCTTCTAGTGAGCTGCCAGCCAATGTTGCATTTAGGAGCCATATACTCCCGCTGATCCAAGGGAGGATAAGAGGCCATAGCTAAATCTAGTATGTAGTCATATTCATAACCTGCAGAAAATAGAGAGCTTCAATCTTGTTAAAAAACAATGTTATTCCTGCAATTCCATATCAACCAACAAAGAGTAGAAACCCCGATACGAATTCTAGCCTTAGGTTGTTTTATCGATTCCATTCAACCCATTCCTAAACATATTTGCGATATTGGTTGGTGAGGGTATACCATAAGTGAAATGCACAATGCGCCAAATGAGGCTATTAAAAGGACATGAAAGAAATAAATGCTCAATGGTCTCATCTGAGTAAAGAAATATTTTTTACACCCATTTCAATTTCTTCTAGCCAGGTTTATCTTTAGTGAGTAAATCTTTGCGATGAAGAAACCACATAAATATTTTAATGTTCAATGGGATCTTTAACTTCCACAAGTATTTACAAAGTAATCTGGTATGGCCATTCATTAGGTTTGCATACATAATTTAACCAAAGAATTACGAGTTCGTTAAATTTCAAATGATAGATGAACCATCATTAATCTTGGGCATCAATGTGACCAACTATTCCACTTATTGTCAGTTTGGTTCTTCAGAAACCTATGTTTAGCGGAACCTGAGATAAAACATTATGTACGGAAACATCTTTCTATTGCACATTGTTGTAAACTGATGGATATTGGTGAGAAAATGGCATATCACCAAGCTAGGTGTCCTCCCAAAACCTTGTGCTCTGACCATCTCCGATCTTGAAAGAACCTGGGTTAAAGAACTCATCTTTTACCCGAATGAGTCCTTTCTAGAATGGAGAATCTGTAGGCTTAGCTTGCACTTATGACAAGGTCTTATGAGTTTTAGGTATTTGTTATGTCGTAACTCTTGCCACACCCCTTCTTCATTTATGAGTTTAAAACCAGTTACTGAGTGAACACTTGTTTTTAAGCCCTGTAACTTCTATACCCTAACCACCCTGGTCTTTCGGTCTACAGATTACCTCCACGTAGTGAGCCTATATTTACTTTTGTGCTCATCACTTTGCCAAAAAATATGTGATCTATATAAATCGGAACGTTTCGTACCCCTTTGGGTATTTCAAAAAACGAAACATGAACATCGGGAGGCTCGCTAAAACCAAATTTATCAAGAAGTTGATCTCCGTATGAGAGTAACTTGCCCTGCCAGCATCCTAACTTCGATTGGAACCGACTTTCTACTCGATTCCATTATGAGTTCCGGAGCTTTCTGTAATGGATAGGGACTCCAAGATATCTAAAAGGCAAAGAACTAGACTCGCACCCAAATAATTGCTTATACTGATGTTCTTCATCTTTTGCCTTACCAAAACAAAAAATCTCACTCGTGGAAATTTTTTATTTACCTAGTTCTTTATGTATATGTATGCATGCCAATGAAAAATTTCTGAAATGGAGCTAGTGTATGAGGACCTCTTCACGAAGCACGAGGTGTGGGACGCATTGAGGTGCCTGCTGCATGGCAAGGAACCGGCTCCAGATGGATTTATAGAGTTCCCCCATTGTTGGGGAGACGGTGAAGAGCGACATCATGGTCGCCTTCACCAAATTGCACTCGCTGAGGGGACGCGGTTTCCAAGGCCTTAACCCAGCATTGCTAATCCTGGTATCTAAGCGTAGTGATGCGACACCCTTGCGGATTATCGCCCAATCAGCTTGATTCACATCTTCGCCAAGTTGGTGGCGAAGACCATGGCCTCGAGCTTAGCCCTAGGATAGGGGCGTTGGTGAACTAGAACCAATGTACCTTCATCTAGAAGCGTTGCATGCATTCATGTTGGTTCATCCTCCACAGATTAAAACAGTTGCTGGCTATGCTTAAGCTGGATATAATTCACGCTCTCGACTCGTTATCCTGGGGACTTCTTTTTGAAGTCCTTCGGAAAATGGAGTTCAGACCTAGGTTATGTGAATGGGTGGTCATCCTCCTATCCACGGCGAGGTCAGGTCCCACAGTTTGGCACCAACAGGGCTTGTGACAGGTGTCCATCCTCCTATCCACGGCGAGGCCAGGTCCCCCGGTTTGGCACCAGTAGGGCTTGAGACAGGGTGAGAGGCTGGTTTGCCAGGACCGCTGCTGGATGGGTGAGAGGCTTGCGAGGCAGGGCCTGCAACATCCCCCCAGATGCCTGTTGTCTGACTAGTCAGAGGAGACCATGCAACACCCTACTGGATACCCTTTCTCGAGGACCATCTGGTATGAGGTGCTGTCATGGATACGATCCACGGCTCGACCTCCTATTGTGGGAGACAACTTTGCGGACTGGTGGGCGGAGGCTGCCCGTTCCACCCCTCACCAGCTTCGTAAAGGCACCTCATAGATGATTATGCTCACGGCCTGGTGGATCTGGAAGCATCGCAATACAGTCGTCTTACACGATTTGCTAGAGTTGATTCGAAATGAGGCTCATTTGTGGGCCAACATAGGAACAACCGGCATTCGCACGTTGATCCCTGCAGCCATCTAGTTCTAGCGGGTTGTGTTTTATGGCGGTGTTCGCTCTTCTTGGAGCTTGTAAGTAACTCTTATTTTCTATCAATGCATTGAAACGCAAAGCTTTTGCATTTTCACGATAAAATGAGCCTAAAAATCACAAATGGTTGGTATAATTGGAATTTTGCACAACTAAATGTGTTATCCGATGAGATAATGATGCCAGTTTGAACTGTAGGCCTTTTTTGCCATAGTACTTTCTTTGTATTACCATTCAAAAAATATATACCTGTATTATTTTTATAAACCTTGTCATTCCTATCTGAAGCTTTATACCACAATCGACACACTTTGATGATAACAGGCCTGTTCAGCGTATGTTAGCAGTAGCACATTCATGTACCAACTGGTAGTACTTTCTTATTTGAGACAATGAGATGTATATTTGTGGCATTGTAAATATTTATTACCGGCATATTAGTGCTACTTATCAGTAAGAATTTGGTTTAGATGTGTATTTTCATGTTTCTTTGAAGCAGAATAACTTCATCCTGACTCTTTTTCCATCATATGACATTCTCATAGGTTGTCCTTGAGTGGCTGCACCAATGGGTTCAATTCCTACTTATTGTTCTTACCAAACAAACAGTGTTGGTGCATTGAAGCTATCACGTCACATGCAATTCCAACAATCTAGTAACAATGGAGTTATGTTTCTGAATAACAAATACCCATCTGTGCGGAATAAGACACAGCTGGCCAAAAGAAGAGCCACAAGTAATGGAAGTCATCCTAATCCTATTAGGTGTCGAGCACCTATCTTATGTTCAACTGGAATGCCCATAATTTTTGTCGCAACTGAAGTGCACCCATGGTGCAAAACTGGAGGCCTTGGTGATGTTGTAGGAGGGTTGCCCCCAGCTCTGGCTGTAAGTATTCTTCATTGTTAATTTCAAATCACATGTTTTTTAATTGATACTGCAATTCTCTATTGTATTATCTTTGGTGTGATGCACAACTCATTTCTTCATAGGCAATGGGGCATCGGGTTATGACCATAGCTCCACGTTATGATCAGTACAAGGATACATGGGATACAAGTGTTGAGGTATATTTTTTAATTGAGTTTTTTTGCATATTAGCTTACAGTTAACTTTTACACGTTATTGGCATTATAGTCGTTTAACAGCTGTGCTTTTCAAGGTAAATGTTGGTGACAGGACAGAAACAGTGCGCTTCTTTCACTGCTACAAAAGGGGAGTTGATCGTGTTTTTGTTGATCATCCTATGTTTCTTGAGAAGGTCACTGCCTGCCTGTTCAACAATCTATACACTTACTGTAACCTTCCAATATTCCACTTGAACCATAATATGTAATACTTTTAGGTATGGGGCAAAACTGGATCAAAATTGTATGGTCCTACCACTGGGACTGACTTCCGAGATAATCAGTTAAGGTTCTGCCTTTTGTGCCTTGTAAGTATGCAATCTAGTTAAAATTTCATATGACTAACATACTCACATATTTATTATGAACCATTCGAATGTTGTGGCCTGTGGCATAAGCTATCTTTATCCCTTCAAATCAGAAATGTAGCAACTCTTGTTTTAGCTGAATTACCATTATTTGTTCTTTATATTAGGGGAGCATTTATATTGATTTAATTTACACCCACATATTACTAGCGATATTTTGGGCAAATGTTCAAATTTTTTATCTTACTAATGATATAGATGAAATTGTGAACATTTGCTATCCGATAACTTGGGGCTTTATGTAGACATGTAATGCTAGTCAAAAGATGTAAATTCTTTATATTTTACCATTTTCACTCTACTAATCATGTTTGCCTTCTCTTCATCACCCCCAGCAAGCTATTAAAAATATAAATTAGAGAATAACAATCCCTATCCCTGAATTATGTGAAGATTAATTTTTTGCAGCTTTACTTAATTTTTTCATATGCTGCTAATCTAGCTTTGGGGTTGCTTATTACAACCACTGCCTGCATGGATATGACTATTTTGGCTTACTTGTAATTTAGTTTTTATATTTCTATGATGCATCAATGTTGGTGGACTTAGTTTGTTGTTAAGTGATTAGTCTCTTTCCACATAGATATCGATTCTTCACTGTGTTGTGTCATTTTTTACAACTCTGTTGGTGCAGCCTTACCCCTCACTGGTAAGGTGGTTCCCATAACGTGCGGTGTTTGCTCTTTAAAAACATCATTTTACCAACTGTTGTTTTTGTAAGGCGTTTATGGTGGCAAGTTTCCTGCCCCTGTAATTTACTGCACCGTTTGGGCCTTAACTAAACTAGGTTCCTACTAATAATGCTTGATCACATAACTTTTGTGGAACTTCTTCTAATCTGATTATCGTTTTTAGGCTGCATTGGAGGCTCCAAGGGTTCTTAATCTCAACAATTCTGAGTATTTCTCAGGACCATATGGTAGGTTTCTGTATTAGATCAACTATTATGGTTGATTTTTCTCTCTAACTAACTAACTAACATTCACATTCTTTCAACAGGAGAAAATGTTGTCTTTGTTGCAAACGACTGGCACACTGCAGTTTTGCCCTGCTATTTGAAAAGCATCTATAAGCAAAATGGAATTTATGAAAATGCTAAGGTACACCATTTCCTTCCCTTTGTTGGGAAGTAAGGAATGTTCATTCTAGTTTTTATGCTTCACAGATTTTCTATACTTGTTTTGATCGGTAAATAGTTGTCCTGCAGGTTGCCTTCTGCATTCACAATATTGCCTATCAGGGAAGATTTCCTAGAGCAGATTTCGAACTTCTTAATTTACCTGAAAGTTTCACGCCTTCATTTGATTTTGTCGATGGGTACGAGCACATTATGTTCTATCGCTTCATTACAGATTTTGTATGTTATATTAGTTCATTGAAATTTGTGCGTAACGTAATGTGCGCAGGCATGTTAAGCCAGTAGTAGGGAGAAAGATCAACTGGATGAAGGCAGGGATTACTGAGTGTGATTTGGTACTTACAGTCAGTCCTCATTATGTCAAAGAACTGACATCTGGCCCAGATAAAGGTGTTGAGTTGGATGCTGTCCTTCGTGCAAAGCCCCTTGAGACTGGAATTGTAAATGGAATGGATGTTTATGATTGGAATCCATCAACAGATAAGTACATCAGCGTCAAATATAATGCAACAACGGTAAGATTTACTAAGAGGTTTCTCGTCTCTTACCACTTATCAGATCTGAATAATTCCGTGCTTAAAGAGGACATTTTTCAGGTAGCAGAAGCAAGGGCTCTCAACAAAGAAATACTGCAAGCTGAAGTTGGATTGCCTGTTGACTCTAGCATACCTGTTACAGTTTTCATTGGACGTCTTGAAGAACAAAAAGGGTCAGACATACTAATTGCAGCCATCCCAGAGTTCGTTGAAGAGAATGTTCAGATAATTGTTCTTGTATGTTTATTTGAGAAAGAGTTCTAAGTCACTGATCCAATATGCATAACATGATTGTTGCTTATCAAAAAATTCTTGTTTTCTTCAGGGTACAGGGAAGAAGAAAATGGAGGAGGAACTGATGCTGCTAGAAGTGAAGTACCCACAAAATGCTAGAGGTGTAGCAAAATTCAGTGTACCACTGGCACGCATGATGTTTGCCGGGGCTGATTTCATAATTGTTCCAAGTAGGTTCGAGCCGTGTGGTCTCATTCAATTGCAAGGGATGAGATATGGAGTGGTAAGTGTTGTGACTTGATAAAAAAATGACAAGGTTCTGACTTCATAATTTACATGCTAAATTTGATTGCACAAGTATTGTGCCAGAGACTGCCAGTTGACATAGTCCTTGGTATTATATTTTACAGATTCCCATCTGTTCATCCACTGGAGGACTCGTTGACACAGTGAAGGAGGGTGTCACCGGATTCCACATGGGTTCGTTCAACGCTGAGGTAAAGAATAATAGGCTTGGTCTGAGTGATTGCTCGCAAATGTCGATATATTGATGATAGCCTTGATGTTTCCTCTTGTAGTTTGAAACAGTCGATCCAGCAGATGTGATGGCAGTTGCTTCAAATGTAACACGAGCTTTGAAACTGTACAAAACACCCGCGTTCCATGAAATGGTTCAGAATTGCATGGCGCAAGACCTATCATGGAAGGTGGGCAGGACTGTCAATTAAAGTTTTTGGTTAACGTCACCAAGAAGTTCTTGTATGTGTTGACAGGGATAACATAAAACCTTCTCTTCTCTGATCAGGGACCGGCGAAGAAGTGGGAGGAGGCTCTTGTTGGCCTGGGAGTTGAGGGTAGTCAGCCAGGCACTGAGGGCGAGGAGATTGAACCACTTGCGAAACAAAATGTGGCCACCCCCTGAAATCTCCAGATGTTAGGATCTTCAAGATCCGTGGCATGCTACCATGGCTTCGGTAGATAAATATATTAGCGTTTGAGGACATAATGAGGCTGAGATAGAGCGACTATCTGTATTCCTCTAGGCTTTTTCATGTACCCTACTACTTCATGTGTAATATAACTCCTAATTTAATGCGGTGTAGTATCTTGCTTGATGTATTACACAGTGGTTGCATGCTGTGGAAACTTACATTCTCTGAACTACATAATTTCCATGATATGGAAATAACTTTTTCCTGTGAAGAAAACAATTTCTCATGAGCTGGCTCGTTTTGACAAGGAAACAACTCTTCATGCGGAACAGCAAGGGAATGACAACGGTGGGATGATCAAGTTCGAGTGCTACAAGGGTTAAGACCAGAAACAGACTCCCAGTTCAGGGCACAGACCTACTGGTCCTCTACTGCAGGAACAAATGGAATACCTCCTTTTTTGCTGGATGTTGCTGGCAAAGATAGAAGTTGTCCGCTCACCCTGAGAAACTGAAGAGTTGTGGGTTTGCGAAAACAAATTACTAGGATTGAAGGATGCAAATGCTAACAAAGTTCTACAGAGCTCTCTTATGTATGGATTTGGTTGGCAGGAGAAAAAAGGGATCCCAATTCCTAAATAGGGTTGAGCAAAAAATGTAACTTGGAGATGCACCGCTGGAGATTTCTCTTTTGTTAACTCGCTTTAGTTCCAGTCATAAATGGTATTTTGTGATAACTTGCCGATGGTGGTAAACTTGTAAACATCGTTTGCGTAAATTCACTGTGCTGATCCACCGCAGTGCCATTTGGAAATTTGATGGTCCTGCTCGTTCAGTTGGGTGAGGTTTGACAGCTCATCTGCTCATGTATGGTTTTGATACTTGTTTCCTCTTTGAGAGAGAGAGAGATGAAGTCAGGTAATTTGCAGTTCTGATTTGATCTGTTTGAACTGCATCCCATCCACGTTGCTATACATAGCACAGACAGTCAGGTAAAAACGCACATGGGTGTACTCCTTTGGCTTGTGCAGAGTTCACACGATCTAAACGCGATTCTCGGATCTCAGGTCATCGGATTCGGTAAAAAATATAATTGGAGATGCGGGGTATCGATCCCCGTACCTCTCGCATGCTAAGCGAGCGCTCTACCATCTGAGCTACATCCCCGTTTTGTTTATTGCGTTACGCTGTCCCAATAATACTATATCCTATAACGTTTGCACGTCGCGTGAACCAACCAATGCCTACGTGCTTGTGTAATTTATAACTTCTACTGATGTAGATTTGTTGTTTCTTCGACTGTGCAAAGTAGTTTTGCTCTACAAACATTTTATCAACGCAAGCTCACCTTTTGAGCCGCCTTACTGATTTCCAATCGTAGTCCACAGGCGCCAGAAAGGAAAAATAAATGAGCTCGACTCTTAAAAAGGTGAAGCATGTAATTTAGAACTGGTACACTTGAGCATGACCATATAAATCATGTCAAAAGTAAGTTCTTGTTCAGTTGCAGATCTGTACCAGATCAACAGAGTAGGTCTTGGTCGTGCACGACAAAAAGTTATCTTCCTTTGCATGTTAATCCAAAGAAGCATGGGGAGGGTTACATTCAGTAATTATCGGAGCCTAATATTTCTGCCTGAACTAAACTAGGCCGCTCTCATAGAAAAACCCATGTAACAACTGCCTCCTGAAAGTGACAAGGGCCAGGGTCAGCTATAAACGAGAGGAATTAGGAACTCCAATTAAAGCTCCGAAGCCATCCTCCTGCGAACTTTAAGTCACCGGATATGTCCTATGATGTATAAACTTCTACCTGTGGGTAAAGGTTAGCCCCGCCTTGTTGGTCAAAACCACAACGCATTATCCCACCACCAGACTTCTAGAACCACCTGCGAAGTCTGTTGTACCTTTTCCTAGCTAATCCGCTGTCGCTAAAACTACCACCGGAAACCTGGTCATGAGCTTCTGAAAATTCCTCAGACCGTGATTCCAGAGGAATGAGATGGCTATCGTCCTTCGACTTCCTCTTCTGCTTTTCATGCTTGACATTCTCAGATATTTGGTGGAGTGTCTTGTTTATCTTTGTGAATCTGCGCTCCATTGGTTCCACGACATGGGAAACAGTGTATTTGACATCATCAACCATCTGAAAGGTACAAATAAAACAAGTGAGATGAATAGGAGACAAAAATGATATGGGTGGTACAGAAAACTGACCAGTATCAGAAACTTACAATTTCACTACTTCCTAGCACCACATCACGAACACTCTGAGGAAAACTCAACCGCCTGTCTCTGGAATCAGGACGAGCAGTTTCCATGATTGTTAAGTTGTCAATCTCTCTTTCTTCCTCAGGGTCTGGTGCTCCCAGGGATGCATAATCGGACATGACAGCAGCATTGTGAACACTTCGCTCCCCACGTCTGTATGGCTTAGCTGGAAATACTTTCAAATGAACCACTGCTGCCACCCCCATCTGTCATGCATACAAAATGTCATGGGAATCGACTTAAACGGAAATTCTGTTTCGAACACAAATAGAGGATAAAGCAGCATTGCTGTCTGCAGTAAATCCCATGGCTAGTCAAGCACAACACAAAATATCCTCATCGAATGTGAAAAGGCGTTGATAGTATATGTGCACAAGCAAAAAATTAGTTGGTGCAACGAGCACACTCTATATACATTTTCGACAGAAGACAATAAAAAGTAAACATGAGTGCATCTGCATCGAATAGCAGATATAACAAAGGAAAGCAAGGGGGAGAGTCCTCAAACCCAGGTGTGTGTACACGCCATTGTAACCTGGGAGACATCTCAGCATTGTAAAAGAGATTAAAACTCGTATAGTCATAACCTCCACAGGAATATGCATCATAAAGAAAAGCGATGGAGGAACAATTTACAGTAGAATCATTCATCAATATGCAATGCAGAGAAGCACAAATAGCTCTCTAGGCAATACATGGGTCCCAGGAACATTCACTACTACAGAGCGCATACTATCAGAGATGACTCCTTTGCAGAGTACTATATTGTGGATGGACGAACAAAGCTTAAACACGTAGGGTGTGTTTGGTAGCCTGTGTCGTTTCAGATTTACTCTCCCACCTGAGATATCTTACCTCATACAAGCTGATCTGAGATATTTTGGTGTGTTTGGTAGCTTGTATGTGTTGGGAGAAAGGGCAACTCATACTTTGTTTGTTAGCCCGTATGGATTGAGGTTGGCCCTAAAAACTAGAAATAACAGAGAGGTCCAACCTTTTGCATAGAGGTCCCTAAACAAAACAGCAATAAGCAATCAGGTCCCTAAATCAAAAAAATAAAAGCAATCCAATCCTACTACCGCCAGTGGCCATGGCGGAGCTTGATGGCGGAGCTTGGCGGGCGCTGGGCGTCGCCGGCGTCGTCCGTCGGCGCGCCGTCGTCTCCGGGTGAAGCCTGCGGTAAATCAGCTCGCGGCAGTCGTCCGGCGAGCGGCCTGCGGCAAATCTTCCTGCGGCGTCTCGCAGGGGCGGCGCGAGGTGCCGTGGCCACGGGACGTGGCTGGGGCGGCGGGGTCGTCGCTGGGGGTGGAGGGGTCTTCGCTGGGGGCGGCGGACATGCTGGAGCCGATGCATCGTTGCTGGGGCGGCGCGGCCAGTCGATCGGGGCGGCGCGGTCGTGGTCTCCACAGGGATGGAGAGAAAGCAGTTTCGGGGAGAATGGGCGTGCGGGCGGCGACCCCTCGCGGTCTCGGGCCCACCCACGGGACGGGCGGGGGGATTTTTTGAGCGAGCTCAGCCCGGCCGAGGAGCGAAGCTCGTTTTGAGGTTCTCTCTCGGGCCAGGCTGAGAGCCGTTTTGGGGGCTAGGTGGGCAGTGCCCGGTTGGGCCGACCCGACCTAAGAGCATCTCCAGCAGCGGCTGTATACTAGCGCGCTGTAAAACGCCGAACCAGCGCGCTGTAGATGCTTTGCGCGCGCCATTTTCGAGCGGCCATTCCCAGAAGCTGTAAACGCGCGCGGCAATACACGGCGAGCAGACGCGCCTCCACCAGACGCTGCATCATACAGCGCGCAAACACGCGCGCGCACACAAACAAATTGATCGAAGATCTAGAAAATAGACTAAAATTAAACCGCGACGAACAGAAAATACATTGCGTTCAACAGAAATTAAAACTACAAACTACAAAATGAAGCTACATTCTACGCTTCATCATCATCGGAGGAGGAGGTGTCCTCGGACTGCGTCCACAGGTCATCCCACCTCGGATCGTCCTCGTCGATGGTCTGCGGCCCCGCGAGCTGCGCGTTGATGAAGGCTTTGCGCCGGCGGCGATCTTCCCGGTAGGCGCGCCGCTCGGCCCTTCTCGAGCGGTAGAACTCGAGCTCCGCCTGCACATCCTGCGGGAACTCGGCGCGCCACCTCGCCATGGCGCGCTCGTCGTGCTCGGCGATGAGCAGGCGGCACTGCGCCTCGCGATGCAGGCGGCGGTCCTCCTCCGTGATGAGGCGCGGTGGTGGCGCGAGGAACTGCGCCTCCTCGAGCGTCTCCGTCTCGGGGAAATTCATCTGCCGGCGCGGGCGCCCGAGGCGCCATGCCGCCGCGTCGTACGCGCGCGCCGCCTCCTCCGGCGTGTTGAAGGTGCCGAGCGTGAGGCGGAAGCCGGCGGTGCGGATCTCGGCGTAGTAGAGCCCGTTCGGGCGCGGGCGCACGCCGGTGAAGCCGGAGGCGCTGCGCCGGCGAGGCGGCATGGCGGCGGGGCGCGTGGCGTTTGGGCGGTGTGCGCGCGAGGAAGGGGATAGAGAAGAAGGGGAACGTTCCAGGTGCGCGCGCGTGGCGGTTGGGCGCGGGCGACGCGCGGCCTTTGTAGCGCGCGCTCCACGACGCGCGGGAGATTTGCCGCCCAACCTAGCGCAACAGCAGCGCGCGCGCCTAAAGATCCCGCGCGCGCGCTTTTTTCCCGCGCCTGCTGGAGGAAGATACCGTGCCGCGCGCGCCCAAAAAAGCAGTTATTACAGCGCCGCGCTAGTTTACAGCCGCTGCTGGAGATGCTCTAACAAACAACCAAAAGTGCAAAAAGCTAGGATGAGGTGGGAAAATCTGAGGCCGCCCAGTCTACCAAACAGGCCCGTAGTAACTGAAAAGATGTTTTAACATGTATTATGCATGTTCCCCTAAGGCTGGATAATGGATAGAGGTAACTTCCTGAGAAAACAACTCATTAAATGACCTAAAACAAGGCAAAGTAGTACTCCCTAATAAGGCACCCCGCCTTTCGAGGTAGAGCTTTGACTAATAATTTGTCCAACATAATATGAGTTATATGCTACCAAAAGTCTAGCCTTGGATTCATATTTGAAAGATGTTTCCAATAATATGTTTTTGGCGTCATATAACTTATATTTTGTTGATCAAATTATTAGTCAAAGTTTTCCCTCAAAATACTTAGTGGCCTTATATATAAAATCGAAGGGAGTACCAAATACTACTTGATGCATCATCTGGATATGAAGTAAAAACAAGTGAATAAACCAAACTAGAAACTAAAAAAACATAATGGATAAAGCATACCTCAAGACATATTATATAATCCTGAATACGTGTTTGTAAACTTTGTGCCAAATGTCCTTTGAAAAGCCCAGTTGAAAACAGAAATGCAACAGCAATACCTTGCCACCATGTTAAAAATACAATAGACTTGAAAGTTAGAAATTTAGACAGGGGCTTAATAGGTTCCAGCTTCTCCTTGGTAGCAGTATAGAACTGTACAAGACAGTATAATGCCCATGTCTGGCTGAAATTGAGGACAACAGCCAAATATGGGTACCTGCAAAGGGATTGGTAACACTGTAAGAACGCCGGAACTTGGAATGCTTTGCTCAGTCTCTAGTAAAAATAATGCTAATTATGCATAAAAAAACTAGACAATCTTAGATTTTATAACAGATATTCAAATGAACCGGTGAAAAACAGCAGCATAGGACATGACTCCTACCCATATTTCCACGCAAATTTTCCTTCTCCATAGATTCCAAGAAGTTGCATAAAAATTGCCAAGACAGCACAAATAGGCTTGAGTATCATCTGCAGGATACCATATACTTCATCAGTGCAGTTACAGTGAAGCTAATGAATATATAGGATATAGTTTAGCGTCAGAAATACATACATATTGCACAATCCCAATCTTCACAGCATAGTAAAAGTCAGGACCGAGGTACCAGCTTCTCATAAACCAATTCAGTGGGAAAGGATGTTTCACAATACCATAATCATAATCAACATCTAGCAGAGGAGAACTCTCACTTGGTTGAAACTGAGCCTCCATGAACCTGATGGTACTTTCTTCCCCACCTTAAATAATAAAAAATAAAAATACAATATAGAAAAATTAAGGAAAGCTGAAAGCACTGCGGCTAAAGAACAGGGTATTCAGAAACCCTCATCCAATTGAACAGGACCTATGCAGTGACCAAGATAAAGCAGCAAAAGATAAGGCACTTCTGCAACATTCTTGATGGTATGTAACTCCAACATTCGAAAAGCATAAAAAAAAGTATCAACCTCCTATGTTTTTCATATAAAATTTACTGTCAGGGCCTCCCCTACAGTTTCCACTTGAAAAAAAGTGCAACTTTTCAACTGGATTGCTCTTTTGTATTACCAAACATTCTTTTTTTAACCCGTATATTACCATACATTAAGCAAGTTATGATTAAGATGACTAACAGCTTAACAGCCACAACCATGCATGGTTTCACGTAGGAGGAACGACAATAGAAAAAAGTACCAACCTAAGCATGCTATCAAATATCTCTCAAAGCAATACATTGCTAATGCTTCATAACAGTCCCGCATCAGCTCACAAACGAATGCAGCCTTTGAATTCAGTAACGAGAAGAACTGCAAGAAAATAAGAAAGATTATCCAGTTGACATTGAAGGGGACAAAATTATAGTCACTATACACAGACAAATCAAGTTGGTGAAAACCAAAAGGAGGAATAGAAGATTGCAGCTAGTAATTCAAATATATACTGTTATTCTAGACTCACTACACTTCAAACACACACTGGGGCATATGTAAACATTATAAGTATACGACACTGTGATAAGATATATTGTTCAAAAAATGTATACATGAATTATGATCCCACAAGAATAGCAAAGTAATCATTAACAAAAGTTCACAAACATAGTAGTAAGATAATGAGCATAAAGCTTATGCTGCCCATTTCCAAAAAACTCAAATGTTCAAATGCCCATTCCAATCATCAGTATTCTAATAAGTACAATAACAGCTCATTCTAAAGGAAAATTGTAACAGAAAACATAAAAAGCTGGGTCTACTTACTGATTGAACAGCATATACTGGAACCATCAGAATGAGACCAACCAAGAACTTCTGCTCCTGCAGTGCACAAACTAATCAACTGAATAAAGAAGTAGCACGGTAGAAAAGAACAGGATGGATTGCTGAAAACACATCAGAAATGCAACTAATGCCAGATTGAAATCTTTCATGTCAACAAATATATTCCTCTAAAAAAATTATTTTCAGGAAGAAAACTACCTCTGGTTGATGATATGCACAGAGATGCTCCAAAGTTAGAAACAAGGACAGAACAAGTGCAACAGCTACAGATATTCCAGCACTGAAAATCGGCCAGCTTGGTAATGACTTCGCCACTGAAATAAAGCCAGGAGAAAACATTTTCCCGGATCTACCCAAACAACTGCTCACATGGATCAGCAACAAAATGAAACGGATCATGTTTTTCGGTGCCATAATGCCAAAGACCATAATTTGGGGGAAATAATCTTTTGGTCTTCCTCTTCAGCAAAAACCGAGCTTTGTTCTTCTACAAGCTAGAGAATTCCAGGATTCAGAAACTGAGGAGTGGATCTTCTTTTGTGCTTCTTCAATATGATCAAACTCTCTTTAGTATTCTGCAACACCTCGCTGCGGAGCATACTGGTCCCTCCCTAGAAATTAATTAACAATGACTTTCAGATGCACAATAGTATGAATTTGCTCTCAAGATATAGTGACAAAACTTGCGCTAAACAAAGGAATGAAAGATGAAAGAACATCGATAACTTATAAGTATCAAATAGTATAATTTCTCGTACAATTACAGAACCTGAACCAGGCGACCAAAGAAATCATGAACAGCATCTATGACATAAAAAGAAATGGCAATGCCAGATAAATAAAATCTCCAGCACCATGCTCCTTTGAAACTGGACCCTTACAAAGACAAAATCCCTCAACATCAAATAGAAACGTGTTCCTATTCCATTGTACAAGAGCAAAAGATCCTAGCCCCTCAATAACAAGCTAGCAAAGAGTCAAAGACAGTACTGGCTTATCAACTATTACCTCCTCGGCAGAAACCTAGAGAACACACTGCCCATTACACGAGAGCCATGGCTGTATAGCACGGACGAACTAGCATGAGATCCAACCACTCTTCCCAACAACCAATCTAGAGCAGAACCACCAACCAATTTACCAATTAGGACACGACAGAAACAGTCGCAGATCAGCGGAACATAGCTGGACAGCTGCCGGATCAGCAATCTAGCGACCTAGTACCCACTAACTAATGACAACAGTAGAGGCAATAGCACAGTCCAAACATTAACGCAAACTAGTTAGAGTAGTAGTTGAGTTCAGTTGCGTCAACTGGCACAAGCAATAAATACCTAAACGAAAACTACTCCCAAAACTACGCCGCCGAGCAGAAGAGAAGTCAAACAATCGGAACCACCCGAAACTACGCCGCCGCACCTCGCGATTTACCCACCACAGCCGCGCTGACCAACCAGCATTGAGGAAAAACTAGCGATTAGCGCGCACCGCCTTTCCCCGCCGCCCAAATCACCCAGAGCCCACACGCAATGATAAAACATCGATTTCTGCCAGGAAAAACCCACATCAACAAAAATCGAGCGCATCTATCGAATCAACCACCACCAGACGGGTCGAATTGGGGTCGGGAATCGCGCGGGGAAGAGGGATGTCGCAGTTATGCACCTTCCGAGTCGGCGGGGGGGCGGGCAGATCGCGCCGGGGCGGCTAGGCCCTCCTCGGCAGGCAGGCCTCGGGCGCAGGGAGGGAGGAGGAGGCCGCGGCTTCCGCTTCGCTTGGCTTCCAAACGAGACGACGAGAGAGCCGAGACGGGACGAGACGTTTATTTTTTGTTCGACGAAATCTGGGTTCGCTTCGGAGAGCGACGGGGGGTTTTGCACTTGCACGCCTCCAACGCTGTTTGTATCTGCCTGGTGGGGCTGCGGGCCCGCGTGTCAGTGGAGATAAACAGGTGTCCGACGTGGAAGGAGCGGGTGGCGGTGGTGGCCGGATGGTGGGCGTGTGGTCGCGCGGATGCGGTGGTGGCGTGAGTAGGCGGTCAGGTCCGGGGCCCACCGGCACAGCCGCCGGTAGACATGGACCCAGATCCGGCTCGCCGATAAACTTGTTTTCCTCCTTCGAGGAAACGAAGGAGGATGTGTGCACAAGTGTGCTGACTGTTGTGATTGTTAAGAATAATTATTCTCAGATAATTAAGGTTAATCTCCACTTAATTAGGAGAGACGTTCCCACTCCTGGGAACCAACGCCCCGCTCCCGACGGTTTCCTTCCTGGAGACACCCACGCCTTCGATCGTGGAACCGCCACGATCATTGCCATCGATCCAGAAACCGCTACCTCTCCAGATTGTATAAATACCCTGTATCAATCATCAATAAAGACTTGGTTCAATCATTTGTCATATTCTCTTGTGATTGTCTCTCAATTCCCACTCGAATACGTTATCAAGCACGCTCTGCCCGAGAGCAATTCCGGCGATCGCCGGAGCAAGAAAACTCAGAGAAGAAGAAAGGTAAGAACGATGGCAAGGACTTACCGTGGCTTTCTTCTTCACCTTCTTCGCCAGGAAGACCGTCGCCTCCGCTTCAACGCGCGTCGCCGGCATGGTGCTGGTGGCCACCGCCGCTACCACCGTGATGGGCAGCGCCGCCACTTCCGCAGCAATGGTCGAGGCCGCCATCACCAAGTTCTTCACCGCCACGAAAGCCGCCGCTACGGCCGCTATATGCGGAGCTTTGCTGTCCGCCGCGGCCGTCGCCAAGGCCCGCGACCTCGTCGCGGTAGTGGTGGTGATGGCGCTGGGCCATCAGGCACCCAGGCCACCCCCCCCAACTCCTCCAGTGATGCCGGAAGCGCAGTCTCTGCCGGCGTGGATTCTCGCTGGTCCGGTGGCGCCGCTTCTGCACGCTGATGAGGAGATGGAGCCGGCCGGCGACGACATGACCATCGACGACCCGGACCTGGTCGTCCCGCCCCCGCCCCTGCCTTGCCCTGTACACGGCTGGGCATGCCCAAGTCTTCTGCACGGCATCCACATCGAGGAGGCCGCGCCCGTGGCGCCTGCAGCGCCAGCGGGGTCCCTGGACCTTCCTTCTCCGACTCCGGCGCATGAGCCGTCGAGAGCCGGACCGGAGCCGCGCCTGCACGCGCCGGTGACCTCGGCCGGCGACATCCTCGGCAACGGAGCGGGTAGCTCCGCAGCCGCTGCTCCGCCCCCTCCTGGCAGCTTCCGGTTCGTCGAGCCGCGCGCCGTCCTGGTGGCCAGCCGCGACGGCCATCGGCCGGGGGAGTGGAGCCCGGCGAGTTTTCGCCCCAACGGGCACGCCAACGGCGTGGCGCCAGGGACGCACCTCCCTGGAGGTTCTTCTTCCGAGGAGGAGGACGGAGGAGCGCCGGGGTCTTCAGCTTCTCTCCGTTGAAGCACCGCCGGTGGAAGCAGGAGGGTGGAGGCGGCCGCATCTTGGCAGAGGAGCAGCGCCATGGATGGAACGATGGAGGTGGACGAGGGTGTCGGGGTCAACGATGCCCCGACCGACCGCCCCCCATCGCCTTATCCACTCACCAGCGGCTGGATCGGGCCGGCTCTGCCTGCTTCCTTTGCTGGGCCGGTGGGCTAAATCATTAGCTGAAATAAATAAAAATTATATTTCGCTTTTTAGCATCTTTAACAGTAGTTCTAGCAGCATAATCTGTTTTAGACCTGTTTTCATTGCAGTATTTAATCTTCAGTACTGTAGATCTGTAGAGTACAATATGTATTCCAGCACTATTTGATGTGATGTATATATTTCCATGTTATCGACATGTTGAGATTAATTGCATCTTCCATTTGCATGGAATTTTCAATTTCGCGCAAATAAATCAATTCATCGTCTTAATTGAGCCTTCGGCTTAATACGAGCACGAATTGATATGCAAAGTTTAAAGTGACTTCTTCAAATTGATGTTTTGGGAACAATAGATAGTGAAAAGATCTACTGCATTGCAGACTATCTATCACTATTGAAGTGCTCTCCCATACATTTTATTAAGTGATGACATAAGGTACTAGAAATATGAGTATCTACTGATTTCATCAGATTATACTCTCTAGTTCTGCAAGATCTACTCCGAATTGGAGATTATCTTCAATGTGTCACACTTAACAGTTTGAAGACTACACTAGTGATTTTCAAGCCCGCTTCTTGAATTTCATTAATTTTGCAATATTCATTACAATAAAACCATGATGGTTTTTGATTTACCATGAGTAAATTAATAATCTCTGGTTTACCCATGTAGGTAACCGATGGCTAAAGAGTTCGATTCACTCGAGCTAGATGGCCGCAACTACCCTACTTGGGCCATGGACATCAAGATCGCTCTTGCATCCCGTGGATTAGTGCGTGCAATCCAGACTCCGGAGGATCCCCTCCCGGCTGGAGTAACGCCGCTGAGAGATGAGCAGAAATATTCTGCCTTATACATCATAAGGCACCATATTCACCCAGATCTTAAATCTGAGTATTTGGAGGAGGAATCCCCACTTACTCTGTTTCAGGCCCTCAAGACGAGGTATGAACAGCAGAAGGCAGTTGTCCTGCCCGAAGCACTTCATGATTGGACACATCTTCGACTCCAAGACTTCAGGTCTATTGGAGAGTACAATCATGAGGTTCATAAGATAAGTTCTAAATTGCGCTTTTGCGGGAAGGAACCTACTGATGCGGAAAAGATAGAAAAGACTTTGTCTACTATGCTCCCATCTGAAAGGCTCCTCCAGCAGCAATACCGTGCTCGCGACTACCAAGTCTATTCCGACCTCATTCATATCTTACTTCAGGCTGAAAAGCATGATGAGCTGCTTGCTAAGAACGACTCTCAGCGCCCGGTTGGTTCCCAACCTCTCCCCGAAGTTCATATGAATGTCGCAAATGGACGTAATTTTGATGGTGCTTCCAAAGGCAAATCATCAAAGTTCAATGGTAAGCGAAAGCGCAAGCGGAACAAAAAGCCTAGAAACTCGGACCGTGAGAAAAGCACCGCAAAGCCCAAGTTTGACAAAACCAAGCTTTGTGATAGGTGTGGGTGCTACACGCATCCTACCAACAAGTGCAAGACCCCTAAGCATCTGGCCATTCTCTACCAGCAATCCCAAGGACGCAATGGACCTCAAGGGAAAAGGTTTGAAGCCAACTTCAATCTTCATCCGGATGACACCGATGGAGCTGGTTGCTCGCAAGATGTTCCTTCGGAACCTAGCAGCACTACGACCCTCCAGAAGTCACAGGACCCTATGGGCACGGAGAACATGATGGTTGAGTATGCCTCAACGGACATGTTTGGAGACTTCGACTAGATAGTCCCACAATCTCCTTAGTGATCGTTTTATGTATTTATGTCCATGTGTGATATTGTAATAGAACATAAGTATTGTTGTCATGTATATTGTATCAGCACTTTGATATAATAAGATTGTATTCTATATATTTAAATAAGGTTTTCTTACTGAAAATTCTTCATTTTTATATATAGCTCTCTACGGGAACAATCCGATGGAAGAGGAATTATGCCTTGTGGACAGTGCGACCACAAACTCGATACTGAGGGAGCTCAAGTATTTCCAAACTCTGAAAAAGATGAATGGAGATATTTTGACTATCGCTGGACGCGATACGGTAATTGTTGGTACTGGACGTGCCATATTTACCCTCCCAAATGGTACACAAGTGACAATTGAGGATGCCTTGCTGTATCCCGATTCTTCACGTACCTTGATCAGTTATCGAGATATCCGTAAAAATGGTTTTCACATTGAAACCCATGAGGACAACAAAGAGGAGTATCTACTCTTCACAAAGGATTACGGATATGGCAAGCAAGTACTTGAAAAAATTCCTTCTCTGTCGTCTGAATTGTACTATACGTACATCAAGCCCGTAGATCATGTTGCTTACAAGGTAATTTTCCAGAATGTTGATGCATTCCAAACCTGGCATGATCGCCTAGGCCATCCCGGCATCGGGATGATGAGGAAAATTACTAGCAATTCCATTGGTCACAATTTGCATGAGTCAAAATTTCCTCAGTCATCAGACTTTGTGTGCACATCGTGCGCCACAGGAAAGCTAATTTTGAGGCCTTCGCACCTCAAAATACAAGCTGAACCACTTCAGTTCCTTGAACGCATTCAAGGTGATATTTGTGGTCCCATCCAACCATTATCTGGACCATTTCGGTATTTCATGGTTTTGATTGACGCATCTACACGATGGTCACATGTGTGTCTTCTTTCCACACGAAACCATGCATTTGCCAAGATAATGAGGGAAGTAATTAAGTTACAGGCCCATTTTCCAGAAAGTCGAATTAAATCAATTCGCATGGACAATGCTGCAGAATTCTCTTCACGTGCCTTCAATGACTATTGCATGGCCCTGGGGATTGAAGTTCAGCACTCTGTACCATACGTCCATACTTAAAATGGTTTGGCTGAATCTCTAATCAAGAGAATCAAACTCATTGCAAGACCTTTGTTAATGAATTGCAGCTTGCCAAGCTCGTGTTGGGGTCATGCAGTCTTACACGCTGCTGACCTAATCCAATTGCGACCTACTGCATATCACAGTACTTCCCCTCTGCAATTGGTACGTGGAAATCCTCCCAGTATTTCCCATCTGCGTAAGTTCGGATGTGCTACGTACGTCCTGATCTCACCACCCCAGCGGACATCTATGGGTCCACATAGAAAACTGGGGATCTATGTGGGGTACAAATCGTCGTCGATTATCAAGTACCTGGAACCCCTTACAGGGGATCTATTCACAGCCCGTCACGCTGATTGTATCTTTGACGAGGAACATTTTCCGGCATTAGGGGGAGATTTCAAGTACCAGAAAGAATGCCCGGAAATTGATTGGAATGCTATCGCCATTTCAGCCTCGGATCCACGTACCCAAGAGACCGAACTTCAAGTTCGGAAAATCATAAATTTGCAACATCTTGCAAATAATCTGCCAGATTCGTTTACTGATTTAAAAGGTGTAACAAAATCCTGGAAACCGGCCAGAAACGCGCCCGAAAGAGTGGAGGTACCAGTAAAAACCACTCAACTCCCTGATCCTAAAAAGAGGGGGAGTAGTACGGCCTCTGACCCGGATCCTGCTTCTCGCAAGCAACAAAGGAGAGAGAGGAGAAAATCCTCCAAATCAGTAAATGCAAGTCAGCTCAACGTTGACAAACACCTTATGGGTAGTATACGCCCAGTGGAAGGGCAACCTCCACAACCCAGCTCCAGCGTGCACACACTGGCTGGGACATCGGAACACCTGGACTCACGCGTATTGGGAAATCACGAAGAGTCATCAAGGGTGCATGAGATATCCACCAACTATATCGATTCTGGAGAATCATTCAACCGTAAGTCTACGATTGTCGACACTTATTTTTCTGCTGCAATTGCTGATACCCTTCTCAATGATCATGATCCAAGGACTATCGTTGAGTGTGAAAAACGCTCCGACTGGCCTAAATGGAAGGAAGCAATACAAGCAGAACTTGCTTCGCTTAATAAAAGGAAGGTATTCACAGAAGCAATACCAACACCTCCCAAAGTTTTCCCTGTGGGATTCAAATGGGTTTTCCTCCGGAAACGGAATGAGAACAATGAGGTGGTGAGATACAAAGCGAGGCTCGTAGCACAGGGTTTCACGCAGAGACCCGGCATTGATTTCAATGAGACATATTCTCCAGTAATGAGTGGTATCACTTTCCGATATCTAATATCTTTGGCAGTGCAAAATCGTCTATCCATGCAGTTGATGGACGTCGTGACCGCATATCTTTATGGGTCACTAGATTCGGACATATACATGAAGGTTCCTGACGGAATCTCTGTACCGGATGCAAGCACAAAACGCAACATGTATTGTGTAAAACTGAACAAGTCTCTGTACGGCTTGAAACAGTCGGGACGGATGTGGTACAACCGACTTAGTGAGTTCCTTCTTCAGAAGGGATACTCCAACAGTAATGACTGCCCATGTGTCTTCATCAAGAAGTCCTCATCTGGATTTTGCATCATTTCAGTGTACGTCGATGATCTGAACATCATTGGTAACACACAAGATATTGATGAAGCACGCAATCATCTAAAGACAGAATTTGAGATGAAGGATTTGGGTCAAACCAAATTTTGCTTGGGTCTTCAACTCGAGCACCTTCCCTCAGGAATAATGGTACACCAAGCTGCCTATATCCAGAAAATATTGGAGAAATTCAATATGGACAAATCCTATCCATCTAAGACTCCCATGGTGGTTCGTTCTCTAGACGTAGAGAAAGATCCGTTCAGGCCAAGGGATGATGGAGAAGAGTTGTTGGGACCCGAGGTTCCATATCTCAGTGCCATTGGAGCGCTCATGTATCTTGCAAACTGTACGAGACCTGACCTCACATTTGCAGTGAATCTACTTGCTAGATACAGCGCAGCTCCCACCAAACGCCATTGGTCGGGGGTCAAGAATATCTTCCGATATCTCCAAGGCACAAAGGATCTTGGCCTATTCTTTCAGTTTCAGAGAAATCTGGACTCTGATATGATTGGATACACCGATGCTGGCTATTTATCTGATCCCCATAATGCCAGATCACAAACCGGCTTTGTGTTCCTTCATGGTGGAACTGCCATATCATGGAAGTCTTCGAAACAGACTCTGATTGCGACTTCTACCAATCATTCTGAAATCATCGCATTATATGAGGCATCACGCGAAAGCGTGTGGCTTCGCAGAATGATAAACCACATACAACAGTCATGTGGCATTGGTTCTATCGAATCACCTACCATTATCTATGAAGATAATGCAGCTTGTGTTGCGCAGATGCAAACAGGGTACATCAAGAGCAATATCACTAAGCATATTGCCCCTAAATTGTTTTATCCTCATGAGCTCCAAAAGAGTGGGGAAATAAACATCTTGCAAGTCAAATCATGCGATAACCTCGCTGACCTATTCACGAAGTCTCTACCAACTTCAACATTCCAGAAATACATTCATGGAATTGGTATGCGACGGCTTCGAGATTTGCAAGAATCAGGGGAAGTATCTTCCTGAACTGTTCCTGTTCAAAGCATCATATTATACTCTTTTTCCCTTGACGAGTTTACTTTACAGGTTCTCATTAAGGTTTTTAATGAGGTAATATCAACATAAGATCATATGTCATACTATCCCTTTTCCCCATCGGGGTTTTTAGGAAAGTATACACGGCATATTTATTGACCTCTATATTCTATGGATCTATTTCATATTGAGTTAACAGAGGCAATAATCATAATATGCTGTATCATTTTCTCCTTATTTTCCCACTGGGTTTGAAGGAGTTTTAACAGCATATCCTATCATACTCCTCACATTTTTCCCATAGGGTTTTTGAGGAGATTTAATCAAGATGATGAGTACTTATACAATTAAGCGGTGATTAGGGGGAGTGTTAAGAATAATTATCCTCAGATAATTAAGGTTAATCTCCACTTAATTAGGAGAGACGTTCCCACTCCTGGGAACCAACGCCCCGCTCCCGACGGTTTCCTTCCTGGAGACACCCACGCCTTCGATCGTGGAACCGCCACGATCACTGCCATCGATCCAGAAACCGCTACCTCTCCAGATTGTATAAATACCCTGTATCAATCATCAATAAAGACTTGGTTCAATCATTTGTCATATTCTCTTGTGATTGTCTCTCAATTCCCACTCGAATAGTGATCTCAGCTTGATGCTAAAGCTTAGCTAGTGGTTTCTACATTTTCTTATGTTGCCTTTATAAATTGGTGTAGAAATTTGTGATAAAGTGATCAATTTGAACACTACAAATAGATTTTAAATGAGATGAGGCGATGGGAGTTTCATAATCTAGTGCACTGCCAAAAGTTTTTTTTTAAGTAGAGGACGGCACAAGTTTGACGCGTTGTTCATATGACCCTTAGTCTATCACCCCAATTAATATCACGGATAAGTTTGGTAATTTGTTGCATAGAATCGTTAAGAAATACTGTATAAAATTAGAATTCTAGTGGGTTTTCACCTACTTGGGGTTATATGGAGTGTACAACAAATCAAGAGCTACTTCTTAGTTAACAAATCAAGAGTTACTTCTTTTTTGCAGGTTAGCCCTTTATCTACACATTGGACTCACATGTGGTCCATTTTAGCCGGTGGAGAAGCATTAGACTATCCATAATGGGACTAATATAGCTAGTAACATATAGAGTTAAATACAATGCTAACTAGGCATTTTGATGATATGACATATCATTAAATGAGGAGAGAGGTGCTTGTGGTAACTAGCTATGTTACCAAAACATAGCATTTCTCGAAACTAAATGAATCTATATAGTAATAATTAGGGCCTCCTATGACACTAGACTAGTGTTAGATGCATGACATTACTCTATGTTACTCCGCACTATGACTAATTAGGAAATGGATATTGGGCGGCGGCTGCATAAAATTTATACCGCATGTGCACCATAACAGAATAATATGTTGATGCAACGAAACTCTATGTAGCCCAAGATTTAAAACATTTTTTGCACATCATTTTGATACTTTTAGTTGGTTGAGTCTTTTCATAGATGTTGAATGATCTATGGGCTGTATTGTTTTGTGAATCAAATTAAAATAATAAAAGACTAGTTAAATGCATGTGCGTTGCTATGGCTAAATAAATTTCTACAATAATAAATCGGTCTTTCAAATTTTCATAAAACAAATCAATAAGTTTCATGGAGGCAATCAAAATGACGCACTCTGTATGAAACATTTCTTCAATGCTAAACCAACACTTCAAATTGCCTTATATATGTAAAATATCAATTCAAATCTTGTGGGAATATTTGGTCGGGGGAAGCCGATAACAAGGCTGGTCAACGTTTTAAGATATTATGTAATAAAACCTTGGATGTAGTCAACGACGTGTACTACTTCCTCTCTTCCAAAATAATTAATTCAAACTTCTGTAAGATTGATCAGGTTTTAAAAAAAAATCAATGTTCATTACATCCATCCAATCTATATAGTATAGAAATATTGTGTGATGAATCTAATAGAGCTAAATCAGTGTTCAAAACGTTGATAACCTTTTCTACAAACTTGTCAAACTTAAATCTGTTTGAGTTAGGACAGAACTAGAACTTCAATCATTTTAAAACGGAGGGAGTACAAGCAATGACAAAGCAAAATATGTTGTACTCTAGGCTACAAAAAAGACAAAAGTGTGGATCAGGTTAGTACAAATTTTAGAACATAAAAAATTGTTAAATTTAATTTGCAGTGAGATTTTGCATGTTTACAGTACATATGACTGCCTCCAGGATTTTATTATAGAAAAACTTTGTAACACCGTTTTAAAAAAATTAAAAAGAAGTCACAGTCTGCATTGCAGCCCATGCTCTAATACAAATTATCTGTCGTCTCGTAACGCTAATTGACCCCGAAAAGCCAGGATACTTGTTTAACACGCCCAGAAAAGCCAGGATGATATTCAGCAGTACCATACCGGTATTGTAGCCTAGCTAAGGACACTAAAGCACCCTTAAATCCAAGGTAACGAGATTTTCTGTCCATATTATTTGTTTTGTACTTTACTGTTGTCACAAAATCAGCACAGACAAAAACGCATTTCTACTAGTGCTACCGAACTTTACCGACGCATCATGCAGAAAAGATGTGTATCCAACTTGAACATGAATCCACAATCATCTTACATGAGTTTTAATCACCAGAATCCACAAAGTAACATTGAGCAGACGAAATAATAGTCAAAGCAATAAAAGACTAGTTCCACGTCTTCAGCAGTACAAGTTCATAATGTTGGTACAACGAAGGGACGCTCATTGTACAGTTGCTAACGTTCAGGTAGTTCTCAAGAAGCATAAGAGGATAAGAGATATCCAGACATGATGACCTCACGCTTCATCTGCAGCTGAGCAGTGCTTCTATTCAGGTTTCGCCTGGAAAGACAGATAGACAAGTGTCAGAGCCAGCATGATGTGATAAAAAGTGCCAATGAAATGTGGACAAGGAACAAGGAACATTTCTTTACATCAGGAGAGCGTGAGCGAGATGGGCTCCTGCTTGGAGTGCGTTTCTTGGGACTTGCCGCCACTACACCGTTTGCTGGCTGTGAACAAACATTAGGGTAGCAACAACATAAGCACAAACCAAAAGTAAAAGAGATCCGTAATCAGTATGATAAAAGAACTTACAGAAGCAATCGGGGATTTGGATCTTGCTGGTGATCTGCAAAAGTTCCACAAACAGCTGGATTAGATATCCAAAATGCAACTTTATATAAGCTTGAGTCCAAAAGCCTTCATGCATCACCAGCATTGGTCTAACCAAATGGAAGCAAAAGGAGCTCAAGGAAAACAGAAGCACTCAGTTACAAAGTTCAAAGCATGCCAAAATGCAAACATCTGGCGTTGAATGCTAAAAGTGCATGCAAGCAACAACCGTATGACATGTGCCCAAGGTAGGAAGCAAACTCATTCCTCAAGCATTGGACTCCAAGCACATTCCTAGTCAGTGTACCATCATAATCCATATCGTCAATCCTTAATGCTCTTATGTCCAGAGTTCCAAACAATGCGCTATGCCCAAGCTCTGATGGTAATCAGTTACAGTACATTAGGTAAGAAATTGGATGATTTTAGTTTTCCATAGAAGCTCTCAATAAATGAGCATACCTCATACAACCAACACAACTGTAGCAAATTGAGCAAATTCCATCCTCAATATCCTAACGCATAATCCCCAGATCGCCGCACAATCCCAGATTAAATGCAGAGATAATCGAGTCTTCAAAAAAATACATGAGGCTAAGCAGTTCATATCATACGTAACATAAACCAGAACAGCACCACAGTATCTACATGTATATTTTATTTTACTACTGCAACAGTCAACAATCCTCTCAGACCAATTAAGATTGCAGAGCAGAGATACATTCTTTAGAAGTAGACAATGTTTACAAATTAATAAGCTTCTTTGCAAATGTATCACAAACAGAAACAAGTAAATTATGATATGCAGACTAGATTATGATGTCCAGTGAAAGAATAAATTAGTACTATAGGTTGAGGTCAAAAGTCTAGTGGATTAATGTATATTACCTTGATGGTGAACGCCCTTTCGATGCAGAGCGAGAACGGGAAGAAGCAGACCTCGATCTGGACCTAGATGCTGAGCGGCCCCTGGGAGATTTGCTGCGTAGCACAATTAAATACAAATAAGATACTTAACAATACGATTAACAAGGACATCATAATACGATATACTCCCTCCGTTTAGAAATATAAGATGTTTTAGCTTTGTAAAGTGAGTGTATTTAGACATGTTTTAGTGTATAGGTTCGTTCGAATCTATACACTAAAAGATGTCTAGATACCCTCACTTCACAAAGCTAAAACATCTTATATTTCTAAACGGAGGGAGTATAAACCTTGCACTCCTGCTTCTGCTGCGGCTACGACTTGGGCTTCGGCTGCGTGAGTACGAGCGAGCATGTTTGCCATCATACTCCTTCACCTGCAGAGAAGAAGGCACATGGTTAACCACATAAACCATTTTCCAAGAACTGAGCCAGATAATGCAAAGGTGCTTACCCTTATATAACCTTTAGAAAAGGCATTCTTAAATTCAGTGTCATCCAGTTTCTTTATCTGCAAATGATGGTCAACAGCCAAGATGATGTATTAAAACATCAGAAACATACAAGGGAACTACAAAACTAATTACAGTATAATAGTTTGCTATACAATGCAATATTTAGGTATTATATAGGTCATCCAAGTTAGTATCAGAAAAGGTCCTTAATAAAATTCTCCAGACACAAACAAAACAAAAGTAGATACACACAATAAAACAGATTAATACGAACTTACAGCATATTTCATATCATCATAGTTTGTGTAGTCAACAATGCCTATTGTGCCTGTAACAAAATAAAAACACAGGTCAGGACATTGACTAACAAAACAATATACAAGGAACAATTATTACTTCAGAGAACTATTACCCATTAAGGAAAAAAGAACAATGACATGGTAATCAGGTAATTAAAGAAATGTTTCACAGCATAAACTATGAAACACAACACAGGCATATAAAAATCCCCATAGGACAGTAGAAGCTGCTGCCTCAACATGAGCACAAGGGGAACATATTATCAGTACTGAGAAAGAAAACCCACTTAGATTAAAGCTCAGTTTGTTGAACATTCTATGTAGAAGGATCGCTTAGTTTTTTAGGACTTAATTAAAGCTTTAAGGCCTCTCAGAAAAATATCAGCAGAACTATATCACTATATATACAAGCTCCACTGGCTTCCTAACATTTATGATAAAGCCAACTAGTAAAAACTGTAAGGTGGGTTTCAAATCCAGCTTACCACCGCCTTCACGATACACCTCTGAGAAACAAACATCACCAGCTCTTCGCATATGATCCTGCGCAGAAATTGTTCCAGCTAGATTAGTTGCTCAGATTAAAGAATAATATTTTACAGTAAAATCGAGTAAGAAGAAGTGGTTAAAAACCTTTAAATCTTGCCAGGATGCAGAAGAAGGCAGGCCAGAAACCAGAACTGTGCACAATATTGCAAATGAGTAAGCTTGCTGACAAAAAACCAAGTATTAAACATCATTTTCACTATTTATAAAGCCATACCACGGTAATCGGTGTGCCTGGACATGCCACGGCGTCCAGCACCGCCGCCACCGCCAAAACCACCACCACCACCACCAAAGCTTGGACGGTCATGAGAGGGGCCACCACTACCTCTCCCACCATGAGCAGGCTCCACCTGCACACACCATACAGGAGTGGCTATTACACAGACAAATCAAAGACCTTAAAGGAGGTAAGTTATCAAAGGTATAACGTGATTACTCTTAGACGGTTTCCATCAAAGTTGTAGCCATCCCGTCCAGCACAAGCATCTTCAGCGTCACGAGGATCTTCAAACTACAGAGCAAAATAGAATCGTGTAGTATAAGTTTTTGCTCCCACGGTATTCAGCTCAACAGGATGACCAAAAGGATTAAGCATTATCCAAAGCATTCAGTAGCATATTACCTCCACAAAAGCATAGCCAGGCGGCCTTGGAGGAACCTTCAAGTCAATATCAACAATGCGGCCATACTACAAGAACAAGGCAGATAATATTAGACCCTTGCACAGAATCATGCTCACAGATACAGTAGTAGCAACTAGGTACACGCTGGAGCACATGTCCTGACTTGGAACTGAAGAACAGCACAAAGATAGTGTTCTCAAATCACTATTTGCTCAACTGTGCCCTATTGCACAAATCCTACTACTACAAAACTTGATTTGGGAACAAGAACCGCGTCATTACGTCGAAGGAGTTGAATGAATATAACGAACGCGAAGCAAAAGAAAGCTCTTTAGGATAATACAAGGAATAAATCTCCGACCTTGTAGAAGAGGTCCTCCACCTCCCTCTCCCGGATGTCGCCGGGGAGGTTGCCAACATAGATCGTCCTGCTCCAGCGCCTGTTCATCCTTCCCCGCTGCACCCAAAGAAGAGCCAATCTGTCAGATCCTACGAGCTCCACAGCCACGAAAAGAAGAACAGAGAAATCGCCCCCCGCATCTCCCCGATCCAAGCAGGAACAAGAAAGAAACAAATCGTCAAAAAATCCGAGCGAAACCGCAAGGGTAGGTCTCCCCATTCCAAATGGAATCAGAAATAGCCCTACCAGGAGAACCTAGTGAAACGGAGCGATTCGGAGCACGGAGCACGGGGGGAGACTCGGAGGAAAGTTTCGTACCTGAAAACGCCGGGGCTTGGAAGGGGGGCGGAGGCTAGGGTTTGGCTTCGCAGCCGCGCAGTCGAGGGGGGGAAGAGGAGGTTGGGGAGGGAGAAGGGTTTATGACCACTCGGACCCCAAAACGGACAGCGGACCGGAAAGCCTGCCTGGTCGGGCCGTCGGAGTAGTACGGACCGCGTCTGTATTCTGGGCCTAGTTTTCACACAATATGGGCTGGGCTTTGCTCTTTCCTCTGCTCAATTTAGGACTCCTTTGATTCATAGGATCTTCTTAGAAATTTTGTAGGATTTAGATCCTTTGAATGATGTTTGATTCATAGGATTGAATCCTAAAGGAATTATTCTCATCGGAACTCTATGGTGCATTTTTCAAGTAAAATTAACATGAGGTCTAACCTCATGAAAATATTCCTTCGCTCATTTCCCATGCCTATAGGATTCCACCGCAGTGGGCAAGCCAATCCTACTCAATTCCTATTTCTTTACTTTCCCTACCCTGTGAATGAAAGGAGGCCTTAGATAGGGAAAACCCTACTCCCTCCAATTAGTTATTGACCTAGTACACCTTTATACCAAGTTGTACTAAAATATTTGGCAACTTTTTCTGTTGGAGGGAGTATATATTTTATGAAACCATGTGTGATGGCTTGAATCCATAGTCAATCCTACTTTCGATAGGACCGGTTGACAATTGAATTTAATTCTTCACATTC
Organism: Dactylis glomerata; assembly: GCA_007115705.1. Lineage (NCBI taxonomy): Eukaryota > Viridiplantae > Streptophyta > Magnoliopsida > Poales > Poaceae > Dactylis > Dactylis glomerata. Next base: position 292,233 of record QXEO01000168.1, on the reverse strand, counting down.
GCTCACTATCCTGGCGCTTAATCCACCATAGGTGGTGAGCGCGCCCCATTCAGCTGGCAAGCTAGGTTGGGAGGCATCGAGGTGGGGCCTCGAAGCTAGCTTGTGGATAGGTTAGGGTCATATCGAGCTAGAGGCAGCGCGCCACCAAGATGATGAATGTGTTGATCTCCTTCAGTTGTCGCTAACATCTGATGTTTGTCAGTGATGTGTTTACCTTCAATGTTTTTTGATGTTGTCTGGGTCATCCTTACACGATTGTGACGGCCTAGGCGAGAAGATAATGGCTCCATGTTGGGTTGGTGAATGTAGGTTGACGTACACAACTCGTTTGTGACTATGTATAGTGAAGGCGGTGAGGCTAGAGTCCCCTGGGTTGTGAGTAGATGTTGCCCTGCCAATCTTCCACAATGGAGATGGTTATGTCGTTTGTGAAACAAGAACATTGGCCCACGAAGCACCTCTTGGTGCAGTGGTCCTCCTTCAAACTATGGTGTGAAAAAAATCGGTTCAATATGACCTGCAAGTGTTGTGTCGTTTGGCTTTCCTTTCGCACATCAGTTTTCAGTACGCTTAAGTGAGCTTACATCAGTTAGCTGAATCTAGTGGCGAGAGAAGATTTTTAGAGCACTGTCTCAGCTATCCTCCTTATCTACACCACATATCAGCTGGCCAATGGCTGGGATACTTTTATCTACATTTGAAGCATCTAACCCGTGATTCATAGCCAAATAAACTAAACAAAATCCTGGTCAACGATGCGCCATCTCTCCAACTCCAATCACCGTTGCACTTTCTAGACTATAGCAAAGCGGGTGTACGTGAGACGGTGCTCAACCACATTTTTTCCATCTAGTGGCAGATACTAGGTGCATCAAAGATACAAATAGAGATCCAGGGTGGGTAACAATAACATTGTGCATGCAGGAGGTCTATACGCCCTATCAAGAGTGAACAATTAAAGCTGTAACAAGCACACATATTTGACCTGTGAATAAAGCAAAGGATGAAAACTAGCAAACTAGCTAATGAACTCAAACAATATCACCTAGTAAAGTTTACTGCTAGTGGGCAAATGAATCAGGTGACGACTGCCTTGGGAGACAACTCTTTGCCGGTGAGGAAGTGCGAGAAGAGCTGCCTGGCCTGCACCGGCGTGATCATGGGCACCATGTGGCCGGCACCGCGGACGGTGACGAAGGTGAGACCGCCGTCGTAGGCCAAGGTGTAGCCTCCCACCTGGTCGCTGGTGAACCACTCCCTCCACGGCTTCGAGGTCGCCAGCCCGATCTTCCGCAGCGCTTGCCGCGTCGAGGTCACCGGCACGCGGTCATCGGTGTCGCCGCTGAACACCCACACCCGCAGCCCGGCCTTCACCAGCCCGCCGATCGCCGGCAGAGTCGACGCCGGCGCGTCCGTCCAGTTGGTCAGCGCGTCACTGCACGGCTCCCACCGGTACGGGATCGCGCCGGAGACGTTCGCGTGCAGTGCCGTCTGCACGTCCGGCCGGTTAAGGTAGGCGATCACGTGGTAGTCCCCGCACGGGTCGTACGCGTTGTAGTACGGAACGCTGAGGCGCGCCCTCTTCCCCAGAGCCGGCATGAAGCCGCGGCGGTGGTGTCGGGTGGAAGTGGAGGTGGAATTGATCATGGCGTTGGTGCAGGCCGGGGTGTAGAGGCTGTAGAGGTCGATGTCGTTCATGGCGTTGAAGAAGTCGTTCCAGGCGCTGTTGCAGGCGTCGCTCTCGTCGGCGTCGTCGGAGAACTTGCAGTTGGACTTTATGGCGCCGTAGACCTCGTCGGAGATGACGGCGTGGTCCCAGGCGTAGTCCGCAAGGCCGCGGTCGTCGGAGCTGGAGTCGATGGCGGGGTTGCCGATCAGGATGCCCTTGAGGTTGATCTTGTGCGCAGCCTTCTTGTTCATGTGGACGATCTTCTCGGCGAGCTGGGGGACGTAGTGGCCGGCGTAGCTCTCTCCGGCGAGGTACAGGTCGTGGCTCTTGAACTGCGGGAACTTCTCCAGCCAGTTCACCACGAAAGAGTACGCGTCGTGGGCTTCCATGAATCACAAGGCAGATAATATTAAGAAAAAAAATCCATGATTCAATCTAAAACTAACTGACCGAGGAGCATATAATTTTGATGTTATTAATCTGTACCGGTGAGGTTGTCGCCGAACCCAGCGAGATCAGCGGTGGTGTTGGTGTAAGAAAACCCAACGCCGGCAGGGGACTCGAGGAACAACATGTTGGCCTCTGTTATCAAACAGAACAGTACACGCATGATCAATCAGTATGAAAAATAGCAAATTTACAGTATAGTATATGAGTATTATTTTTTGAAAAAAGGGGAAAATAGCCCCGGCCTCATAGTCTGAATAATATGGCATACCTTTGTTCCATGAGTGAGGATTCAAGGCAAGCTCAGGCTTTCCCTTCTGGATCAAGAAAGGTCCAAGCTCCATCATCGCTCCATATCCCACCGACGAGCATCCAGGTCCTGATTAAACGATCAATCATTCAATTGTTAGATTACTTTCATCTGATGCATGCAATTGAATTGATAGATCAAGAAAATTAATTAGTTACGGTAGATGGCATCTACTAAAACAACATTTATCTACCTCCGTTGAGCCATAGGACGAGGGGTTTCTTGGCGACGTCGTGGGTGGCCTCGAAGAGCCAGTAGAAGAGAGCCCGGCCGTGGGTCTCGTTCACCGTCACGTAGCCGGAGAAGTGCCGGAACCCCACCTCCGCCGGCTGCCCCGGCAGCTTCTCCACCCGGTCAGCCTCCTGCACGTCGAAGATCGACTCGAACCCGTGGTGTCTCCCCGCCACCGCCGTTGTCGTCCACGCCGAAACGAGGATGGCGGCGAGCAGCAGCCAGCTCGACGACGACGTGGACATGGCGGCTGTGTTTGTCTAAGTGGTTCCTCTGTGCATCTATGGTGGAGTGTGTGCGTGTGTATATATAGAGACTCGGTCGAGGTAGAAGAGCGCAGCGACTATGCGGAGAATTTGTTGTAGTTTGTTGAGGCACACGCGGGTAGGCCGGATAGGGTTTGTTTGTTTTTTTTGACGTAGATAGGGTTTGTTGGAGGCGTACATTTCGTTTCTTGAGTTTGTTTGTTGCAATTAAACAGGAGAAAATGAAATGTTTTCGTGAATTCAAAACTGGCGAAAAAAACTAAACTCGTACTTAAGCGGGACGCACGGATTGCGGAAGTGCGAAAATGCATCTTTCCAGCCAAGTTATCTGCAAAATTGAAACCAGGAAATGGGTACGTACAACCTACGGTATCGTGATCTGGAAACTCATCACTGGCCTTGAGCGCACAATTTTGACATACGTTTCAAGAAACATTCGATCCGAGGTTTCCAATTGGGGATTGACAGTGGCTATATATTTGAGCTTTATCATGCCGCGAGAGTAAAACCCTGTATTTTCTCCTTTTGCCTTTGTAGGCTTGTTCTTGTAAACTTTCCTTAATTAACGTGACGAGCCAAAGCTTTTGCCTCCGTTTTGAGAAAAATAGTTGTTGTTGTCGAAAATGAGTGAATGACTGTGACCAACCACGTTATGTGTCACGAAGAGTAAGCATTAGTACAAAGCGGCACATTGAACAGGTGGGAAACTTTGTCGGTAAGCCATAACCACATCTATGTCACTGATGTGGAGGCACATCTAGTAAGACCGTTTTGGATTTGCGCCTACGTCCACAACGGAGTCGGTGATTCACCCTTCATCGTGTCACTTAAGACAATGCACACGAATACTTCTGACTAACTACGCAACTGAGCTCACGTACCACACATATCTTGTCTTCAACAAGACAACATATTTCTCTTATGATAAAATTATAAAATTAGTAAACTGATGGCGTGTAAGTAACAGCCCGTTGGGAACCCCAAGAGGAAGGTATGATGAGCACAGTAGCAAGTCTTCCCTCAGTTGTGAAACCAAGGTTTATCGAACCAGTAGGAGAAAGCCAAACTTAAGAAAGTGATGCTTGCTAGCTTCGCGACAGCTCCGGACAATTTATAAGGCGCCTCGTCCAGGGCTTTGCTTTGCACCAGCAACAACGTAGAACCTGCACACAACACAACCAAGAACTTTGCTCCCAACTTACGATGAGGTTGTCAATCTCACCGGTTTGTTGTAAACAAAGGATTGAGCGTATCGAGTGGTAAAAGGGTAATAGTATGCGAGTAAAAGTAAACAGTGTGAGTAAAAGTAAAACAGTATAGCAATGTAAAGGAAATTGGACCGGGATCCACAGTTCACTAGTGGTGTCTCTCCATAAGATAAATAACAATATGCTAGGTAAACAAATTACAGTTGGGCAATTGATAGAATAAAGATAATGTACATATGTCATGAGGATCACTATGAGATTCACTCTGGGCATTACGACAAAATACATAGACCGTTATCCAACTGCATCTATGACTAGTAATCCACCCACCGAATGTCGTCCGAGCAAACATTGGGTATTAAGTTGCGAACAACGGATAGCTGCATTAAGCAAAGTGCGTAAAGTAAACAAAGCAAATGTCCTTGGACACAAGAATGTTGTTTTCTCCCTAGTGGCAACAGCACATCTACAACCTTAGAGATTTCTGTCACTCCCCCAGATTACTAGAGACATGAACCTAACTATCGAGTATAAATACTCCCTCTTGGAGTCACTAGCATTTACTCGGCCAAGATATCTACTAGCAATGAAGAGCATGCAAGATCATAAACAACATAGAGATAACATAAGATATATATTCAGCACATCAACTTGATATAGTACCAATACTCATCGGATCCCAACAAACACAACATGTAAAATTACACAAAGATGATCTTGATCATGTAGGGCAGCTCACAAGATCTAAACATGAAGCACATGGTGGAGAAGACAACCATCTAGCTACTGCTATGGACTCGTAGTCCAAGGTAGACTACTCACACATCACTCCGGAGGCGACCATGGTGGTGGAGAAGGCCTCCGGCAGGGATTTCCCTCTCCGACAGGGTGCCGGGAAGAGCTCATGGATCATCCCGATCTCGCTTCAACGACGGCGGCGGCTTGCAGTATGTTTCGAGGAAAAGCTATCCGCCCTTTAGGTTTTTCCTGTCGAGGGGAATTTATAGGCGAAAGGGCAATGTCAGGAGGTGGGCTAGGTGGCCTCACCATGTGGTGGCGCGGCCAGGGGCAGGGCCACGCCACCCCATGGTGTGGCTGGCCCCTGGCCCCCCTCTGTCTCATCTTTGGTCTTCGCGAAGCTTCGGTAAAAATAGGAGGTTCGGCTTTTGTTTCGTCCAATTCTGAGAATATTTCCTGTGTAGTTTTTCTGAAATACAAAAATAGCAGAAAACAGGGACTAGAACTGTGGCATCTCGTTAATAGGTTAGTTCCGGAAAATGCATAAAAATGCCACGAAGTGTAACAAAACACAAAGCAAATGATGTATAAACAAGCATGGAGCATCAAAAATTATAGATACGTTTGAGACGTATCAAGCATCCCCAAGCTTAACTCCTGCTCGTCCTCGAGTAGGTAAGTGATAATAAAAGAATAATTTTTGAGGTGACATGCACTATCACAATCTTGATCATCTAAGTAAAGCATTGAGTGTTGGGATCAAAGAACTTAAAACATGGGCATAAGAGACATAATCTTGACAATAAAAACTTAGCAACCATGTTATAACATGAAAAGAAACACAAATGAAAGATCATGAACAATGAAACATTGAAAGTCAAGTGTGTGTTCAAATCATATAGAAAAATATATCAAGTAATTTTCAGCTTGTCCTTCATGGAATAGCAAAACATAAATGCATATGACACCTTCAAGTTTAAGAGGGCGACTAGATACAAATAATTTAAGAACAAGCAAAACCATAATCATGAATCAATCAATGATAAACTTTGGGACTATGCACATTAAACTCAGAATGGCAACTATGCTCTCTTAGACGGTGCATAAAGGTAGAAGGTGTTGACTCAACATAAAAGTAAAAGAAAGGCCCTTCGCAGAGGGAAGCAGTGATTGCAAATTTTATAAACCTTCAAAAATTATGGTACTTACTAGCTTTGAGCTCTCATTGCGTCTATCATAGGCATCTTGAATGGTTAAAGTTAATGCGAGTACAATTATGAGCATATGCTTAACAAATCATAAATTGAAAACCTCGTGTCCCGTGAAGTACGAATACCCAAACCTCATGCTACTCGACTTTAGGTCCCAAGCAAGCTATTGTCATTGTAAGTATACACGTATCATCGAGAACCGCCAATGGGGTACCTCCTGCCCGATGACATGGAACAAGCCCACATCAAAATGACAGGACAAACAGACAATGAACACCTCGGCATCTCTTTTATTTACCATTGGTATAGCTTTTTATTGTGAGATGTGTCGTCGAATGTCCACTATGGGCATGCTGTAAATTTCCACCATGAATGATGCATGGCTTAGATTAGCGGCCTAGGCGTTTCTCTAACACATATACAAACTTCATGATCCCGCAAGATTTCCAACTTATTTCACATCGCGAGTATCCATAAACAAAAGATCATGATATCAACTCAAATGAGAGAAAGTGCAATGTTGAAAGCTTGCCCCATGACGACATGGTTGGGCTAATTTCCAACTTACAACTTGCAAGCATAACCAACATAAGAGAGCCACAATGTCAAAATTTTAAAAGCGAGAAAAGTAAAGTGTGCCATCAGGTTCATGAGAGCTTTACTGACTAATTTTCACATAACACCAAAAGGAGTTTAATTTGAAGGATAGATAAAAGCAAGTCAAATGTACTTTGGAATAGCAAATTGTTAATAGATATGTATGGTGGACACATTGGAAAACTTGGCTTTTGGGAGTTGGATGCACGAGTAGAGCTCATACTCAGTACAGAATGAGGGCTAGCAAAAGACTGGGAGCGATCAACTAAGAGAGCAATGTAATGCCCCAAAATCGGCACCTTGCAGATCATAGCGATCACGCCACAATCTACATGATGTCGCTTTGGAAACGCACCACCAAGCGCCTCGTGCACGTTGGAGCATGCACGTGATGCGGGTGGAATCGAGTAGCAACAGTTACACAAGTTCACGATGGAACCCACAAAAAAATATAATATAACCACAAAGACTCCATGAGTCAAAATATCTAAATATACATATAAAGATTCAAATCATACATAAAGCAAAATAGTATCCGAGTACGGACAAGAATACAAATGGGCCTAAGAGGCTTGAAGATAATGATGGCGTCCAAACCCTGCCCAGGCCAAGTAGGAAGGGTAACCTTGCTAACGTCGTCGCTCCCATACCTATCAAAAATCGTCGGGCCAATGGTTGCCGAACAAGGAGGGAGAAAGAGAAAAAGGAAAAAAACGAGGATGAGTATCGAGGCACGTACTCGCGAGACTGGAATTCAGCTGTGCTCGCCTACAGGCTATATGGTAGACTTAGCGGCAACAAAAGCACTAAACTAAAGAGACACACTACAACTTTCATCTAAATAGATAAGATAAGAGAGCGCATAAAAGTGAACAACTAGATACTAACACCAAACATAACCCAGCCGATGTATCGCCCCTTCGCACCAAACGAGGAAGCAATTACAAAGGCACTCACACAGTTAACAAGTTTTATTGCAGGTTTATTGTTGTAGTTGTGCTAGCTTACTACACAAGTTTATTAGTATTGAAAAAGCAGGTGCAAGTTGTTCTATGATCGAGTAGTACAGCTCCAAGTCATCCATAACCGCGGACATGGCTTTTTGAAAAGATTTAACCCTGCAGGGGTGCCCAAATGTACCCAAACGCACGATCACCCCTTAGTGCCAAGCTAATTAGCACACTTCCGACGGTGTGCCGGCATGAGGTCACGACTCGCACTCTCCTTCACTACAAACAAGTCTAGGAAGCCACCTAACTAAGTTTAACCCGCTCGAGAGTCCGGCCGAATCTCTGAGACGGACCTAGCTGATGCGAGGACGGCTTCCGAGGCCCGACTCCACCCACAGGAGGCGACCCTCTTCAGCATGCGATAAACGCCCGTGCCGCAACCTATACGTGCATGCAGAGGCAACAAGGGGTTACAAGGCACCCACGGCTTCCCCCAAATTAAATTGGACCATAAGATACAAGAGTTGCATGCACGCAAAACCCAAATGGAAAACCTCAAACTAGTTGAGGCCACTGGACAAGTGTGTAGATTCCGGCAGTGATCGAAGGGAGTCCCGTAAACGTACCCACGTCTGGTTAGAGCGCTCAGTCTCAGAACAGTTCATGCGATCTCGGGGTCCTAGGGGACACAAGTGAGCCGTCGTAAAACTGGCAAAATAACTCACCGATGCCTCTGCTTAATTCAAATTTTAAGTATTAACATTGAAGTAAGCCATAATTATCTCCAACAACATATATCGATAAAGTAGAGCATGTGATAACTTTCCCAACCCGATAAGATAAAACAAGTCAAACAACCTGAAGATGCCTACAACTCGCAAGGCCAACTCAAACAACAAGCACTTGGTCAATAGGATGTATGAAAGGTTCTATGGCTTTACTTTGGATAAACAGGTGGATAGGACACGTGACTCGAACAAAGCATCGCGACACAAGGCTAGAATATAGATCTAGCGAGAGCAAAAGTATTAAATGGGTAGAGAGAAAGGGGCTCGCCTGAAAAGATTGTCGGAGAAACTTCCAAAGAACTTGTCATTGCTCACATCACCACGAAGCATCCTATTCGGGAAGAAGAAAAACACTACAACAAACAATGGATGCAACACTTACTACTACAGCAAAAGAATCGGCATGATCATGTGAAGCATGTATGCATGGCATAGCAAATATGATGCAATGCAACTTACCCAAATTAAGCGGGGTCGGAATCCTGACACACACATATATGGTTCAAGTTGTTTATCTACTCGGCAAATTTTAATATTGGTTAACATGGTAAACACAAGATATGAGTGAGCTACACAATATTAAATGAAGCGGGAAAGCATTATAAGCATTTCCCAAAATACTCCATATGTTACTTATTAAGTGGGGTGCAAATTACCACGACACTATATGATGCAAGATACAAACAGGTATATGAATATCATATTCAGATTCTATGCATTTTTTATGATAAACTTTCATATAAAATACTTTAAATTCCGAGTTACGGTTTGAAAGATATGGATTTTGTAAGATATAAATACTTGTAGGAATTTTTCTAAAAAAAATAGAGAAGACGTGAGACTTTTCTCACCCAGATGTGGCTAGCTGCAGAGGCTGACGCGCAGGGCCCGGTCACTGACTGGGTTGATGACCAGACCTGGAACTAGAAGTGGCGCCGGATCTGACTAGCAAAAAGTTGGGATTAATACCGTAACAATGGGGATTCGAACTTGGATCTGTAGGGATTGGCCAAAGGAACCAGACCACTGAGCTGCTCTTACAAATCTAAACAGATTAGGAAGGGGTTTATTATAACCTGACCACAAGAAGTTGAAACTGACGAAACTAAAGATGATTTTCCACCGGTGTTGAGACTGGACACCATCAGAAGTAGAGTCCCGCCGCGAGTTTCAGGAAGACGGAGCTCACGCCGGAGGTTGCCTTGGTTGCTGAAGATTGACGACTACGGGCATTGAACAGAGCTGAGCTTGGCATCGGGGCTTGCAGGGATGAGGCACAGGAGAGCATGCACCAGAGCTCCACGAGCTCGTTCATGGCCGCACATACAGGGAGAAGATATATGTTAGCGACTGGAACCACAACGAGTGGTGAAACAGAAAGGGAAACAGCCGAAAAGGAAGAGGAGCTCACTGCAAGGATGCGTGCCTGCTCAGGGATGCTAGAGGAGGACCGGAGAGGCTGGATTTCGCCGGAGACCTGAGAGGAAGAGGTAGACGTGGCCGTTGCTGTTGTCGATCCCGGCTCGATTCCTTGAACGGAGACGATGCAGTCGACGATGCGGAGCTCCAGAGTGTGCCGGCTTGACGGCGGGTGCACTGCAACGGCGGCGCGCCGGCGGCCATGGCGACGGGGGTCTTCGCGGCTGTTTCTGGGACGGGAGCTTGCAGAGAAAGATAGCAAGAAGGGGAGGAGGAGTGATGGTGGCGCAGAGGGACAAGGCTAGGGTTTGCTGGAGGGGATTAAAGAGAGGAGGGAGTGGTTGAGCGTGACGTGAGCCAGGAAGGAGGATCACGCTGTCCTCGTGAGGAGGAAGACGACATAAAAATAAAGTTGCCAAGGGTTGTTGGGCTTGGAGTAAGCTGGGCTGAAGAGAGGCTGCGGGCTAGATGGACTGCTATGCTGCTTTTCTTCTTAGCCCCTTTTTTTCGTGGAAACTGTTTCTTCTTTTCGTTTCTTGCTGAAACCTTTTGGGGCAAAGAAGAGGGAGCAAAAAAAGGAGTTTGGAAGTTTTGCAACAAGTTCAATCAACATTTTCAAAACTGCAAAACAATTTTTAAAAGTTTGCAAATATTTTGGTTTGTTAGCTTTAATTAAAATAAGAAAAGACAAGGAGGGTTTATTGAGAAGCCATATGAGCAAAATAGAAAATAGATTTTATTCTAAATAATTTTAGTTTTTAACAAAAAACAAGCAAGGTGATGGATGCATGATGATGCATGACGTCTTCATGACGCGAAAAAGAAAATAACAATCAAATATCTAATATAGGTATTTTTCCAGGTCGTTACAATCGACACCACTAACAAGGGATCTCGCCCCGAGATCCACGCTCGTGTATGGGAAAAGAGTTGGTTAAACTATCGGATCTTCATGTGTCGTGTTGAACTTGTCGACTCCACCAACAAGAGGTTCCTTCTCGACACCACCAACAATGGATTCTTGCTCACACTGACGATGATGAACTTCTGAAGAACGGTCCTATTAGGGTAAAGGCAAGAGATCGTCCACCTACGTGGGAACCTAAACTCATAGAAGTAGGTACGAGAGAGGACTCAAAACTCGCAAAGGTAAGAGGAGAGAAGCACATAGATAAGGAGTAAAATGCAGACCTACTCAGATCTATCCAACGCATTTTTAGCAAAAATAGTTTTGAGACTAGACACACAACGTCCGTTGGCCAGGTTATCCTACAGGCTGACTGGACCCGTGGGTATCGACAAAACCTGGGCTCTGATACCACTTGTAACGCCCCAAAATCGGCACCTTGCAGATCATAGCGATCACGCCACAATCTACATGATGTCGCTTCGAAAACGCACCACCAAGCGCCTCGTGCACGTTGGAGCATGCACGTGATATGGGTGGAATCGAGTAGCAACAGTTACACAAGTTCACGATGGAACCCACAAAAAAATATAATATAATCACAAAGACTCCATGAGTCAAAATATCTAAATATACATACAAAGATCCAAATCATACGTAAAGCAAAATAGTATCCGAGTACGGACAAGAATACAAATGGGCCTAAGAGGCCTGAAGATAATGATGGCATCCAAACCCTGCCCAGGCCAAGCGGGAAGGGTAACCTTGCTAACGTCGTCGCTCCCATACCTGTCAAAAATCGTCGGGCCAATGGTTGCCGAACAAGGAGGGAGAAAGAGAAAAAGGAAAAGAAAACGAGGGTGAGTACCGAGGCACATACTCGCGAGACTGGAATTCAGTTGTGCTCGCCTACAGGCTATATGGTGGACTTAGCGGCAACAAAAGCACTAAACTAAAGAGACACACTACAACTTTCATCTAAATAGATAAGATAAGAGAGCGCATAAAAGTTAACAACTAGATACTAACACCAAACATAACCCAGCCGATGTATCGCCCCTTCGCACCAAACGAGGAAGCAATTGCAAAGGCACTCACACAGTTAACAAGTTTTATTGCAGGTTTATTGTTGTAGTTGTGCTAGCTTACTACACAAGTTTATTAGTATTGAAAAAGCAGGTGCAAGTTGTTCTATGATCGAGTAGTACAGCTCCAAGTCGTCCATAACCGCAGACACGGCTTTTTGAAAAGATTTAACCCTGCAGGGGTGCCCAAATGTACCCAAACGCACGATCACCTCTTAGTGCCAAGCTAATTAGCACACTTCTGACGGTGTGCCAGCAGGAGGTCACGACTCGCACTCTCCTTCACTACAAACAAGTCCAGGAAGCCACCTAACTAAGTTTAACCCGCTCGAGAGTCCGGCCGAATCTCTGAGACGGACCTAGCTGATGCGAGGACGGCTTCCGAGGCCCGACTCCACCCACGGGAGGTGACCCTCTTCAGCATGCGATAAACGCCCGTGCCGCAACCTATACGTGCATGCAGAGGCAACAAGGGGTTACAAGGCACCCACAGCTTCCCCCAAAGTAAATCGGACCATAAGATACAAGAGTTGCATGCACGCAAAACCCAAATGGAAAACCTCAAACTAGTTGTGGCCACTGGACAAGTGTGTAGATTCCGGCAGTGATCGAGGGGAGGCCCGTAAACGTACCCACGTCTGATTAGAGCGCTCAGTCTCAGAATAGTTCATGCGATCTCGGGGTCCTAGGGGACACAAGTGAGCCATCGTAAAACTGGCAAAATGACTCACCGATGCCTCTGCTTAATTCAAATTTTAAGTATTAACATTGAAGTAAGCTATAATTATCTCCAACAACATATATCAATAAAGTAGAGCATGTGATAACTTTCCCAACCCGATAAGATAAAACAAGTCAAACAACCTGAAGATGTCTACGACTCGCAAGGCCAACTCAAACAATAAGCACTCGGTTAATAGGATGTATGAAAGGTTCTATGGCTTTACTTTGGATAAATAGGTGGATAGGACACGTGACTCGAACAAAGCATCGCGACACAAGGCTAGAATATAGATCTAGCGAGAGCAAAAGTATTAAATGGGTAGAGAGAAAAGGGCTCGCCTGAAAAGATTGTCGGAGAAACTTCCAAAGAACTTGTCATTGCTCACATCACCACGAAGCATCTTATTCGGGAAGAAGAAAAACACTACAACAAACAATGGATGCAACACTTACTACTACAGCAAAAGAATCGGCATGATCACGTGAAGCATGTATGCATGGCATGACAAATATGATGCAATGCAACTTACCCAAATTATGCGGGATCGGAATCCCGACACACACATATATGGTTCAAGTTGTTTATCTACTCGGCAAATTTTAATATTGGTTAACATGGTAAACACAAGATATGAGTGAGCTACACAATATTAAATGAAGCGGGAAAGCATTATAAGCATTTCCCAAAATACTCCATATGTTACTTATTAAGTGGGGTGCAAATTACCATGACACTATATGATGCAAGATAAAAAACAGGTATATGAATATCATATTCAGATTCTATGCATTTTTATGATAAACTTTCATATAAATACTTTAAATTCTGAGTTACGGTTTGAAAGATATGGATTTGTAAGATATAAATACTTGCAGGAATTTTTCTAAAAAAAATATAGAGAAGACGTGAGACTTTTCTCACCCAGATGTTGCTAGCTGCAGAGGCTGATGCGCAGGGCCCGGTCGCTGACTGGGTTGATGACCAGACCTGGAACTAGAAGTGGCGTCGGTTCTGACTAGCAAAAAGTTGGGATTAATACCGTAACAATGGGGATTCGAACTTGGATCTGCAGGGATTGGCCAAAGGAACCAGACCACTGAGCTGCTCTTACAAATCTGAACAGATTAGGAAGGGGTTTATTATAACCTGACCACAAGAAGTTGAAACTGATGAAACTGAAGATGATTTGCCACCGGTGTTGAGACTGGACATGATCAGAAGTAGAGTCCCGCCGCGAGTTTCCGGATGACGGAGCTCGCGCCGGAGGTTGCCTTGGTTGCTGAAGATTGACGACTACGGGCATTGAACAGAGCTGAGCTTGGCATCGGGGCTTGCAGGGACGAGGCACAGGAGAGCATGCATGATACGTCTCCAACGTATCTATAATTTTTTATGCTCCATTCTTGTTTTTACACCATTTGCCTATTGTTTCGTTACACTTCGTGGCACTTTTATGCATTTTCCAGAACTAACCTATTAACGAGTTGCCACAGTGCCAGTTCCCTATTTTCTGCTGTTTTTGTGTTTCAGAAGTGATACACAGGAAATATTCTCGGAATTGGACGAAACAAGTTCCTGAAGTCTTATTTTACCGGAAGCTTCCAGAGATCCGAAGGAGAGTAGGAGGGGGGCCACCAGGGCCCCACATGCGTGGCTCGTGCGGCCAGGCCCCTGGCCGCGCCGCCATAGCGTGAGGCCCCCGGGCCCCACCTCTGACATCGCCCCTTCGCCTATAAAGACCCCCGATGGAAAAAACCTAAGTACCCGATCAATTTTCCAGAACACATTGCGATCCGCCGCCGCCGTCGACCCGAAGATTGGGAGGGTCCAGAAGCTCTTCCCGGCACCCTGCCAGAGAGGGGAATCGTCACCGGAGGTCTTCTTCATCGCCATGCTTGCCTCCGGAGCGATGAGTGAGTAGTCTACCTTGGACTATGGGTCCATAGCAGTAGCTAGATGGTTGTCTCCTCCACCATGTGCTTCATGTTTAGATCTTATGAGCTGCCCTACATGATTGAGATCACCGTTATGTAATTCTACATGTTTGGTTTATTGGGATCCGATGAATATTGGTGTTTATGATTAAGTTGATGTACTGAATATTATCTTTTGTTATCTCTATGTTGTTTATGATCTTGCATGCTCTCCGTTGTTAGTAGCTATCTTGGCCGAGTAGTTGCTAGTGACTCCAAGAGGGGGTATTTATGCTCGATAGTGGGTTCATGCCTCTATTTAACCTGGGGGAGTGACATAAACCTCTAAGGTTGTAGATGTGCTGTTGCTACTAGGGAGAAAACAACATTCATATGCTCAAGGGCATATGCTTTGTTTACATTACACACTTTGCTTAATGCAATTATCTGTTGTTCGCAACTTAATACTTGTGGAGTTCTCAGATTGATTCACCACAAATGGATTATTAGTCATAGATGCAGTTGGATGGCGGTCTATGTATTTCGTTGTAATGCCCAGAGTAAATCTCATAGTGATCTTCTTGACATTTCACGTTTATCTTTATTCTATCAATTGCCCAACTATAATTTGTTTACCCAGCATGTGTTATTTATCTTATGGAGAGACACCACTAGTGAACTGTGGACCCCGGTCCTATTTCCATCATATTGCTATCACCTGTTTACTTTACTTGCACTGTTTACTTTACTCACATACTTTTACTGTTTTCCACTCGATACACTCATAACCTTTGTTTCAAGCAAATCGGTGAGATTGACAACCTCATCGTAAGTTGGGAGCAAAGTACTTGGTTGTGTGTGTGCAGGTTCCGCGTTGCAGCTAGCAAGCATAGCTTGGACGAGATGCCATATATAAATTGTCCGAAGCTGTCGCAATCTAGCAAGCATCACCTTCAGTCGTTTGTCTCTCCTCTCTAAGAACGATAAACCTTGGTTTCTTAACTGAGGGAAAACCAGCTGCTATACTCATCACACCTTCCTCTTGGGGTTCCCAACGGGCTGGTCATTCACCACGCATCAAGCTGTTTTTCTGGCGCTGTTGCTGGGGAGGAAGTAGAAGACTTCTGCGAGGGGAGTTTTCGCACGCACATCCTTTACTTTGTTATTGCTTTGCTTTACTTTATTTATTTTACCTGCATCATTTTATATCAAAAACCCAAAAAAATTAGAATCCTTGGTAGTTGTTTTTACTTGTTTACTTTCATTTTGCTGAAATGGCCAATCCTGAAAACACCAAGTTGTGTGACTTTACTAGCACAAACAATAGTGATTTTATCTGCACTCCTATTGCACCACCTGCTACTGCTGCAAACTTTTATGAGATTAAGCCTGCTTTGTTGAACCTTGTTATGAAAGAGCAATTTTCTGGTGCTAGTACTGAAGATGCTGCAGCTCATCTCAACAATTTTGTTGAGCTATGTGAGATGCAGAAATATAAGGATGTTGATAGTGATATTATTAAGCTCAAGTTGTTTCCTTTTTCTTTGAGAGAAAAAGCTAAAGATTGGTTGCTGTCTTTGACTAAGAATAGTATTGATTCATGGGCTAAGTGTAAGGATGTTTTTATTGGTAGATACTATCCTCCAGCTAAGATTATATCTCTGCGTAGCAATATTATGAAATTTACTTAGTTTGATAATGAACATGTTGCTCAAGCTTGGGAAAGAATGAAATCTATGATAAAGAATTGCCCCACTCATGGACTGACTACTTGGATGATTATTGCTGCTTGGTGATGGCGCCAGAAAAGTGCTGTGGCGTTTGTTGACGTGGGAGCAGTAAGTCCTTGTGCGTGGTGAATGACCAGCCCGTTGGGAACCCCAAGAGGAAGGTATGATGAGTGTAGCGGCTAGTTTTCCCTCAGTTAAGAAACCAAGGTTTATCGATCAGGAGAAGGGAGACGGTGACGACTGAAGGTGTTTGTGGAACCTGCACACACACAGACAAATACTTTGTTCCCAACTTGCGATGAGGTTGTCAATCTCACCGGTTTGCTTGAAACAAAGGTTATGAGTGTATCGAGTGGAAAACAGTAGTAAATGCTAGTAAAGTAAACAGTGCGGGAAAAGTAAATAGGTGATTGCAATATGATTAAAATAGGACCGGGGTCCACAGTTCACTAGTGGTGTCTCTCCATAGATAAATAACATGCTGGGTAAACAAATTACAGTTGGGCAATTGATAGAATAAAGATAACGTGATATGTCAAGAAGATCACTATGAGATTCACTCTGGGCATTACAACAAAATACATAGACCGCCCTCCAACTGCATCTATGACTAATAATCCACCCCCAGGGATATCATCCGAACACCCCGAAAGTATTAAGTTGCGAACAACAGATAATTGCATTAAGCAAAGTGTGTAATGTAAACAAAGCATATGCCCTTGAGCATATGAATGTTGTTTTCTCCCTAGTAGCAACAGCACATCTACCACCTTAGAGGTTTCTGTCACTCCCCCAGGTGAAATAGAGGCATGAACCCACTATCGAGCATAAATACCCCCTCTTGGAGTCACTAGCAACTACTCGGCCAAGATAGCTACTAACAACGGAGAGCATGCAAGATCATAAACAACATAGAGATAACAAAAGATATAATTCAGTACAGCAACTTAATCATAAACACCAATATTCATCGGATCCCAACAAACCAACATCATACAATTACATAACGGTGATCTCAATCATGTAGGGCAGCTCATGAGATCTAAACATGAAGCACATGGTGGAGAAGACAACCAACTAGCTACTGCTATGGACCCATAGTCCAAGGTAGACTACTCACTCATCGCTCCGGAGGCAAGCATGGCGATGAAGAAGACCTCCGGTGGCGATTCCCCTCTCCGGCAGGGTGCCGGGAAGAGCTTCTGGACCCTCCCGATCTTCGGGTCGACGGCGGCGGCGGATCGCGATGTATTCTGGAAAACTGATCGGGCCCTTAGGTTTTTCTCGTCAGGGGGTACTTATAGGCGAAAGGGCGATGTCAGAGGAGGGACCACGGCCCCTCACACGGGCCCGGCGTGGCCAGGGGGTAGGCCGCGCCACCCCTGTGTGTGGGGGCCACGTGGCCCCCCTCCGTCAGGTCTTCGGATGTTTGGGAGCTCCCCGGTGAAATATGACTTCAGGAACTTGTTTCGTCCAATTCCGAGAATATTTCCTGTGTATCACTTCTGAAACACAAAAACAGCAGAAAACAGGAAACTGGCACTGTGGCACTTCGTTAATAGGTTAGTTCCGGAAAATGTATAAAAATGCCACTAAGTGTAACGAAACAATAGGCAAATGGTGTAAAACAAAGCATGGAGCATAAAAAATTATAGATACGTTTGAGACGTATCAAGCATCCCCAAGCTTAACTCCTGCTCGTCCTCGAGTAGGTAAGTGATAACAAAGAATAATTTTTGAGGTGACATGCACCTACACAATCTTGATCATATATGTAAGCATTGATGAGCTGGGATCAATAGAACTTAAAACATGGGCATGAAGATATAATCATGACAATAAGAACTTAGCAACCATGTTGTAAACATGCAAATGAACACAAACAAAAGATCATGATAATGAAACAATGAAAGTCAAACGTGTGTTCAAATCATAAGGAAAAACATACAAATGGTTTTCAGCTTGTCCTTCAAAGAGAGCAAAACATAAATGCATAGGACACCTCAAAGTTTAAGAGGGCGACTAGATACAAATAATTTAAGAACAAGTGAAACCAATCAATATGAGTCAATCAATGAACCTTGGGACAATGCATATCACACTAAGAATGACAACTATGCTCTCTTAATGGTGCATAAAGAAAGAAGGTGGTGACTCAACATAAAAGTAAAAGAAAGGCCCTTCGCAGAGGGAAGCAGTGATTTAAACATGTGCTAGAGCTTTTCATTTGTAAAACAGAGATAAAACTTGATTTTGAGAGGTGGTTGTCTTTGTCAACGACTGGCAATGGGGTTCTTACTATCTTCCATACAAAAATAAAGCAAGTTTTTGAGAGAGAGATTGGCACTTCGTGCTCTTTTTATAAAACTTGGCACTCCTCCCCACCTTTTCCTTTCACATACCATGGCTAACCGATTCCATCGGGTGCCCACCAACATTCACATTCTTTGGAGGAGTGCCTTTTTCTTTTTTTCTCTTTTTTTTTCTTTTTGGAATAAACAATATGGAAGATAGCAAATCCGACCACTACGTCCCCATGAGCTGAAAACAGTGTCACAAAACGAGAAGTATTTTGAAGGTTTTTGAAAGGTAGCACACGAAAATTTTACTTTGGAATGGCTTACAAATACCATGCATAGGAATTTATAGTGGACACAATGGAAAACTTTGGCTTTTAGGAGTTGGATGCACGAGTAGAGCTCATACTCAGTACAAGGCGAGGGCTAGCAAAAGACTGGGAGCGACCAACTAAGAGAGCAGTAATGGCCATAATCATGCAAAGCGACAAAGCGACATTAAAAGAAGCATACGATGGCATCAAAAGTCAAAAACTAAATGATCATGAAGGCTAATGGCGACTTTGGAAGAGTCTAACATGTGTGAGCATGCGCCAAGTCAACCCAAATAAAGCATCAAGGAAAAAACCAAAATAATGCTTCCATACAATAAAAACAACGCATGATTTTTTCAAAGGCTCATTAAGCAATCTCAGTTATTTGAGACAAGTCATGCTACAACAAAACCACTAAGCATACTATCAAAAAGACATCAAGCATGACATGAAAAAGCCTAAGCCGCAGTCTACACAAGCTCCTTCTTGTACCACTATTTTGCACAAAGCTTTTTCTCTTTTCCAACACCATTTGAAATTTTTATAACAACCTCTTTTGATGAAAACCAATAAAGTTCAGAGGCAAAAATACACCTTGATGAAAAGATATGACAAGATCTGAACGCATATCAAGGCGAAAACGAAAACCAAAAGCAGTAGCAGAAAAAGTAGAATGCTCGATTTTGAATAAGAGTGAAAACTAGTGCATTCTTTGCAAATGAAAACGAGTACATCTCCTCCAAAGGAAATTTGTTGGGGTCCAACCATTTATTGCAGCAAACAAACAAACTAAACACACTAAGAAAACTAAAACAACTGACGCTCCAAGAAAAACACATAGTGCATGAAGCAATAAAAATATAGTGTCTTGAAAGGTGACCTGATTTTTGCCGATGAAGAAGGGGTGCCTCGGGGCATCCCCAAGCTTTGACGCTTGTACTTCTTGAATATTTCTTGGGGTGATGCATGGGCATCCCCAAGCTTGAGCTTTTGTCCATTCTTCAACTCATCTCATCATTCTCCAATCCCTACACTTGAAAACTTCCTTTATACAAAACTAAACACAATTCTATTAGCAACATTAGTGCAAGCATAAAATATATTCAACCTCTTTTAGCTTCAGGTTTCAACCCAAAACTACCACATATAAAGTATATACTACTGTAGCAACTTCCACAAGAGTTCCATGATCAAAAAGAACTCAAAAGAAAGCGATAAAGTGGCAAAAACAAATATTGGCAGAAATCTGTCAAAACTGGACAGCTGATAATGGACGAATTTTTGAGGGATTTTCCGTTGCTCAAATCAAAAAGTGTTCAACTAAGAAAAGTTTGGATATAACCTGGGGCATATACACAAGAAATTTCAGGTCCAAAATATAAACAGATAATTTTCACGAATTTTTACGGTGCAGCACCGAAAACAGTTTCAGGACAGCAATAACCCCAAATCTTTACCTCACTCAATTAGAGGCTTTTCTTGGCACAAAAACGAAATAAACAAGATAAGGAGCGGTCATTACAGTAGTAATGACTTCCAAGACTCAAGAAAAAGAAAAAGTACTGAAAAGTAAACAATGGGTTATCTCCCAAGAGTGCTTTTCTTTAACGCCTTTGAGCTAGGCGCAGAAAATTGCGAATCAAGTAATATCAAGTGATGAAGCATTAAGATCAACAGAAGAGGTCTTATCAATAAGGCACTGTATTTCATCCACATAAGTTTTTGAAGACCCTTGGTGATCATGCTTTGGTACACTATTCTCATCAAAAAGATTTTCAGGACAAATCCAGGCAAAATTATTTTCGAAAGCATCATTCAATCCCAAAAGCTTGCAAGGTATAGGTATCTCGGCCTCCCCATCATGTGTATCAATAACCGTTATAGGTGAACCGAGTTTATTAAAACGTTTAAGAACCTTCCTAGCTTCAATAACGACATCCTTAAATTCTAAACGCAAAGTTTCCAAGATAAAAGCTTTCTTTACGGGGTCCTCAATTTCATGAAGCTTAAGGAACATATATTGCATAAAAGGATTAAGACTAGCAAACCTAGTTTCCAACATGTGAACTAAATGAGCAGAAGCAACTTCATAGCTAGGAGCTAACTCAACCAAAGACTTTTCCTCAACTTCCTTATGCATACTAATGTGATTAAAGAACTCCTCAATGTTACTTTTGCCAATAATCGAACCACTCCCTACAGAGAGGTCCTCCAGAACAAACTTAGGAAACGACATAATAAACTAAAGTAAAGAAATAACAACTACCAAGGATTCTAATTTTTTTGGGTTTTTGATATAAAAAGCAATGCAGGTAAAATAAAATAAAGTAAAGCAAAACAAATAACAAAGCAATGGATGTGTGTGCGAAGAACTCCCCTCGCAGAAGTCTTCTCTTCCTTCCCCGGCAACGGCGCCAGAAAATTAGCTGCTGCTTGGTGATGGCGCCAGAAAAGTGTTGTGGCGTTTGTTGACGTGGGAGCAGTAAGTCCTTGTGCGTGGTGAATGACCAGCCCGTTGGGAACCCCAAGAGGAAGGTATGATGAGTGTAGCGGCTAGTTTTCCCTCAGTTAAGAAACCAAGGTTTATCGATCAGGAGAAGGGAGACGGTGACGACTGAAGGTGTTTGTGGAACCTGCACACACACAGACAAATACTTTGTTCCCAACTTGCGATGAGGTTGTCAATCTCACCGGTTTGCTTGAAACAAAGGTTATGAGTGTATCGAGTGGAAAACAGTAGTAAATGCTAGTAAAGTAAACAGTGCGGGAAAAGTAAACAGGTGATTGCAATATGATTAAAATAGGACCGGGGTCCACAGTTCACTAGTGGTGTCTCTCCATAGATAAATAACATGCTGGGTAAACAAATTACAGTTGGGCAATTGATAGAATAAAGATAACGTGATATGTCAAGAAGATCACTATGAGATTCACTCTGGGCATTACAACAAAATACATAGACCGCCCTCCAACTGCATCTATGACTAATAATCCACCCCCAGGGATATCATCCGAACACCCCGAAAGTATTAAGTTGCGAACAACAGATAATTGCATTAAGCAAAGTGTGTAATGTAAACAAAGCATATGCCCTTGAGCATATGAATGTTGTTTTCTCCCTAGTAGCAACAACACATCTACCACCTTAGAGGTTTCTGTCACTCCCCCAGGTGAAATAGAGGCATGAACCCACTATCGAGCATAAATACCCCCTCTTGGAGTCACTAGCAACTACTCGGCCAAGATAGCTACTAACAACGGAGAGCATGCAAGATCATAAACAACATAGAGATAACAAAAGATATAATTCAGTACAACAACTTAATCATAAACACCAATATTCATCGGATCCCAACAAACCAACATCATACAATTACATAACGGTGATCTCAATCATGTAGGGCAGCTCATGAGATCTAAACATGAAGCACATGGTGGAGAAGACAACCAACTAGCTACTGCTATGGACCCATAGTCCAAGGTAGACTACTCACTCATCGCTCCGGAGGCAAGCATGGCGATGAAGAAGACCTCCGGTGGCGATTCCCCTCTCCGGCAGGGTGCCGGGAAGAGCTTCTGGACCCTCCCGATCTTCGGGTCGACGGTGGCGGCGGATCGCGATGTATTCTGGAAAACTGATCGGGCCCTTAGGTTTTTCTCGTCAGGGGGTACTTATAGGCGAAAGGGCGATGTCAGAGGAGGGACCACGGCCCCTCACACGGGCCCGGCGCGGCCAGGGGGTAGGCCGCGCCACCCCTGTGTGTGGGGGCCACGTGGCCCCCCTCCGTCAGGTCTTCGGATGTTTGGGAGCTCCCCGGTGAAATATGACTTTAGGAACTTGTTTCGTCCAATTCCGAGAATATTTCCTGTGTATCACTTCTGAAACACAAAAACAGCAGAAAACAGGAAACTGGCACTGTGGCACTTCGTTAATAGGTTAGTTCCGGAAAATGTATAAAAATGCCACTAAGTGTAACGAAACAATAGGCAAATGGTGTAAAACAAAGCATGGAGCATCAAAAATTATAGATACGTTTGAGACGTATCAATTATCCAAACTTTTTATGCAGGACTAAATTTTTCTTCAAGGAACCTACTTGATTCAGCTGCTGGAGGCACTTTTATGTCCCTTACCTTGGGCGCCGCAACAAAGTTACTCGACAACATGATGGTAAATTATTCCGAATGGCACACCGAGAGAGCTCCACAAGGTAAGAAGGTAAATTCTGTTGAGGAAACCTCTTCCTTGAGTGATAAGATTGATACCATTATGGCTATGCTTGCTAATGATAGGACTCATGTTGATCCTAATAATGTTCCTTTAGCCTCTCTGGTTGCTCAAGAAGAGCATGTTGATGTGAATTTCATTAGAAATAATAATTTTAACAACAATGCTTATAGGAACAATTTTGCTAGTAACAATTATAGGCCGTATCCTTCTACCAATGGTAATGGTAATGGTAACTCTTATGGTAATTCCTACAACAACACTAAGGCCGCGCCCTCCGAGCTTGAGGTAATGCTCAAGGATTTCATCGGTAAGCAAACTGCTTTTAATAAGTCTGTTGAGGAAAAGTTAGGCAAAATTGATATTCTTTCTTCTAAAGTTGATAGCCTTGCTCATGATGTTGAAATTCTGAAATTAAAAGTGTTGCCTAATGATTTGAAAGAGAACAATGTTTTTGCTACCGCTAATGCTATTCAAGTTGGAATTGATGAAAATATTAGATTGTTAGCGCAATTGCATGCCAGGTGGGAAAGAGAAGATGAGATGGCTAGAGAGATGAAGGTATGTACCATTACTACCTCTAATTATGTTACTCCTAATGCTAGCAATCCTCTTACTTTGATTGGTGTAGAGAAAACTCCCACTCCTTGTGTTAAAAAGCCTAAAACTGCCAAAACTTTTTCTCAAAAGAGTGCTGAAATTTTTCGGAGTGTGGGAGATGATAGCTCTACTTATTTTAATGATTTTGATGTTGATGGCTGCAATATATCTGAAGTTATTTTGTTCTTATAAAAGCTTGCTTTAACTCCGAATGCTAGTTCTTTAAATATTGCTTTTACTAAGCATATTACCAATGCTCTCATAAAAATTAGGGATGAAAAGTTGAAGCAAAAAGCCTCTGTTCCCAAGAAGTTAGAAGATGGTTGGGAACCCATCATTGATATGCATGTTAATGGTTATGATTGCCATGCTTTATGTGATCTAGGTGCTAGTATTTCTATCATGCCTAGAAAGATTTATGACATGCTTGATTTACCACCGCTTGAAAAATGTTATTTTGATGTTCCTATTGCTGATGTTGCTAAGAAGAAACCTTTGGGAAGGATTAATGATGTTCTTATTGTGGTTAACAATAACCTTGTTCCTGTTGATTTTCTTGTTATGGATGTTGAATGCCATGCTTCATGTCCTATTATTTTGGGAAGACCCTTTCTTCGAACTGTAGGTGCCATCATTGATATGAGGGAAGGCACTATCAAATATCAATTCCCACTCAGGAAAGGTATGGAACACTTCCCTAGGAAAAGGAAGAAATTACTTTTTGACTCTATTCTTAGAGCAAATTATGAGCTTGATGCTTCATCACTTGATGTTACTTGATTCGCAATTTTCTGCGCCTAGCTCAAAGGCGTTAAAGAAAAGCACTCTTGGGAGATAACCCAATGTTTTACTTTCAGTACTTTTTCTTTTATTTGAGTCTTGGAAGTCATTACTACTGCAATGACCACTCCTTATCTTGTTTATTTTGTTTTTGTGCCAAGAGAAGCCTCTAATTTGAGTAAGGTAAAGATTTGGGGATGTTGCTGTCCTGAAACTGTTTTTGGTGCTGCACCGTAAAAATTCGTATAAATTCTCTGTATATCTTTTGGACCTGCGATTTCTTGTTCATATGCCCCAGGTTATATCCAAACTTTTGTTAGTTGAACACTTTTTGATTTGAGCAACAGAAAATCCCTAAAAAATTCGACCTTTTTCAGCTGTTCAGTTTTGACAGATTTCTGCCAATATTTGTGTTTGCCACTTTATCGCTTTCTTTTGAGTTCTTTTGATCACGAAACTTTTGGGGAGGTTGCTACAGTACTATTTGCTATATATGTGGTGGTTTTGAGTTGAAACCTGAAGCAAAAAGAGGATTGATTATATGTTATGCTTGCACTAATGTTGCTAATAGAATTGTGTTTAGTTTTGTATGAAGGAAGTTTTCAAGTGTAGGGATTGGAGAATGATGAGATGAGTTGAAGAATGGACAAAATCTCAAGCTTGGGGATGCCCATGCATCACCCCAAGAAATATCCAAGAAGTACAAGTGTCAAAGCTTGGGGATGCCCCCGAGGCACCCCTTCTAAATCGGCAAAAATCAGGTCACCTTTCAAGACACTATATTTTTATTGCTTCATGCACTATGTGTTTTTCTTGGAGCGTCAGTTGTTTTAGTTTTCTTAGTTGGTTTAGTTTGTTTGTTTTCTGCAATAAATGGTTGGACCCCAATAAATTTTCTTTTGGAGAAGTTGCCTTGCTTTTCATTTGCCAAGAACGCTCTAGTTTTCACTCTTATTAAAAATCAAGTGTTCTTCTTTTTCTGCTACTGCTTTTGGTTTTCGTTTTCGCCTTGATTTGCGTTCAGACCTTGTCATATCTTTTCATGAAGGTGTATTTTTGCCTCTGATCTTTATTGGTTTTCATCAAAAGAGGTGTCTTTAAAAATTTCAAATGGTGTTGGAAAAGGGAAAAAGCTTTGTCCAAAATAGTGGTACAAGAAGGAGCTTGTGTAGACTGCGGCTTAGGCTTTTTCATGTCATGCTTGATGTCTTTTTGATAGTATGCTTAGTGGTTTTGCTGTAGCATGACTTGTCTCAAATAACTAAGATTGCTTAATGAGCCTTTGAAAAAATCATGCGTTGTTTTTATTGTATGGACGCATTATTTTGGTTTTCTCCTTGATGCTTTATTTGGGTTGACTTGGCGCATGCTCACACATGTTAGACCCTTACAAAGTCACCAATAGCCTCTATGATCATTTAGTTTTTTACTTTTGATGCCATCTTATGCTTCTTTTAATGTTGCTTTGTCACTTTGCATGATTATGGCCATTATTGCTCTCTTAGTTGATCGCTCCCAGTCTTTTGCTAGCCCTCGCCTTGTACTGAGTATGAGCTCTACTCGTGCATCCAACTCCTAAAAGCCAAAGTTTTCCAAAGTGTCCACCATACATACCTACTAGCAATTTGCTATTCCAAGTAAATTTGACTTGCTTTTATTTTCTCTTCAAATTAAACTCTTACCAGTGTTATGCGAAATTCGGTCAGTAAAGCTCTCACGAACCGGAAGGCACACTTTACTTTTTCCTGTTCTTAAAAATTAGACATTGTGGTCTCTTATGTTTAGTTGTTATGCTTGCAAGTTGTAAGTTGGATTCTAGCCCAGCCATGCTGTCATGGGCAAGCTTTCAACATTGCACTTCTTATTTGAGTTGATATCGTGATCTTTTGTTTATGGATGCCCGCGGTGTGAAATGAATTGGGAATCTTGTGGGGATCATGGAGTTTGTATATGTGTTAGGGAAACGCCGGGCCGCCAATCTAAGCCATGCATAATTCATGGTGGAAATTTGCAGCATACCCATGGTGAACATTCGACGACGCATCTCACAATAAAAAGCTAAACAAAAGGCAAATAAAAGAGATGTCGAGGTGTTTATTGTCTGCTTGTCCTGTCATTTTGGTGTGGGCTTGTTCCATGTCATCGGGCACGGAGGTACCCCATTGGCGGTTCTCAATGATATGCATATACTTACAATCACAAGAGCCTTGCTTGGGACTCCAAGTAAAGTAGCATGAGGTTTCGGTATTCGTATTCACGGGACACGAGGTTTTCAACTTATGATTTGTCAAGCATATGCTTCATAATTGTTCTCGCATTAACTTTAACCATTCAAGATGCTTATGATGGGGGCAATGAGAGCTCAAAGCTGGTAAGTACCATAATTTTTGAAGGTTATAAAACTTGCAATCACTGCTTCCCTCTGTGAAGGGCCTTTCTTCTACTTTTATGTTGAGTCACCACCTTCTTTCTTTATGCACCATTAAGAGAGCATAGTTGTCATTCTTAGTGTGATATGAATTGTCCCAAAGTTCATTGATTGATTCATATTGTTGGTTTCACTTGTTCTTAAATTATTTGTATCTAGTCGCCCTCTTAAACTTGAAGGTGTCCTATGCATTTATGTTTTGCTCTCTTTGAAGGACAAGCTGAAAACCATTTGTATGTTTTTCCTTATGATTTGAACACACGTTTGACTTTCATTGTTTCATTTTCATGATCTTTTGTTTGTGTTCATTTGCATGTTTACAACATGGTTGCTAAGTTCTTATTGTCAAGATTATATCTTCATGCCCATGTTTTAAGTTCTTATGATCCCAGCTCACAAATGCTTACATACATGATCAAGATTGTGTAGGTGCATGTCACCTCAAAAATTATTCTTTTGTTATCACTTACCTACTCGAGGACGAGCAGGAGTTAAGCTTGGGGATGCTTGATACATCTCCAACGTATCTATAATTTTTTATGCTCCATGCTTGTTTTTACACCATTTGCCTATTGTTTCGTTACACTTCGTGGCACTTTTATGCATTTTCCGGAACTAACCTATTAACGAGTTGCCACTGTGCCAGTTCTCTGTTTTCTGCTGTTTTTGTGTTTCAGAAGTGATACACAGGAAATATTCTCGGAATTGGATGAAACAAGTTCCTGAAGTCTTATTTTACCCGGAAGCTTCCAGAGATCCGAAGGGGAGTAGGAGGGGGGCCACCAGGGCCCCACACGCGTGGCTCGCATGGCCAGGACCCTGGTCGCGCCGCCATAGCGTGAGGCCCCCTGGCCCCACCTCTGACATCGCCCCTTCGCCTATAAAGACCCCCCCGACAGAAAAAACCTAAGTACCTGATCAATTTTCCAGAACACATCGCAATCCACCGCCGCCATCGACCCGAAGATTAGGAGGGTCTAGAAGCTCTTCCCGGCACCCTGCCGGAGAGGGGAATCACCACCGGAGGTCTTATTCATCGCCATGCTTGCCTCCGGAGCGATGAGTGAGTAGTCTACCTTGGACTATGGGTCCATAGCAGTAGCTAGATGGTTGTCTCCTCCACCATGTGCTTCATGTTTAGATCTCATGAGCTGCCCTACATGATTGAGATCACCGTTATGTAATTCTACATGTTTGGTTTGTTGGGATCCGATGAATATTGGTGTTTATGATTAAGTTGCTGTACTGAATATTATCTTTTGTTATCTCTATGTTGTTTATGATCTTGCATGCTCTCCGTTGTTAGTAGCTATCTTGGCCGAGTAGTTGCTAGTGACTCCAAGAGGGGGTATTTATGCTCGATAGTGGGTTCATGCCTCTATTTAACCTGGGGAAGTGACAGAAACCTCTAAGGTTGTAGATGTGTTGTTGCTACTAGGGAGAAAACAACATTCATATGCTCAAGGGCATATGCTTTGTTTACATTACACACTTTGATTAATGCAATTATCTGTTGTTCGCAACTTAATACTTGTGGAGTTC
This sequence comes from Dactylis glomerata, assembly GCA_007115705.1. NCBI lineage: Eukaryota > Viridiplantae > Streptophyta > Magnoliopsida > Poales > Poaceae > Dactylis > Dactylis glomerata. The sequence continues at coordinate 263,851 of QXEO01000168.1, read as the reverse complement.
TCGGATTGATTCACCACAAGTGGATTATTAATCATAGATGCAGTTGGATGGCGGTCTATGTATTTTGTTGTAATGCCCAGAGTAAATCTCATAGTGATCTTCTTGACATATCACGTTTATCTTTATTCTATCAATTGCCCAACTGTAATTTGTTTACGCAGCATGTGTTATTTATCTTATGGAGAGACACCACTAGTGAACTGTGGACCCCGGTCCTATTTCCATCATATTGCTATTACCTGTTTACTTTACTTGCACTGTTTACTTTACTCGCATACTTTTACTGTTTTCCACTCGATACACTCATAACCTTTGTTTCAAGCAAACCGGTGAGATTGACAACCTCATCGTAAGTTGGGAGCAAAGTACTTGGTTGTGTGTGTGCAGGTTCCACGTTGCAGCTAGCAAGCATAGCTTGGACGAGGCGCCATATATAAATTGTCCGAAGCTGTCGCAATCTAGCAAGCATCACCTTCAGTCGTTTGTCTCTCCTATCCAAGAATGACAAACCTTGGTTTCTTAACTGAGGGAAAACCAGCTGCTATACTCATCACACCTTCTTCTTGGGGTTCCCAACGGGCTGGTCATTCACCACGCATCAATGCACCAGAGCTCCACGAGCTCGTTCATGGCCGCACATACAGGGAGAAGATATATGTTAGCGACTGGAACCACAACGAGTGGTGAAACGGAAAGGGAAACAGCCGAAAAGGAAGAGGAGCTCACTGCAAGGATGTGTGCCTGCTCAGGGAAGCTAGAGGAGGTCCAGAGAGGCTGGATTTTGCCAGAGACCTAAGAGGAAGAGGTAGACGTGGCCGTTGCTGTTGTCGATCCCGGCTCGATTCCTTGAACGGAGACGATGCAGTCGACGATGCGGAGCTCTAGGGTGCGTCGGCTTGACGGCGGGTGCACTGCAACGGCGGTGCGCCGGCGGCCATGGCGACGGGGGTCTTCGCGGCTGTTTCTGGGACGGGAGCTTACAGAGAAAGACAGCAAGAAGGGGAGGAGGAGTGGTGGCGGCGCAGAGGGAGAAGGCTAGGGTTTGCTGGAGGGGATGAAAGAGAGGAGGGAGTGGTTGAGCGTGACATGAGCCAGGAAGGAGGATCACGCTGTCCTCGTGAGAAGGAGGAAGATGACATAAAAATAAAGTTGCCAAGGGTTGTTGGGCTTGGAGTAAGCTGGGCTGAAGAGAGGCTGCGGGCTAGATGGGCTGCTAGGCTGCTTTTCTTCTTAGCCCCTTTTTTCGTGGAAACTATTTCTTCTTTTTGTTTCTTGCTGAAACCTTTTGGGGCAAAGAAGAGGGAGCAAAAAAAAGGAGTTTGGAAGTTTTGCAACAAGTTCAATCAACATTTTCAAAACTGCAAAACAATTTTTTAAAGTTTGCAAATATTTTGGTTTGTTAGCTTTAATTAAAATAAGAAAAGACAAGGAGGGTTTATTGAGAAGCCATATGAGCAAAATAGAAAATAGATTTTATTCTAAATAATTTTAGTTTTAAACAAAAAAAAGCAAGGTGATGGATGCATGATGATGCATGACGTCTTGATGATGCGAAAAAGAAAATAACAATCAAATATCTAATATAGGTATTTTTCCAGGTCGTTACAAGCAATAACGGCTATAATCATGCATAGCGACAAAACATCATTAAAAGAAGCATAAAATTACATCACAAGTCAAAAACCAAATGATCATAAAGACTTATGGTGACTTTGTAAGAGTCAAACATATTGTAAGCATGCGCCAAGTCAACCCAAATAAAGCATCAAGGAGAAAACCAAATAAATGCTTCCATATAATAAAAACAACACATTATTTTTTCAAAGGCTCATTAAGCAATCTCAGTCATTTGAGAGAAGTCATGCTACAACAAAAACTACTAAGCATACTATCAAAATGATATCAAGCATGGCATGCAAAAGTCTAAGCCGCAGTCTAAATAAGCTCCTTTTTGTACCACTTTTTTACATAAAACTTTTTCTCCTTTCCAACACCATTCAAACCTTTTTGAGACAACTCTTTTGATGAAAACCAACATAGACCAGTGGTCTAAATACACCTTGATGCAAAGATAAAACAAGATATGAACAAAAATTAAGGTGAAAAACGAAAGCTAAACGCAGTACTAGAAAAGGAGAACACTTGTTGAACGATAAGAGTGAGACTAGAGTGTTCTTGGCAATGTAAAACGAAGTACATCTCCTCCAAAAGAAATTTTTTGGGGTACAACCATTTATTGCAGCAAACAAAAGAAAATTTAAAGCAAAAGTAAAGACGCTTCAAGAAAAACGCATAGAATATGAAGCAATAAAAATATAGTGTATTGAAAGGTGACCTGATTTTTGCCGATAAAGAAGGGGTGCCTCGGGGGCATCCCCATGATTTGACGCTTGTACCTCTTGGATATTTCTTGCGGTGACATGGGAATCTCCAAGCTTGAGCTTTTGTCCATACTTCATCTCATCTCATCATTCTCCAATCCCTACACTTGAAAACTTCCTTCATACAAAACTTCACACAATTCTATTAGCAACATTAGCATAAGCATAATAGTAAATCAACCCTTTTTGGTTCAGTTTCAAACTCAAAATCACCACATATAAAGCATATACTACTGTAGCAACTTCCTCAAAAGTTCCGTGATCAAAAGAACTAAAAAAGAAAGCAATCGAGAGGCAAACACAAATAGTGGCAGAAATCTGTCAAAATAGAATAGCTGTCAAAGGTCGATTTTTTCGAGGACCTTCTGTTGCTCAAATCGAAAAGTGCAAAACTAATGAAAGTTTGGATATAACCTGGGGAATATTCTCAAGAAATTTCAGATCAAAAAGATATTCTGAGAATTTTCACGAATTTGTACGGTGAAGCGCAAAAATCTGTTTCAGGACAGCAACTTCCCCAAATCTTACCTCCCTCAAATTAGAGGTTCTTTTTAGCACAACAACGAAATAAAAATGATAAGGAGAGGTCATTACATTAGAAATAACTTCCAAGACTCAAATAAAATAAAAATTACTGAAAAGAAAACAATGGGTTATCTCCCAAGAGTGCTTTTCTTTAACGCCTTTGAGCTAGGCGCAGAAAATGCAAATCAAGTATTATCAAATGAGGCATTAAGATCAATTGCAGAAGTCTTCTCAACAATGAATTTAATTGTATCCAAATGATATTTGAAGATCCTTTATGAACACTCTTTGGTTCACTACTTTCATCAAAAGGGTTTTCTGGACAAATCCAATCGAAATTCTTTTCCAAAGCTTCATGCAATCCTATAAGTTTGCAAGGAATTGGTACTTTGATGTCTTCTATGGTTGTACCAACAACATTAACAGGTGAGCCAAGCATATTAAAATGCTCAAAAACTTTCCTAGCTTCAATAACAACATCTCTAAATTCTCTACGCAAAGTCTCCAAAATAAAATCTTTCTTTTCGGAGTCTTCGATATCATGAAGCTTAAGAAACATTTGTTGCATAAAAGGATTAAGGTTAACAAACCTAGCCTCCAACATGTGAACTAAATAAGCAGCAGCAACTTCATAACTGGGAGCAAGCTCAGCCAAAGATCTATCCTCAACATCTTTATGCATACTAATATGATTAAAGAACTCCTCAATGTTACCTTTCCCAATAATAGAACCACTACCTACTGAGAGGTCCTGCAAAGCATACTTAGGGAACACCATAATGAACTAAAAGTAAAAGTAACGGAATGCAAGCTATCAAAGGAACTATTTTTTTGTATTTTTGATAAAAAGATGCAAGCAAAAGTAAAATAAAGCAAAACAAAAACAAAGTAAAAGATTGTGCGTGAGAGACTCTCCTTGCAGAAGTCTTCTTTCTACCTGACAACGACGCCAGAAAAATTGCTTGATGACATGTAAGTAACAGCCCGTTGGGAACCCCAAGAGGAAGGTATGATGAGCACAGTAGCAAGTCTTCCCTCCGTTGTGAAACCAAGGTTTATCGAACCAGTAGGAGAAAGCCAAACTTAAGAAGGTGATGCTTGCTAGCTTCGCGACAGCTCCGAACAATTTATAAGGCGCCTCGTCCAGGGCTTTGCTTTGCACCAGCAACAACCTGGAACCTGCACACAACACAACCAAGAACTTTGCTCCCAACTTACGATGAGGTTGTCAATCTCACCGGTTTGCAGTAAACAAAGGATTGAGCGTATCGAGTGGTAAAAGGGTAATAGTATGCGAGTAAAAGTAAACAGTGCGAGTAAAAGTAAAACGGTATAGCAATGTAAAGGAAATTGGACCGGGGTCCACAGTTCACTAGTGGTGTCTCTCCATAAGATAAATAAGAACATGCTGGGTAAACAAATTACAGTTGGGCAATTGATAGAATAAAGATAACATACATATGTCATGAGGATCACTATGAGATTCACCCTGGGCATTACGACAAAATACATAGACCATAATCCAACTGCATCTATGACTAATAATCCACCCTCCGAATGTCGTCTGAGCAAACATTGGGTATTAAGTTGCAAACAACGGATAACTGCATTAAGCAAAGTGCGTAAAGTAAACAAAGCAAATGTCCTTGGACACAAGAATGTTGTTTTCTCCCTAGTGGCAACAACACATCTACAACCTTAGAGGTTTCTGTCACTCCCCCAGATTACTAGAGGCATGAACCCAACTATCGAGCATAAATACTCCCTCTTGGAGTCACTAGCATCTACTCGGCCAAGATATCTGATACATCTCAAACGTATCTATAAATTTTGATGCTCCATGCTTGTTTTTACCCCATTTGCTTAGTGTTTCGTTATACTTCATGGCATTTTTATGCATTTTCTGGAACTAACCTATTAACAAGATGCCACAGTGCCAGTTCCCTGTTTTCTGCTATTTTTGTGTTTCAGAAAAGTTACACAGGAAATATCCTCAGAATTAGACGAAACAAAAGCTGAACATCCAAAAATTTACCGAAGCTTTCAGAGAACCGAAGAGGAGACGGAGAGGGGCCACGAGCCAGCCACATAGTAGGGCGGCGCGACCTAGGCCCTAGCCGCGTCCCCTATGTGTGAGGCCACCTCGGTCCACTTCTGACGATGCCCCATTGCCTATAAAGATCCCCGACGGGAAAAACCTAAATACCCGATCACTTTTCCAGAAACATATCATGATCTGCCGCCGTCATCGACCTGAGATCGGGAGGGTCTAGAAGCTCTTCTCGGCACCCTGCCAGAGAGGGGAATCGCCACCGGAGGTCTTCTTCATCACCATACTTGCCTCCGGCGCGATGAATGAGTAGTCTACCTTGGACTATGGGTCCATAGCAGTAGCTAGTTGGTTGTCTTCTCCACCATGTGCTTCATGTTTAGATCTCGTGAGCTGCTTTACATGATCGAGACTACCTTTATGTAATTCTACATGTTGTGTTTGTTGGGATCCGATGAATATTGGTGTTATGATTGAGTTGATGTGCTGAATATTATCTTATGTTATCTCTATGTTGTTTATGATCTTGCATGCTCTCCGTTGTTAGTAGCTATCTTGGCCGAGTAGATACTAGTGACTCCAAGAGGGGGTATTTATGCTCGATAGTTGGGTTCATGCCTCTATTTAATCTGGGGGAGTGACAAAAACCTCTAAGGTTGTAGATGTGTTGTTGGCACTAGGGAGAAAACAACATTCTTATCTCCAAGGGCATATGCTTTGTTTACATTATACACTTTGCTTAATGCAGTTATCTGTTGTTCGCAACTTAATACTCACGGGGTCCTCGGATGATTCCCCGCGAGTGGATTATTAGTCATAGATGTAGTTGGATGGCGGTCTATGTATCTTGTTGTAATGCCCAGAGTAAATCTCATAGTGATCCTCTCGACATATACACGTTATCTTTATTCTATCAATTGCCCAACTGTAATTTGTTTACCCAGCATGTCATTATTTATCTTATGGAGAGACACCACTAGTGAACTATGGACCCCAGTCCAATTTCCTTTACATTGCTATCACCTGTTTACTTTACTTGCACTGTTTACTTTATTCGCATACTACTACTGTTTTCCACTCGATACGCTCATTCCTTTGTTTACAGCAAACCGGTGAGATTGACAACCTCATCGTAAGTTGGTAGCAAAGTTATTGGTTGTGTTATGTGCAGGTTCCACGTTGCTACTAGTTGAAGACGCGCTAACAAGTTATCATTAACAGCGCCCTTGTTGGAGTGTCACTAAGCTAGCAAGCATCACCTTCTAGAGTTTGGCTTTTTCCTGGACTGACAAACCTTGGTTTCTTACTGAGGGACAAACTTGCTACTGTGCTCATCATACCTTCCTCTTGGGGTTCCCAACTGGACGGTGATTTACATCATCAACACCATGCCGCATCAAGACTTTTTTCTGGCGCCGTTGCCGGGGAAAAAGAAGACTTCTGCAAGGGGAGTTTCACACGCACATCCTTTACTTTGTTTTAAGTTTTGCTTTACTTTATTTTTACTTGCATCATTTTATCAAAAACACACAAAAATTAGTTTCCTTATAGTTGTTTTTACTTGTCTGCTTTTAGCTTTGCTAGAATAGCTACTCCTGAGAACACCAAGTTGTGTGATTTTACTAGCACTAATAATAGTGATTTTATCTGCACTCCTATTGCGCCACCTGCTCCTGCTGCTGATTTTTATGCGATTAAACCTGCTTTATTGAACCTTGTTATGAAAGAGCAATTTTCTGGTGCTAGTACTGATGATGCTGCAGCTCATCTCAACAATTTTGTTGAGATATGTGAGATGCAGAAATATAAGGATGTAGAGAGTGATATTATTAAGCTTAAGTTGTTTCCTTTTTCTTTGATAGGAAAAGCTAAGGATTGGTTGCTGTCTTTGGCTAAAAATAGTATTGATTCATGGGCTAAGTGTAAGGATGCTTTTATTGGAAGATACTATCCTCTTACTAAGATTATAGCTTTGCGTAGCAATTTTATGAAGTTTACCCAGTTTGATAATGAACATGTTGCTCAGGCTTGGGGAAGAATGAAATCTATGATAAATAATTGCCCCACTCATGACCTGACTACTTGGATGCTTGTCCAAACTTTTTATGCAGGACTAAATTTTTCTTCAAGGAACCTATTGAATTAAGCTACTGGAGGCACTTTTATGTCCCTTACCTTGGGCGCCGCAACAAAGCTTCTCAACAATATGATGGTAAATTACTCTGCCGAGAGAGCTCCAGAAGGTAAGAAGGTAAATTCTGTTGAGGAAACCTCTTCCTTGAGTGATAAGATTGATGCTATAATGCTTATGCTTTCTAATGATAGAACTCATGTTGATCCTAATAATGTTACTTTGGCCTCTTTGGTTTCTCAAGAAGACCATGTTGATGTAAACTTCATTAGAAATAATAATTTTAACAATAATGCTTATAGGAATAATTTTGCTAGCAACAATAATAGGCTGTTTCCTTCTAATGGTGATAATAGCTATCTTGGTAGACCTAAAATGCCTAGTGGAGAAAGAATTTTTGAACTTGAAAAGGCTACCAAGAATTTTATGCAGGTGCAATATGAGCAGAACAAGGCTTTCACCAAGACCATGGAGGAGCAATCAGCTCTGTTGATGACTACTAGTCATCAACTCAAAAAATTAAACAAGGCTATTCCTGAGTTGCAAGGTAAGGTTTCCAAGGCTGAAACTGATATTTCATCTTTGTCTAATGCGCAATCTTCTCTGATTAACAGAATGTCCGCTAAGCCTGATCCTTTTGCCACTGCTAATGCTATCCAAGTTAGAATTGATGAAAATGTTAGGATGCTAGCAGAATTGCATGCCAGGTGGGAAAGAGAAGATGAGATGGCTAGAAAGATGAAGGTATGTACCATTACTACCTCTAATGATGTTATTCCAAATGCTAGCAATCCTCTTACTTTGATTGGTGTAGAGAAAACTCCCACTCCTAGTGTTAAAAAGCCTAAAACTGCCAAAACTTTTTCTCAAAAGAGTGCTGAAATTTTTCGGAGTGTGGGAGATGATAGCTCTATTTCCTTTAATGATTTTGATGTTGATGGCTGCAATATATCTGAAGTTATTTTGTTCTTGCAAAAGCTTGCTTTGAGTCCCAATGCTAGTTCTTTAAATGTTGCTTTTACTAAGCATATTACCAATGCTCTCATGAAAATTAGGGATGAAAAGTTGAAGCAAAAAGCTTCTATTCACAAGAAGTTAGAAGATGGTTGGGAACCCATCATTGATATGCATGTTAATGGTTTTGATTGCCATGCTTTATGTGATCTAGGTGCTAGTATTTCTATGATGCCTAGAAAAATTTATGACATGCTTGATTTACCACCGCTTGAAAATTGCTATTATTATGTTCATATTGCTGATGTTGCTAAGAAGAAACCTTTGGGAAGGATTAATGATGTTCTTATTATGGTTAACAATAACCTTGTTCCTGTTGATTTTCTTGTTATGGATGTGGAATGCAATGCTTCATGTCCTATTATTTTGGGAAGGCCCTTTCTTTGAACTATAGGTGCCATCATTGATATGAGGGAAGGCACCATCAAATATCAATTCCCACTCAAGAAAGGTATGGAACACTTTCTTAGAAAGAGGAAGAAATTACTTTTTGACTCTATTCTTAGAGCAAATTATGAGCTTGATACTTTATCACTTGATATTACTTGATTCGCACTTTCTGCGCCTAGCTCAAAGGCGTTAAAGAAAAGCACTCTTGGGAGATAACCTATTATTTTACTTTTAGTTATTTTTCTTTTATTTGAGTCTTGGAAGTTATTACTACTGTAATAACCTCTCCTTATCCTATTTATTTCGTTTTTGTGCCAAGAGAAGCCTCTAATTTGAGTGAGGTAAGATTTGGGGATGTTGCTGTCCTGAAACAGATTTCGGTGCTGCACCATAAAAATTCGTGAAAATTCTCAGTATATCTTTTGGACCTGCGATTTCTTGTGCATATGCCCCATGTTATATGCAAACTTTCATTAGTTATAGACTTTTTTATTTGATCAACGAAAAACCCTCTAAAAATTCAACCTTTGTCAGCTGTTCTGTTTTGACAGATTTCTGCCATTATTTGTGTTTGTCGCTCGATCGCTTTCTTTTTGAGTTCTTTTGATCACGGAACTTTTGGGGAAGTTGCTATAGTAGTATATGCTTTATATGTGGTGGTTTTGAGTTGAAACCTGAAGCAAAAGGGGTTGATTCATTATTATACTTACACTAATGTTGCTAATAGAATTGTGTTTAGTTTTGTATGAAGGAAGTTTTCAAGTGTAGGGATTGGAGAATGATGAGATGAGATAAAGAATGGACAAAAGCTCAAGCTTGGGGATGCCCATGCACCCCAAGAAATATCCAATAGGTACAAGCGTCAAGGCTTGGGGATGCCCCTGAGGCACCCCTTCTTCATCGGCAAAAATCAGGTCACCTTTCAACACACTATATTTTTATTGCTTCATGCATTATGCATTTTTCTTGGAGCATCAGTTGTTTTAGTTTTCAGTTTTGTTTAGTTTTGTTTGCTGCAATAAATGGTTGGACCCCAACAAATTCCTTTTGGAGAAGTTGCCTTGCTTTTCATTTTGCCAAGAACACTCCGTTTTTCGCTCTTATTGTTCAACGAGTGTTCTCTTTTTCTGCTAATGCGTTTGCTGGTGCCAAGTTGACACGTAGCAGACGGTCCTTGTGCGTGGTGAATAACCTGCCCATTGGGAACCCCAAGAGGAAGGTGTGATGAGTATAGCAGCTAGTTTTCCCTCAGTTAAGAAACCAAGGTTTAATCGTTCTTGGAGAGGAGAGACAAACGACTGAAGGTGATGCTTGCTAGCTTGCGACAGCTTCGGACAATTTATATATGGCGCCTCGTCCAAGCTTTGCTTGCTAGCTGCAACGCGGAACCTGCACACAACACAACCAAGTACTTCGTTCCCAACTTGCGATGATGTTGTCAATCTCACCGGTTTGCTTGAAACAAAGGTTATGAGCGTATCGAGTGGAAAACAATAGAGCATGCGAGTAAAGTAAACAGGTGATAGCAATATGATGGAAATAGGACCGGGGTCCACAGTTCACTAGTGGTGTCTCTCCATAAGATAAATAACACATGCTGGGTAAACAAATTACAGTTGGGCAATTGATAGAATAAAGATAAACATGATATGTCAAGAAGATCACTATGAGATTTACTCTGGGCATTACAACAAAATACATAGACCGCCATCCAACTGCATCTATGACTAATAATCCATTCACGGGGATATCGTCCGAACACCCCATGAGTATTAAGTTGCGAACAACGGATAATTGCATTAAGCAAAGTGTGTAATGTAAACAAAGCATATGCCCTTGAGCATATGAATGTTGTTTTCTCCCTAGTAGCAATAGCAAATCTACAACCTTAGAGGTTTCTGTCACTACCCCAGGTTAAATAGAGGCATGAACCCACTATCGAGCATAAATACCCCCTCTTGGAGTCACTAGCAACTACTTGGCCAAGATAGCTACTAACAACGGAGAGCATGCAAGATCATAAACAACATAGAGATGACAAAAGATAATATTCAGTACAGCAACTCAATCATAAACACCAATATTCATCGGATCCCAACAAACCAAACATGTAGAATTACATAACGGTGATCTCAATCATGTAGAGCAGCTCATGAGATCTAAATATGAAGCACATAATGGAGAATACAACCATCTAGCTATTGCTATGGACCCATAGTCCAAGGTAGACTACTCACTCATCGCTCCGGAGGCAAGTATGGCGATGAAGAAGACCTCCGATGGCGATTCCCCTCTCCGGCAGGGTGCCGGGAAGAGCTTCTGGACCCTCCCGATCTTCGGGTCGACGGCGGCGGCGGATCGCGATGTGTTCTGGAAAAGTGATCGGGTACTTAGGTTTTTTTGGTCGGGGGGTCTTTATAGGCGAAGGGGCGATGTCAGAGGAGGGGCCAGGTGCTCTCATGCCAGGGTGGCGCGTCCCAGGCCCTGGCCACGCCAGCCCTACGTGTGGGGCCCTGGTGGCCCCCCTCCTACTCTCCTTCGGATCTCTGGAAGCTTCCGGGTAAAATAAGACTTCAGGAACTTGTTTCATCCAATTCCGAGAATATTTCCTGTGTATCACTTCTGAAACACAAAAATAGCAGAAAACAGGGAACTGGCACTGTGGCAACTTGTTAATAGGTTAGTTCTGAAAAATGCATAAAAGTGCCACGAAGTGTAACAAAACATTAGGCAAATGGTGTAAAAACAAGCATGGAGCATCAAAAATTATAGATACGTCGGAGACGTATCAAGGATCCCCAAGCTTAACTCCTGCTCGTCCTCGAGTAGGTATGTGATAACAAAAGAATAATTTTTGAGGTGACATGCACCTACATAATCTTGATCATATATGTAAGCATTTGTGAGCTGGGATCATAAGAACTTAAAACATGGGCATGAAAGATGTAATCTTGACAATAGAAACTTAGCAACCATGTTGTAAACATGCAAATGAACACAAACAAAAGATCATGAAAATGAAACAATGAAAGTCAAACGTGTGTTCAAATCATAAGGAAAAACATACAAATGGTTTTCAGCTTGTCCTTCAAAGAGAGCAAAACATAAATGCATAGGACACCTTCAAGTTTAAGAGGGTGACTAGATACAAATAATTTAAGAACAAGTGAAACCAACAATATGAATTAATCAATGAAAACTTTGGGACAATGCACATTATACTAAGAATGACAACTATGCTCTCTTAATGGTGCATAAAGATAGAAGGTGGTGACTCAACATAAAAGTAGAAGAAAGGCCCTTCGCAGAGGGAAGCAGTGATTGCAAGTTTTATAACCGTAAAAAATTATGGTACTTACCGGCTTTGAGCTCTCATTGCCCCCATCATAAGCATCTTGAATGGTTAAAGTTAATGTGAGAACAATTATGATGCATATGCTTGACAAATCATAAGTTGAAAACCTCATGCCCCGTGAATACGAGTACCCAAACCTCATGCTACTTTACTTAGAGTCCCAAGCAAGGCTCTTTTCATTGTAAGTATATGCATATCATTGAGAACCGCCAATGGGGTACCTCCGTGCCCGATGACATGGAACAAGCCCACACCAAAATGACAGGACAAGCAGACAATGAACACCTCGACATCTCTTTTATTTGCCATTTGTTTAGCTTTTTATTGTGAGATGCGTCATCGAATGTTCACCATGGGTATGCTGCAAATTTCCACCATGAATTATGCATGACTTAGATTAGCGGCCCGGCGTTTCCCTAACATATATACAAACTCCATGATCCCCACAAGATTCCCAATTCATTTCACACCACGGGCATGCATAAACAAAAGATCACGATATCAACTCAAATAAGAAGTGCAATGTTGAAAGCTTGCCCATGACTGCATGGCTGGGCTAGTCTCCAACTTACAACTTGCAAGCATAACAACTCAACATAAGAGACCACAATGTCAAATTTTTAAGAACAGGAAAAAGTAAAGTGTGCCTTCCGGTTCGTGAGAGCTTTACTGACCGAATTTCGCATAACACTGGTAAGAGTTTAATTTGAAGAGAAAATAAAAGCAAGTCAAATTTACTTGGAATAGGAAATTGCTAGTAGGTATGTATGGTGGACACTTTGGAAAACTTTGGCTTTTAGGAGTTGGATGCACGAGTAGAGCTCATACTCAGTACAAGGCGAGGGCTAGCAAAAGACTGGGAGCGACCAACTAAGAGAGCAATAATAGCCATAATCATGCAAAGCGACAAAGCGACATTAAAAGAAGCATAAGATGGCATCAAAAGTCAAAAACTAAATGATCATAGAGGATATTGGCAACTTTGTAAGAGTCTAACATGTGTGAGCATGCGCCAAGTCAACCCAAATAAAGCATCAAGGAGAAAACCAAAATAATGCTTCCATACAATAAAAAACAACGCATGATTTTTTCAAAGGCTCATTAAGCAATCTCAGTTATTTGAGACAATTCATGCTACAGCAAAACCACTAAGCATACTATCAAAAATACATCAAGCATGACATGAAAAAGCCTAAGCCGCAGTCTACACAAGCTCCTTCTTGTACCACTATTTTGCACAAAGCTTTTTCTCTTTTCCAACACCATTTGAAATTTTTATAAACACCTCTTTTGATGAAAACCAATAAAGATCAGAGGCAAAAATACACCTTGATGAAAAGATATGGCAAAGTCTGAACGCAAATCAAGGCAAAAACGAAAACCAAAAGCAGTAGCGGAAAAAGAAGAACACTCAATTTTTAATAAGAGTGAAAACTAGAGCGTTCTTGGCAAATGAAAAGCAAGGCAACTTCTCCAAAAGAAATTTGTTGGGGTCCAACCATTTATTGCAGCAAACAAACAAACTAAACCAACTAAGAAAACTAAAACAACTGACGCTCCAAGAAAAACACATAGTGCATGAAGCAATAAAAATATAGTGTTTTGAAAGGTGACCTGATTTTTGCCGATGAAGAAGGGGTGCCTCGGGGCATCCCCAAGCTTTGATGCTTGTACTTCTTGGATATTTCTTGGGGTGATGCATGGGCATCCCCAAGCTTGAGCTTTTGTCCATTCTTCAACTCATCTCATCATTCTTCAATCCCTACACTTGAAAACTTCCTTCATACAAAACTAAACACAATTCTATTAGCAACATTAGTGCAAGCATAACATATAATCAACCTCTTTTTGCTTCAGGTTTCAACCCAAAACCACCACATATATAGCAAATACTACTGTAGCAACTTCTCCAAAAGTTCCGTGATCAAAAGAACTCAAAAGAAAGCGATAAAGTGGCAAACACAAATATTGGCAGAAATCTGTCAAAACTGAACAGCTGACAAAGGTCAAATTTTTGAGGGGTTTTATGTTGCTCAAATCAAAAAGTGTTCAACTAACAAAAGTTTGGATATAACCTGGGGCATATGCAAAAGAAATAGCAGGTCCAAAAGATATACAGAGAATTTATACGAATTTTTACGGTGCAGCACCGAAAATAGTTTTAGGACAGCAACATCCCCAAATCTTTACCTCACTCAAATTAGAGGCTTCTCTTGGCACAAAAACAAAATAAACAAGATAAGGAGGGGTCATTACAGTAGTAATGACTTCCAAGACTCAAATAAAAGAAAAGTACTGAAAATAAAAACATTGGGTTATCTTCCAAGAGTGCTTTTCTTTAACGCCATTGAGCTAGGCGCAGAAAATTGCAAATCAAGTAACATCAAGTGATGAAGCATCAAGCTCATAATTTGCTCTAAGAATAGAGTCAAAAAGTAAGTTCTTTCTTTTCCTAGGGAAGTGTTCCATACCTTTCTTTAGTGGGAATTGATATTTGATAGTGCCTTCCCTCATATCAATGATAGCACCTACAGTTCGAAGAAAGGGTCTTCCCAAAATAATAGGACATGAAGCATGGCATTCAACGTCTATAAAAAGAAAATCAATGGGAACAAGGTTATTGTTAACCACAATAAGAACATCATTAATCCTTCCCAAAGGTTTCTTCTTAGCAACATCAGCAATAGGGACATCAAAATAACATTTTTCAAGCGGTGGTAAATCAAGCATGTCATAAATCTTTCTAGGCATGATAGAAATACTAGCTCCTAAATCACATAAAGCATGGCAATCATAACCATTAACATGCATATCAATGATGGGTTCCCAACCATCTTCTAACTTCTTGGGAACAGAAGCTTTTTGCTTCAACTTTTCATCCCTAATTTTCATGAGAGCATTGGTAATATGCTTAGTAAAAGCAATATTTAAAGAACTTGCATTGGGAGTCAAAGCAAGATTTTGCAAGAACAAAATTACTTCAGACATATTGCAGCCATCAACATCAAAATCATTAAAAGAAGTAGAGCTATCATCTCCCACACTCCGAAAAAATTCAGCACTCTTTTGAGAAAAAGTTTTGGCAGTTTTAGGCTTTTTAACACAAGGAGTGGGAGTTTTCTCTGCACCAATAAAAGTAAGAGGATTGCTAGCATTAGGAGCAACATCATTAGACGTTGTAATGGTACATACCTTCATCTCTCTAGCCATCTCATCTTCTCTTTCCCACCTGGCATGCAATTCCGCTAACAATCTAATATTTTCATCAATTCCAACTTGAATAGCATTAGCGGTGGCAAAAACATTGTTCACTTTCGCATCATTAGGCAACACTTTTAATTTCAGAAGTTCAACATCATGAGCAAGGCTATCAACTATAGAAGCAAGAATATCAATTTTGCCTAACTTTTCCTCAACAGACTTGTTAAAAGCAGTTTGCTTACCGATGAAGTCCTTGAGCATTACCTCAAGCTCGGAGGGCGCGGCCCTAGTGTTGTTGTAGGAATTACCATAAGAATTACCATAACCATTACCATTGGTAGAAGGATACGGCCTATAATTGTTACTAGCAAAATTGTTCCTATAAGCATTGTTGTTAAAATTATTGTTTCTAATGAAATTCACATCAACATGCTCTTCTTGAGCAACCAAAGAGGCTAAAGGAACATTATTAGGATCAACATGAGTCCTATCATTGGCAAGCATAGCCATAATGGTATCAATCTTATCATTCAAGGAAGAGGTTTCCTCAACAGAATTTACCTTCTTACCTTGTGGAGCTCTCTCGGTGTGCCATTCAGAATAATTTACCATCATGTTGTCGAGTAGCTTTGTTGCGGCGCCCAAGGTAAGGGACATAAAAGTGCCTCCAGCAGCTGAATCAAGTAGGTCCCTTGAAGAAAAATTCAGTCCTGCATAAAAAGTTTGGACAATCATCCAAGTAGTTAGTCCATGAGTGGGGCAATTCTTTATCATAGATTTCTTTCTTTCCCAAGCTTGAGCAACATGTTCATTATCAAACTGAGTAAACTTATATTGCTATGCAAGGATATAATCTTTGTAGGAGGATAGTATCTACCAATAAAAGCATCCTTACACTTAGCCCATGAATCAATACTATTCTTAGTCAAAGACAGCAACCAATCTTTAGCTTTTCCTCTCAAAGAAAAAGGAAACAACTTGAGCTTAATAATATCACTTTCTACATCCTTATATTTCTGCATCTCACATAGCTCAACAAAATTGCTGAGATGAGCTGCAGCATCTTCAGTACTAGCACCAGAGAATTGCTCTTTCATAACAAGGTTCAACAAAGCAGGCTTAATCTCATAAAAGTTTGCAGCAGGAGCAGGTGGTGCAATAGGAGTGCAGATAAAATCACTATTGTTCGTGCTAGTGAAGTCACACAACTTGGTGTTTTCGGGATTGGCCATTTCAGCAAAACGAAAGTAAACAAGTAAAACCAACTACCAAGGATTCTAATTTTTTTGGGTTTTTTAATATAAAACAATGCAGGTAAAATAAATAAAGTAAAGCAAAGCAATAACAAAGTAAAGGATGTGCGTGCGAAAACTCCCCTCGCAGAAGTCTTCTACTTCCTCCCCGACAACGGTGCCAGAAAAGAAGCTGCTGGTGCCAAGTTGACGTGTAGCAGACGGTCCTTGTGCGTGGTGAATAACCAGCCCGTTGGGAACCTCAAGAGGAAGGTGTGATGAGTATAGCAGCTAGTTTTCCCTCAGTTAAGAAACCAAGGTTTAATCGTTCTTGGAGAGGAGAGACAAACGACTGAAGGTGATGCTTGCTAGCTTGCGACAGCTTGGGACAATTTATATATGGCGCCTCGTCCAAGCTTTGCTTGCTAGCTGCAACACGGAACATGCACACAACACAACCAAGTACTTTGTTCCCAACTTGCGATGAGGTTGTCAATCTCACCGGTTTGCTTGAAACAAAGGTTATGAGCGTATCGAGTGGAAAACAATAGAGCATGCGAGTAAAGTAAATAGTGCGAGTAAAGTAAACAGGTGATAGCAATATGATGGAAATAGGACCGGGGTCCACAGTTCACTAGTGGTGTCTCTCCATAAGATAAATAACATATGCTGGGTAAACAAATTACAGCTGGGCAATTGATAGAATAAAGATAAACGTGATATGTCAAGAAGATCACTATGAGATTTACTCTGGGCATTACAACAAAATACATAGACCGCCATCCAACTGCATCTATGACTAATAATCCATTCACGGGGATATCGTCCGAACACCCCATGAGTATTAAGTTGCGAACAACGGATAATGGCATTAAGCAAAGTGTGTAATGTAAACAAAGCATATGCCCTTGAGCATATGAATGTTGTTTTCTCCCTAGTAGCAATAGCACATCTACAACCTTAGAGGTTTCTGTCACTCCCCCAGGTTAAATAGAGGCATGAACCCACTATCGAGCATAAATACCCCCTCTTGGAGTCACTAGCAACTACTCGGCCAAGATAGCTACTAACAACGGAGAGCATGCAAGATCATAAACAACATAGAGATAACAAAAGATAATATTCAGTACAGCAACTCAATCATAAACACCAATATTCATCGGATCCCAACAAACCAAACATGTAGAATTACATAACGGTGATCTCAGTCATGTAGGGCAGCTCATGAGATCTCAACATGAAGCACATGGTGGAGAAGACAACCATCTAGCTACTGCTATGGACCCATAGTCCAAGGTAGACTACTCACTCATTGCTCCGGAGGCAAGCATGGCGATGAAGAAGACCTCCGGTGGTGATTCCCCTCTCTGGCAGGGTGCCGGGAAGAGCTTCTGGACCATCCCGATCTTTGGGTTGACGGCGGCGGCGGATCGCGATGTGTTCTGGAAAAGTGATCGGATACTTAGGTTTTTTTTGTCGGGGGGTCTTTATAGGCGAAGGGGCGATGTCAGAGGAGGGGCCAGGTGCTCTCGCACCAGGGTGGCACGGCCCAGGCCCTAGCCGCGCCAGCCCTGCGTGTGGGGCCCTTGTGGCCCCCCTCCTACTCTCCTTCAGATCTCTGGAAGCTTCCGGGTAAAATAAGACTTCAGGAACTTATTTCGTCCAATTCTGAGAATATTTCCTGTGTATCACTTCTGAAACACAAAAATAGCAGAAAACAGGGAACTGGCACTGTGGCAACTTGTTAATAGGTTAGTTCCGGAAAATGCATAAAAGTGCCACGAAGTGTAACGAAACATTAGGCAAATGGTGTAAAAACAAGCATGGAGCATCAAAAATTATAGATAAGTTGGAGACGTATCAGCGTTTAGCTTTCAATTTTCGCCTTGATTTGTGTTCAGATCTTGTTATATCTTTGCATCAAGGTGTATTTTGACCTCTGGTCCATGTTGGTTTTCATTAAAAGAGTTATTTTAAAAAGGTTCGAATGGTGTTGGAAAAGAGGAAAAGTTTCATGCAAAAAAGTGGTACAAAAGGAGCTTGTTTAGACTGCGGCCTAGGCTTTTGCATGTCATGCTTGATGTCTTTTTGATAGTATGCTTAGTGGTTTTGCTGTAGCATGACTTGTCTCAAATGACTGAGATTGGTTAATGAGCCTTTGAAAAAATCATGCGTTGTTTTAATTATTTGGAAGCATTATTTTGGTTTTCTCCTTGATGCTTTATTTGGGTTGACTTGGCGCATGCTCACATATGTTAGACTCATACAAAGTCGCCATAGCCTCTATGATCATTTAGTTTTTGACTTTTGATGCCATCTTATGCTTCTTTTAATGTTGCTTTGTCGCTTTGCATGATTATGGCCGTTATTGCTCTCTTAGTTGGTCGCTCCCAGTCTTTTGCTAGCCCTCATTTTGTACTGAGTATGAGTTCTACTCGTGCATCCAACTCCTAAAAACCAAGTTGTTGCAATGTGTCCACCATATATACCTATTAGCAATTTGCTATTCCAAAGTACATTTGACTTGCTTTTATCTATCCTTCAAATTAAACTCTTTTTTGTGTTATGCAAAAATTGATCAGTAAGGCTCTCACGAACCTGATGGCACACTTTACTTTTCTTGCTTTAAAATTTTGACATTGTGGCTCTCTTATGCTGAGTTGTTATGCTTGCAAGTTGTAAGTTGGAAATTAGCCTAGCCATGCCGTCATGGGGCAAGCTTTCAACATTGCACTTTCTTTCATTTGAGTTGATATCGTGATCTTTTGTTTATGGATACTCGCGATGTGAAATAAGTTGGGAATCTTGTGGGATCATGGAGTTTGTATATGTGTCAGAGAAATGCCTAGGCCGCTAATCTAAGCCATGCATAATTCATGGTGGAAATTTACAGCATGCCCATAGTGAACATTCAACGACGCATCTCACAATAAAAAGCTATACCAATGGTAAATAAAAGAGATGTCAAGGTGTTCATTGTCTGTTTGTCCTATCATTTTGATGTGGGCGTGTTCCATGTCATCGGGCACGGAGGTACCCCGTTGGCGGTTCTCGATGATACGTGTATACTTACAATGACAAGAGCTTGCTTGGGACTCTAAGTCGAGTAGCATGAGGTTTGGGTATTCGTACTTCACGGGACACGAGGTTTTCAACTTATGATTTGTCAAGCATATGCAGCATAATTGTACTCGCATTAACTTTAACCATTCAAGATGCCTATGATGGGGGCAATGAGAGCTCAAAGCTAGTAAGTACCATAATTTTTATAGGTTTATAAAACTTGCAATCACTGCTTCCCTCTGCGAAGGGCCTTTCTTTTACTTTTATGTTCAGTCACCACCTTCTATCTTTATGCACCATCTAAGAGAGCATTGCTGGCACGTGGTTGATGTGGGAGAATGTAATTGATGTAGGAGCTTGATACGTCTCAAACGTATCTATAATTTTTGATGATCCATGCTTTGTTTTACACCATTTGCCTATTGTTTCGTTACACTTAGTGGCATTTTTATACATTTTCCGGAACTAACCTATTAACGAAGTGCCACAGTGCCAGTTTCCTGTTTTCTGCTGTTTTTGTGTTTCAGAAGTGATACACAGGAAATATTCTCGGAATTGGACGAAACAAGTTCCTGAAGTCATATTTCACCGGGGAGCTCCCAAACATCCGAAGACCTGACAGAGGGGGGCCACCAGGGCCCCACACAAGGGGGCGGCGCGGCCCAGCCCCTGGCCGCGCCACCCCTGTGTGAGGACGCCTGGTCCCTCTCCTGACAGCCCCCTTTCGCCTATAAGTACCCCCTGACGAGAAAAACCTAAGAGCCCGATCAGTTTTCCAGAATACATCGCGATCCGCCGCCGCCGTCGACCCGAAGATCGGGAGGGTCCAGAAGCTCTTCCTGGCACCCTGTCGGAGAGGGGAATCGCCACCGGAGGTCTTCTTCATCGCCATGCTTGCCTCCGGAGCGATGAGTGAGTAGTCTACCTTGGACTATGGGTCCATAGCAGTAGCTAGATGGTTGTCTTCTCCACCATGTGCTTCATGTTTAGATCTCATGAGCTGCCCTACATGATTGAGATCACCGTTATGTAATACTATGATGTTGGTTTGTTGGGATCCGATGAATATTGGTGTTTATGATTAAGTTGCTGTACTGAATTATATCTTTTGTTATCTCTATGTTGTTTATGATCTTGCATGCTCTCCGTTGTTAGTAGCTATCTTGGCCGAGTAGTTGCTAGTGACTCCAAGAGGGGGTATTTATGCTCGATAGTGGGTTCATGCCTCTATTTCACCTGGGGGAGTGACAGAAACCTCTAAGGTGGTAGATGTGCTGTTGCTACTAGGGAGAAAACAACATTCATATGCTCAAGGGCATATGCTTTGTTTACATTACACACTTTGCTTAATGCAATTATCTGTTGTTCGCAACTTAATACTTTCGGGGTGTTCGGATGATATCCCTGAGGGTGGATTATTAGTCATAGATGCAGTTGGATGGCGGTCTATGTATTTTGTTGTAATGCCCAGAGTGAATCTCATAGTGATCTTCTTGACATATCACGTTATCTTTATTCTATCAATTGCCCAACTGTAATTTGTTTACCCAGCATGTTATTTATCTATGGAGAGACACCACTAGTGAACTGTGGACCCCGGTCCTATTTTAATCATATTGCAATCACCTGTTTACTTTTCCCGCACTATTTACTTTACTAGCATATTACTACTGTTTTCCACTCGATACACTCATCACCTTTGTTTCAAGCAAACCGGTGAGATTGACAACCTCATCGCAAGTTGGGAGCAAAGTATTTGTTTGTGTGTGTGCAGGTTCCGCGCTGCTGCTGGCCGAAGACGAGTCAACAAGTATCGTTAACGGCGCCCTTGTTGAAGCTACTAAGCCAGTCCACATCACCTTCAGTCGTCACCGTCTCCCTTCTCCTGTTCGATATACCTTGGTTTCTTAACTGAGGGAAAACTTGCTGCTGCACTCATCATACCTTCCTCTTGGGGTTCCCAACGGGCTGGTCATCCACCACGCACAAGGACTGCCTGACGCTTTCATAGCCATCAGCATTTTTTCTGGCGCCGTTGCCGGGGAAGGAAGAGAAGACTTCTGCGAGGGGAGTTCTTCGCACACACATCCATTGCTTTGTTATTTGTTTTGCTTTGCTTTATTTTATTTTACCTGCATTGCTTTTTATCAAAAACCCAAAAAAAAAATTAGAATCCTTGGTAGCTGTTTTTACTTGTTTACTTTTGTTTTGCTGAAATGGGTACTCCTGAAAACACCAAGTTGTGTGACTTTGCTAGCACGAACAATAGTGATTTTATCTGCACTCCTATTGCACCACCTGTTCCTGCTACTACTTTTTATGAGATCAAGCCAGCTTTATTGAACCTTGTTATGAAAGAGCAATTTTCTGGTGCTAGTACTGAAGATGCTGCAGCTCATCTCAATAATTTTGTTGAGCTATGTGAGATGCAGAAATATAAGGATGTTGATAGTGATATTATTAAGCTCAAGTTGTTTCCTTTTTCTTTGAGAGGAAAGGCTAAAGATTGGTTGCTGTCTTTGACTAAGAATAGTATTGATTCATGGGCTAAGTGTAAGCATGCTTTTATTGGTAGATATTATCCTCCTGCTAAGATTATATCGTTGCGTAGCAATATTATGAAGTTTACTCAGTTTGATAATGAACATGTTGCTCAAGCTTGGGAAAAAATGAAATCTATGATTAAAAATTGCCCCACTCATGGACTGACTACTTGGATGATTATCCAAACTTTTTATGCAGGACTGAATTTTTCTTCAAGGAATCTACTTGATTCAGCTGCTGGAGGCACTTTTATGTCCCTTACTTTGGGCGCCGCATCAAAGCTACTCGACAACATGATGGTAAATTATTCTGAATGGCACACCGAGAGAGCTCCACAAGGTAAGAAGGTAAATTCTGTTGAGGAAACCTCTTCCTTGAGTGATAAGATTGATACAATTATGGCTATGCTTGCTAATGATAGGACTCATGTTGATCCTAATAATGTTCCTTTGGCCTCTCTGGTTGCTCAAGAAGAGCAAGTTGATGTGAATTTCATTAGAAACAATAATTTTAACAACAATGCTTATAGGAACAATTTTGCTAGTAACAATTATAGGCCGTATCCTTCTACCAATGGTAATGGTTATGGTAATTCTTATGGTAACTCCTACAACAACACTAGGGCCGCGCCCTCCGAGCTTGAGGTAATGCTCAAGGACTTCATCGGTAAGCAAACTGCTTTTAACAAGTCTGTTGAGGAAAAGTTAGGCAAAATTGATATTCTTGCTTCTAAAGTTGATAGCCTTGCTCATGATGTTGAACTTCTGAAACTAAAAGTGTTTCCTAATGATGTGAATGTGAGTAATATTGTTGCTGCCGCTAATGCTACCCAAGTTGGAATTGATAGAAATATTAGATTGTTAGCGGAATTGCATGCTAGGTGGGAAAGAGAAGATGAGATGGCTAGAGAGATGAAGGTATGTACTATTACTACCTCTAATGATGTTGCTCCTACTGATAGCAACCCTCTTACTTTGATTGGTGTAGAGAAAACTCCCACTCCTTGTGTTAAAAAGCCTAAAACTGCCAAAACTTTTTCTCAAAAGAGTGCTGAAATTTTTCGGAGTGTGGGAGATGATAGCTCTATTTTCTTTAATAATTTTGATGTTGATGGCTGCAATATATCTGAAGTTATTTTGTTCTTGCAAAAGCTTACTTTGACTCCCAATGCTAGTTCTTTAAATATTGCTTTTACTAAGCATATCACCAATGCTCTCATAAAGATTAGGGATGAAAAGTTGAAGCAAAAAGCCTCTGTTCCCAAGAAGTTAGAAGATGGTTGGGAACCCATCATTGATATGCATGTTAATGGTTATGATTGCCATGCTTTATGTGATCTAGGTGCTAGTATTTCTATCATGCCTAGAAAGATTTATGACATGCTTGATTTACCACCACTAGAAAAGTGTTATTTTGATGTTCCTATTGCTGATGTTGCTAAGAAGAAACCTTTGGGAAGGATTAATGATGTTCTTATTGTGGTTAACAATAACCTTGTTCCCGTTGATTTCCTTGTTGTGGACGTTGAATGCCATGCTTCATGTCCTATTATTTTGGGAAGACCTTTTCTTCGAACTGTAGGTGCTATCATTGATATGAGGGAAGGCACTATCAAGTATCAATTCCCACTAAAGAAAGGTATGGAACACTTCCCTAGGAAAAGAAAGAAATTGCTTTTTGACTCTATTCTTAGAGCAAATTATGAGCTTGATGCTTCATCACTTGATATTACTTGATTCGCAATTTTCTGCGCCTAGCTCAAAGGCGTTAAAGAAAAGCACTCTTGGGAGATAACCCATTGTTTACTTTTCAGTAATTTTTCTTTTTCTTGAGTCTTGGAAGTCATTACTACTGTAATGACCGCTCCTTATCTTGTTTATTTCGTTTTTGTGCCAAGAGAAGCCTCTAATTTGAGTGGGGTAAAGATTTGGGGTTATTGCTGTCCTGAAACTGTTTTCGGTGCTGCACCGTAAAAATTCGTGAAAATTCTCTGTATATCTTTTGGACCTGAAATTTCTTGTGCTTATGCCCCAGGTTATATACAAACTTTTCTTAGTTGAACACTTTTTGATTTGAGCAACGGAAAATCCCTCAAAAATTCGTCCATTATCAGCTGTCCAGTTTTGACAGATTTCTGCCAATATTTGTTTTTGCCACTTTATCGCTTTCTTTTGAAGTTCTTTTTGATCATGGAACTCTTTTGGAAGTTGCTACAGTAGTATATACTTTATATGTGGTAGTTTTGGGTTGAAACCTGAAGCTAAAAGAGGTTGAATATATTTTATGCTTACACTAATGTTGCTAATAGAATTGTGTTTAGTTTTGTATGAAGGAAGTTTTCAAGTGTAGGGATTGGAGAATGATGAGATGAGTTGAAGAATGGACAAAAGCTCAAGCTTGGGGATACCCATGCATCACCCCAAGAAATATCCAAGAAGTACAAGCGTCAAAGCTTGGGGATGCCCCCGAGGCACCCCTTCTTCATCGGCAAAAAATTAGGTCACCTTTCAAGACACTATATTTTTATTGCTTCATGCACTATGTGTTTTTCTTGGAGCGTCAGTTGTTTTAGTTTTCTTAGTTTGTTTAGTTTGTTTGTTTGCTGCAATAAATGGTTGGACCCCAACAAATTTCCTTTGGAGGAGATGTACTCGTTTTCATTTGCAAAAGATGCTCTAGTTTTCACTCTTATAAATCGAGCATTCTAGTTTTTCTGCTACTGCTTTTGGTTTTCGTTTTCGCCTTGATATGCATTTAGATCTTGTCATATCTTTTCATCAAGGTGCATTTTTGCCTCTGAACTTTATTGGTTTTCATCAAAAGAGGTGTTTATAAAAATTTCAAATGGTGTTGGAAAAGAGAAAAAGCTTTGTGCAAAATAGTGGTACAAGAAGGAGCTTGTGTAGACTGCGGCTTAGGCTTTTTCATGTCATGCTTGATGTCTTTTTGATAGTATGCTTAGTGGTTTTGCTGTAGCATGACTTGTCTCAAATAACTGAGATTGCTTAATGAGCCTTTGAAAAAATCATGCGTTGTTTTTATTGTATGGAAGCATTATTTTGGTTTTCTCCTTGATGCTTTATTTGGGTTGACTTGGCGCATGCTCACACATGTTAGACTCTTCCAAAGTCGCCATTAGCCTTCATGATCATTTAGTTTTTGACTTTTGATGCCATCGTATGCTTCTTTTAATGTCGCTTTGTCGCTTTGCATGATTATGGCCATTATTGCTCTCTTAGTTGGTCGCTCCCAGTCTTTTGCTAGCCCTCACCTTGTACTGAGTATGAGCTCTACTCGTGCATCCAACTCCTAAAAGCCAAGTTTTCCATTGTGTCCACCATACATACCTACTAGCAATTTGCTATTCCAAGTAAATTTGACTTGCTTTTATTTTCTCTTCAAATTAAACTCTTACCAGTGTTATGCGAAATTCGGTCAGTAAAGCTCTCACGAACCGGAAGGCACACTTTACTTTTTCCTGTTCTAAAATTTTGACATTGTGGTCTTTTATGTTGAGTTGTTATGCTTACAAGTTGTAAGTTGGATTCTAGCCCAACCATGCCGTCATGGGGCAAGCTTTCAACATTGCACTTTCTTTTGAGTTGATATCGTGATCTTTTGTTTATGGATGCCCGCTGTGTGAAATGAATTGGGAATCTTGTGAGGATCATGGAGTTTTTATATGTGTTAGGGAAACGCCGGGCTGCCAATCTAAGCCATGCATAATTCATGGTAGAAATTTGCAGCATACCCATGGTGAACATTCGACGACGCATCTCACAATAAAAAGCTAAACAATATAGCAAATAAAAGAGATGTCGAGGTGTCCATTGTCTGCTTGTCCTGTCATTTTGGTGTGGGCTTGTTCCATGTCATCGGGCACGGAGGTACCCCATTGGCGGTTCTCAATGATATGCATATATTTACAATGACAAGAGCCTTGCTTGGGACTCTAAGTAAACTAGCATGGTTTGGGTACTTGTATTCACGGGACACGAGGTCTTCAACTTATGATTTGTCAAGCATATGCATCATAATTGTTCTCGCATTAACTTTAACCATTCAAGATGCTTATGATGGGGGCAATGAGAGCTCAAAGCCGGTAAGTACCATAATTTTTGAAGGTTATAAAACTTGCAATCACTGCTTCCCTCTGCGAAGGGCCTTTCTTCTACTTTTATGTTGAGTCACCACCTTCTTTCTTTATGCACCATTAAGAGAGCATAGTTGTCATTCTTAGTGTGATATGCATTGTCCCAAGGTTCATTGATTGACTCATATTGATTGGTTTCACTTGTTCCTAAATTATTTGTATCTAGTCGCCCTCTTAAACTTTGAGGTGTCCTATGCATTTATGTTTTGCTCTCTTTGAAGGACAAGCTGAAAACCACTTGTATGTTTTTCCTTATGATTTGAACACACGTTTGACTTTCATTGTTTCATTATCATGATCTTTTGTTTGTGTTCATTTGCATGTTTACAACATGGTTGCTAAGTTCTTATTGTCATGATTATATCTTTCATGCCCATGTTTTAAGTTCTATTGATCCCAGCTCATCAATGCTTACATATATGATCAAGATTGTGTAGGTGCATGTCACCTCAAAAATTATTCTTTTGTTATCACTTACCTACTCGAGGACGAGCAGGAGTTAAGCTTGGGGATGCTTGATACGTCTCAAACGTATCTATAATTTTTGATGCTCCATGCTTTGTTTTACACCATTTGCCTATTGTTTCGTTACACTTAGTGGCATTTTTATACATTTTCCGGAACTAACCTATTAACGAAGTGCCACAGTGCCAGTTTCCTGTTTTCTGCTGTTTTTGTGTTTCAGAAGTGATACACAGGAAATATTCTCGGAATTGGACAAAACAAGTTCCTAAAGTCATATTTCACCGGGGAGCTCCCAAACATCCGAAGACCTGACAGAGGGGGGCCACCAGGGCCCCACACAAGGGGGCGGCGCGACCCAGCCCCTGGCCGCGCCACCCCTGTGTGAGGACGCATGGTCCCTCTCCTGACAGCCCCCTTTCGCCTATAAGTACCCCCTGACGAGAAAAACCTAAGAGCCCGATCAGTTTTCCAGAATACATCGCGATCCGCCGCCGCCGTCGACCCGAAGATCGGGAGGGTCCAGAAGCTCTTCCCGACACCCTGCCGGAGAGGGGAATCGCCACCGGAGGTCTTCTTCATCGCCATGCTTGCCTCCGGAGCGATGAGTGAGTAGTCTACCTTGGACTATGGGTCCATAGCAGTAGCTAGATGGTTGTCTTCTCCACCATGTGCTTCATGTTTAGATCTCATGAGCTGCCCTACATGATTGAGATCACCGTTATGTAATACTATGATGCTGGTTTGTTGGGATCCGATGAATATTGGTGTTTATGATTAAGTTGCCGTACTGAATTATATCTTTTGTTATCTCTATATTGTTTATGATCTTGCATGCTCTCCGTTGTTAGTAGCTATCTTGGCCGAGTAGTTGCTAGTGACTCCAAGAGGGGGTATTTATGCTCGATAGTGGGTTCATGCCTCTATTTCACCTGGGGGAGTGACAGAAACCTCTAAGGTGGTAGATGTGCTGTTGCTACTAGGGAGAAAACAACATTCATATGCTCAAGGGCATATGCTTTGTTTACATTACACACTTTGCTTAATGCAATTATCTGTTGTTCGCAACTTAATACTTTCGGGGTGTTCGGATGATATCCCTGAGGGTGGATTATTAGTCATAGATGCAGTTGGATGGCGGTCTATGTATTTTGTTGTAATGCCCAGAGTGAATCTCATAGTGATCTTCTTGACATATCACGTTATCTTTATTCTATCAATTGCCCAACTGTAATTTGTTTACCCAGCATGTTATTTATCTATGGAGAGACACCACTAGTGAACTGTGGACCCCGGTCCTATTTTAATCATATTGCAATCACCTGTTTACTTTTCCCGCACTGTTTACTTTACTAGCATATTACTACTGTTTTCCACTCGATACACTCATCACCTTTGTTTCAAGCAAACCGGTGAGATTGACAACCTCATCGCAAGTTGGGAGCAAAGTATTTGTTTGTGTGTGTGCAGGTTCCGCGCTGCTGCTGGCCGAAGACGAGTCAACAAGTATCATTAACGGCGCCCTTGTTGAAGCTACTAAGCCAGTCCGCATCACCTTCAGTCGTCACCGTCTCCCTTCTCCTGTTCGATATACCTTGGTTTCTTAACTGAGGGAAAACTTGCTGCTGCACTCATCATACCTTCCTCTTGGGGTTCCCAACGGGCTGGTCATCCACCACGCACAAGGACTGCCTGACGCTTTCATAGCCATCAGAGCTTCTTATTCTTCAAGTCCTTGTCAACAGCACCAGAAGATTCCTTGTGCGTGGTGAATAACCAGCCAGTTGGGAACCCCAAGAGGAAGGTATGATGAGTATAGCAGCTAGTTTTCCCTCAGTTAAGAAACCAAGGTATGTCGATCTTGGAGAGGAGAGACAAATGACTGAAGGTGATGTGGACTAGCTTGCGACAGCTTTGGACCATTTATATATGGCGCCACATCCAAGCTTTGCTTGCTAGCTGCAACGCGGAACCTGCACACAACACAACCAAATACTTTGCTCCCAACTTGCGATGAGGTTGTCAATCTCACCGGTTTGCTTGAAACAAAGGTTATGAGCGTATCGAGTGGAAAACAATAGAGTATGCGAGTAAAGTAAACAGTGCGAGTAAAGTAAATAGGTGATGGCAATATGATGGAAATAGGACCGGGGTCCACAGTTCACTAGTGGTGTCTCTCCATAAGATAAATAACACATGCTGGATAAACAAATTATAGTTGGGCAATTGATAGAATAAAGATAAACATGATATGTCAAGAAGATCACTATGAGATTTACTCTGGGCATTACAACAAGATACATAGACCGCCATCCAACTGCATCTATGACTAATAATCCACTTGTGGCGAATCAATCCGAGAACTCCACAAGTATTAAGTTGCAAACAACAGATAATTGCATTAAGCAAAGTGTGTAATGTAAACAAATCATATGCCCTTGAGCATATGAATGTTGTTTTCTCCCTAGTAGCAATAGCACATCTACAACCTTAGAGGTTTCTGTCACTCCCCCCAGGTTAAATAGAGGCATGAACCCACTATCGAGCATAAATACCCCCTCTTGGAGTCACTAGCAACTACTCGGCCAAGATAGCTACTAACAACGGAGAGCATGCAAGATCATAAACAACATAGAGATAACAAAAGATAATATTCAGTACAACAACTCAATCATAAACACCAATATTCATCGGATCCCAACAAACCAAACATGTAGAATTACATAACGGTGATCTCAAACATGTAGGGAAGCTCATGAGATCTAAACATGAAGCACATGGTGGAGAAGACAACCATCTAGCTACTGCTATGGACCCATAGTCCAAGGTAGACTACTCACTCATCGCTCCGGAGGCAAGCATGGCGATGAAGAAGACCTCCGGTGGCGATTCCCCTCTCCGGCAGGGTGCCGGGAAGAGCTTCTGGACCCTCCCGATCTTCGGGTCGACGGCGGCGGCGGATCGAGATGTGTTCTGGAAAAGTGATCGGGTACTTAGGTTTTTTCTGTCGGGGGGTCTTTATAGGCGAAGGGGCGATGTTAGAGGAGGGGCCAGGCGCCCTCACGCCAGGGTGGCGCGGCCTAGGCCCTGGCCGCGCCAGCCCTGCGTGTGGGGCCCTAGTGGCCCCCCTCCTACTCTCCTTTGGATGTCTGGAAGCTCCCGGGTAAAATAAGACTTTAGGAACTTGTTTCGTCCAATTCCGAGAATATTTCCTGTGTATCACTTCTGAAACACAAAAACAGCAGAAAACAGGGAACTGGCACTGTGGCAACTCGTTAATAGGTTAGTTCCAGAAAATGCATAAAAGTGCCACGAAGTGTAACGAAACATTAGGCAAATGGTGTAAAAACAAGCATGGAGCATCAAAAATTATAGATACGTTGGAGACGTATCAAGCATCCCCAAGCTTAACTCCTGCTCATCCTCGAGTAGGTAAGTGATAACAAAAGAATAATTTTTGAGGTGACATGCACCTACACAACCTTGATCATATATGTAAGCATTTGTGAGCTGGGATCAAAAAGAACTTAAAACATGGGCATGAAGATATAATCTTGACAATAAGAACTTAGCAACCATGTTGTAAACATGCAAATGAACACAAACAAAAGATCATGAAAATGAAACAATGAAAGTCGAACGTGTGTTCAAATCATAAGGAAAAACATACAAATGGTTTTCAGCTTGTCCTTCATGGAGAGCAAAACATAAATGCATAGGACACCTTCAGGTTTAAGAGGGCGACTAGATACAAATAATTTAAGAACAAGTGAAACCAACAATATGAATCAATCAATGAAAACTTTGGGACAATGCACATTATACTAAGAATGACAACTATGCTCTCTTATGGTGCATAAAGAAAGAAGGTGGTGACTCAACATAAAAGTAGAAGAAAGGCCCTTCGCAGAGGGAAGCAGTGATTGCAAGTTTTATAACCTTCAAAAATTATGGTACTTACCGGCTTTGAGCTCTCATTGCCCCCATCATAAGCATCTTGAATGGTTAGAGTTAATGCGAGAACAATTATGATGCATTAAGTTGAAAACCTCGTGCCCCGTGAATACGAGTACCCAAACCTCATGCTACTTTACTTAGAGTCCCAAGCAAGGCTCTTGTCATTGTAAGTATATGCATATCATTGAGAACCGCCAATGGGGTACCTTCGTGCCCGATGACATGGAACAAGCCCACACCAAAATGACAGGACAAGCAGACAATGAACACCTTGACATCTCTTTTATTTGCCATTTGTTTAGCTTTTTATTGTGAGATGCGTCGTCGAATGTTCACCATGGGTATGCTACAAATTTCCACCATGAATTATGCATGGCTTAGATTAGCGGCCCGGCGTTTCCCTAACACATATACAAACTCCATGATCCCCACAAGATTCCCAATTCATTTCACACCGCGGGCATGCATAAACAAAAGATCACGATATCAACTCAAATAAGATGTGCAATGTTGAAAGCTTGCCCATGACTTCATGGCTGGGCTAGTCTCCAACTTACAACTTGCAAGCATAATAACTCAACATAAGAGACCACAATGTCAAATTTTTAAGAACAGGAAAAAGTAAAGTGTGCCTTCCGGTTCGTGAGAGCTTTACTGACCGAATTTCGCATAACACTGGTAAGAGTTTAATTTGAAGAGAAAACAAAAGCAAGTCAAATTTACTTGGAATAGCAAATTGCTAGTAGGTATGTATGGTGGACACTTTGGAAAACTTTGGCTTTTAGGAGTTGGATGCACGAGTAGAGCTCATACTCAGTACAAGGCGAGGGCTAGCAAAAGACTGGGAGCGACCAACTAAGAGAGCAATAATGGCCATAATCATGCAAAGCGACAAAGCAACATTAAAAGAAGCATAAGATGGCATCAAAAGTCAAAACTAAATGATCATAGAGGCTATTGGCGACTTTGTAAGAGTCTAACATGTGTGAGCATGCGCCAAGTCAACCCAAATAAAGCATCAAGGAGAAAACCAAAATAATGCTTCCATACAATAAAAACAACGGATGATTTTTTTCAAAGGCTCATTAAGCAATCTAAGTTATTTGAGACATGTCATGCTACAGCAAAACCAACTAAGAAGCTATCATTAGGCAATACTTTAGAAGCTTGCCCATGACTGCATCATTAGGCAATACTTTTAATTTCAGAATTTCAACATCATGAGCAAGGCTATCAACTTTAGAAGCAAGAATATCAATTTTGCCTAACTTTTCCTCAACAGACTTGTTAAAAGCAGTTTGCTTACCGATGAAGTCCTTGAGCATTACCTCAAGCTCGGAGGGCACGGCCCTAGTGTTGTTGTAGGAATTACCATAAGAATTACCATAACCATTACCATTGGTAGAAGGATACGACCTATAATTGTTACTAGCAAAATTGTTCCTATAAGCATTGTTTTTTAAAATTATTGTTTCTAATGAAATTCACATCAACATGCTCTTCTTGAGCAACCAAAGAGGCTAAAGGAACATTATTAGGATCAACATGAGTACTATCAACATGAGATTTACTCTGGGCATTACAACAAGATACATAGACCGCCATCCAACTGCATCTATGACTAATAATCCACTTGTGGCGAATCAATCCGAGAACTCCACAAGTATTAAGTTGCGAACAACAGATAATTGCATTAAGAAAAGTGTGTAATGTAAACAAAGCATATGCCCTTGAGCATATGAATGTTGTTTTCTCCCTAGTAGCAACATCACATCTACAACCTTAGAGGTTTCTGTCACTCCCCCAGGTTAAATAGAGGCATGAACCCACTATCGAGCATAAATACCCCCTCTTGGAGTCACTAGCAACTACTCGGCCAAGATAGCTACTAACAACGGAGAGCATGCAAGATCATAAACAACATAGAGATAATAAAAGATAATATTCAGTACAGCAACTCAATCATAAACACCAATATTCATCGGATCCCAACAAACCAAACATGTAGAATTACCTAACGGTGATCTCAATCATGTAGGGCAGCTCATGAGATCTAAACATGAAGCACATGGTGGAGAAGACAACCATCTAGCTACTGCTATGGACCCATAGTCCAAGGTAGACTACTCACTCATCGCTCCGGAGGCAAGCATTGCGATGAAGAAGACCTCCGGTGGCGATTCCCCTCTCCGGCAGGGTGCCGGGAGCGGCGAATCGCGATGTGTTCTGGAGAAGTGATCGGGTACTTAGGTTTTTTCCGTCGGGGGGTCTTTATAGGCAAAGGGGCAATGTCAGAGGAGGGGCCAGGCGCCCTCACGCTAGGGTGGCGCGGCCCAGGCCCTGGCCATGCCAGCCCTGCGTGTGGGGCCCTGGTGGCCCCCCTCCTACTCTCCTTCGGATCTCTGGAAGCTTCCGGGTAAAATAAGACTTCAAGAACTTGTTTCGTCCAATTCTGAGAATATTTCCTATGTATCACTTCTGAAACACAAAAAAAGCAGAAAACAGGGAACTGGCACTGTGGCAACTCGTTAATAGGTTAGTTCCAGAAAATGCATAAAAGTGCCACGAAGTGTAACAAAACATTAGGCAAATGGTGTAAAAATAAGCATGGAGCATCAAAAATTATAGATACGTTGGAGACGTATCAAGCATAGTTTTCATTCTTAGTATAATGTGCATTGTCCCAAAGTTTTTATTGATTGATTCATGATGTTGGTTTCACTTGTTCTTAAATTATTTGTATCTAGTCGCCCTCTTAAATTTGAAGGTGCCCTATGCATTCATGTTTTGCTCTCTCATGAAGGACAAGCTGAAAACCATTTGCTATGTTTTTCCATATGATTTGAACACACGTTTGGCTTTCATTGTTTCATTTTCATGATCTTTTGTTTGTGTTCTTTTTCATGTTATAACATGGTTGCTAAGTTGCTTCTATCAATATTATATCTTTCATGCCCATGTTTTAAGTTCTTTTGATCCCAGCACACAATACTTTACATGGATGATCAAGATTGTGTAGGTGCTTGTCACCTCAAAAATTATTTCTTTTGTTATCACTTACCTACTCAAGGACGAGCAAGAGTTAAGCTTGGGGATGCTGATACGTCTCAAACGTATCTATAATTTTTGATGCTCCATGCTTGTTTTTACACCATTTGCTTAGTGTTTCGTTACACTTCATGGCAATTTTATGCATTTTCCGGAACTAACCTATTAACAAGATGCCACAGTGCCAGTTCCCTATTTTCTGCTGTTTTTGTGTTTCAGAAAAGTTACACAAGAAATATTCTCGGAATTGGACGAAACAAAAGCCGAACATATAGAAATTTACCGAAGCTTCCAGAGAACCGAAGAGGAGATGGAGAGGGCCACGAGCCGGCCACACAGTAGGGCGGTGCGGCCCAGGCCCTGGCCGCGCCTCCTATGTGTGAGGCTGCCTCGGTCCACTTCTGACGATGCCCCTTCGCCTATAAAGATCCCCCGACGGGAAAAACCTAAATACCCAATCACTTTTCTAGAAACACATCGTGATCCACCGCCGTTGTTGACCCGAGATTGGGAGGGTCCAGAAGCTCTTCCCGGCACCCTGCCGGAGAGGGGAATCACCACCAGAGGTCTTCTTCATCGCCATGCTTGCCTCCGGCGCGATGAGTGAGTAGTCTACCTTGGACTATGGGTCCATAGCAGTAGCTAGTTGGTTGTCTTCTCCACCATGTGCTTCATTTTTAGATCTCGTGAGCTGCTTTACATGATCAAGACTACCTTTATGTAATTCTACATGTTGTGTTTGTTGGGATCTGATGAATATTGGTGTTATGATTGAGTTGACGTGCTAAATATTATCTTATGTTATCTCTATGTTGTTTATGATCTTGCATGCTCTTCGTTGTTAGTAGCTATCTTGTCTGAGTAGATACTAGTGACTCCAAGAGGGGGTATTTATGTTCGATAGTTGGGTTCATGCCTCTATTTAATCTGGGGGAGTGACATAAACCTCTAAGGTTGCAGATGTGATGTTGCCACTAGGGAGAAAACAACATTCTTATGTCCAAGGGCATATGCTTTGTTTACATTATACACTTTGCTTAATGCAGTTATCTGTTGTTTGCAACTTAATACTCAAGGGGTCCTCGGATGATTCCCCGCGAGTGGATTATTAGTCATAGATGTAGTTGGATGGCGGTCTATGTATCTTGTTGTAATGCCCAGAGTAAATCTCATAGTGATCCTCTCGACATATGCATGTTATCTTTATTCTATCAATTGCCCAACTGTAATTTGTTTACCCAGCATGTCATTATTTATCTTATGGAGAGACACCACTAGTGAACTATGGACCCCGGTCCAATTTCCTTTATATTGCTATCACCTGTTTACTTTACTCGCACTATTTACTTTACTCGCACTGTTTACTTTACTCGCATACTACTACTGTTTTCCACTTGATACGCTCATTCCTTTGTTTACAGCAAACCAGTGAGATTGACAACCTCATCGTTAACGGTGCCCTTGTTGGAGTGTCACTAAGCTAGCAAGCATCACCTTCTGGAGTTTGGCTTTTTCCTGGACTAACAAACCTTGGTTTCTTACTAAGGGAAAAACTTGCTGATGTGCTCATCATACCTTCCTCTTGGGGTTCCCAACTGGACGGTGATTTACATCATCAACACCGTGCCGCATCAATATCTACTAGCAACGGAGAGCATGCAAGATCATAAACAACATAGAGATAACATAAGATATATATGCAGCACATCAACTTGACATAGTACTAATACTCATCGGATCCCAACAAACGCAACATGTAGAATTACACAAAGATGATCTTGATCATGTAGGGTGATACGTCTCCAACGTATCTATAATTTTTGATGCTCCATGCTTGTTTTTACACCATTTACCCGATGTTTCGTTACACTTCGTGGCACTTTTATGCATTTTCCGGAACTAACCTATTAACAAGTGCCACAGTGCCAGTTCCCTGTTTTCTGCTATTTTTGTGTTTCAGAAGTGATACACAGGAAATATTCTCGGAATTGGACGAAACAAAAGCCAGAAGTCTTATTTTTCCCGGGAGCATCCAGACATCCGAAGAGAGGAAGGAGAGGGGCCACAGGCCTCCCTCACACAGGGCTGGCGCGGCCTAGGCCCTGGCCGCGCCGCCCCTGTGTGAGGAGGCCCTGGCAGCCCTCTGACATCGCCCCTTCGCCTATATAAAGCCTCGGGACGGAAAACCCTAAGAGAGTCGGCAATTTTCCAGAAGCAGTTCCATAGTTCTGCCGCCGCCACCGACGAATTTCGGGGGACAGAAGTCTCTGTTCCGGCACCCTGTCAGGACGGGGAAGTGCCCCCGGAGCCATCTCCATCGGTCTCCATCGCCGTCTCCACCGTCTCCATCGACCTCACCGCCATCTCCATCAACCTTGCTGTCTCCTATGATGAGGAGGGAGTAGTTCATCCCCGGGGCTGAGGGCTCTACCGGTAGCTATGTGGTTCACCTCTCTCTCCCATGATGTGATCTTTATGTGATCATGAGCTTTGTATCATGTTGAACAAGTAGATGTTATTATTCAGATATTATGTGTACTCTAGTGGTGATTGTTAAAGTAATCTATTCCTCCTGCCTTGGTGTAACGGTGACAGTGCGTGCATCATGGTGGTACTTGGTTTAGGCTATGATTGTGATCTCTTGTGGATTATGAGAATAATTATTGCTATGATAGTTTGAGTGATCTATTCCTCCTTTCATGGTGTAATGGTGACAGTGTGTGCACCGTGTTAGTACTTGGTCTATGTTGCAATGATATCTATCTTGAGTTGTGATCTGATTTGGATATCTCTATGAGTGGTGTTTGTCAAGTACTTGATGAACTTTAAGGGGTGCTTCTGTAGCCACTACACAATGATTAGTGTTATTCAATAGGAGAGTAATTCAGAGTACTATAGCGGAGAGAAGTTGTTTATTTGTTCAATCATGTTATATTGTTGGGAGTGTGTCCACTAGTGAAAGTATGATCCCTAGGCCTTGTTTCCAAGCTTTGCACACCGTTTACTTGCTGTTTTGTTACATGTTTGCTCGCAGCGATATTTATTTCACATCACGTTTGCTACTTATAATCATCTATACCGCTTGTATTTTACTATCTCTTCGCCGAACTAGTGCACCTATACATCTGACAAGTGTATTGGGTATGTTGGGGACACAAGAGACTTTCTGTATCGTAATTGCAGGGTTGCTTGAGAGGGATAGCTTTGACCTCTAACCTCCCTGAGTTCGATAAACTTTGGGTGATCCACTTAAGGGAAACTTGCTGCTGTTCTACAAACCTCTGCACTTGGAGGCCCAACAAGTGTCTACAAGAATAGAAGTGCGTAGACATCAAGCTCTTTTCTGGCGCCGTTGCCGGGGAGGTAAGGTAAAAGGTACTCGCATCCTCCTGTGTGAGTGCTCGAAGTTATTTCCTTTAGATTCTGCAATTACATCTTTTTGTTTCTTGTTTTTATTTTCACTAGTTAGGCATAATGGAAAATAAAGAGTTCTTTAGTCTTTTTCCTGATTTTAGATTTGAAGAGAAAATTGAAAATCTTTTGGAGCTTATTTCGCATAGCAATGTTATTAGTACGAATGCTTTAAACACCGTTGTTGATAATGCTATAGAAAAGTCTAAGCTTGGGGAAGCTGGTTTTGTTAAGCATGATATTTTTAGTCCCCCAGCTTTAGTGGAGAAAGTTTGCTCTGATGATATTTTATCTCCCATATGTGATGTTCCTTCTTATGATGATATGTTTGAAGAATATGCTTTGCGAAATAGTTGTTCTTTAGCTTGTGATGATACTAAACCTCTAGTTTATGATGGCTATGATGATGAGTATAATATTTTCAGTTCACCTACTTTTGAGGAGAAAATTAGTTATGATTACAATATCCCTCCTGTTTTTGATGATTATGGTGATGAGAATAATTATTCTGTTGAATCTCCTCCTACTACTATTGTTCATGTAGGGAGTATTAATCCTTTTATGCATGTGGCTCATGATTGGGATGCTTTATGTGATAGTTATATTGTTAGTTCTATTCATGATGCTACTGAAAGTTATTATGAGAGAGGGAAACATGGTTTGATGAATCTCAACAATATTGAGTTTCCCCTCTTTATGTTGCAATTCTTGAAGTTGTACTTGTTTTGCCTTCCTATGCTTTTTGCTTTGCGCTTTCATGACTTGTCTCTTTACAAGACTATTTTTCATAGGAAGTGGTTTAGATTTAAATGTGTTCCATACTTGCTTTTTGATGCTCTCTATTGCTTCAAGTTCTTATATGGCGCCTTTGCCTCAAGCTTTTATATGGCGCCCACATGAGCATCTTTGCAAATTACTGCGCCTAGCTCAAAGGCGTTAAAGAAAAGCACTCTTGGGAGATAACCTAATGTTTTCTTTTCAGTACTTTTTCTTTTATTTGAGTCTTGGAAGTCATTACTACTGTAATGACTGCTCCTTATCTTGTTTATTTCGTTTTTGTGCCAAGAGAAGCCTCTAATTCGAGTGAGGTAAAGATTTGGGGATGTTGCTGTCCTGAGACTGTTTTCGGTGCTGCACCGTAAAAATTCGTGAAAATTCTCTGTTTATCTTTTGGACCTGCGATTTCTTGTGCATATGCCCCAGGTTATATCCAAACTTTTGTTAGTTGAACACTTTTTGATTTGAGCAACAGAAAATCCCTCAAAAATTCGACCTTTGTCAGCTGTTCAGTTTTGACAGATTTCTACCAATATTTGTGTTTGCCACTTTATCGCTTTCTTTTGAGTTCTTTTGATCATGGAACTTTTTGGGAAGTTGCTACAGTAGTATATACTTAATATGTGGTGGTTTTGGGTTGAAACCTGAAGCAAAAAGGGTTGATTCAATGTTATGCTTACACTAATGTTGCTAATAGATTTGTGTTTAGTTTTGTATAAAGGAAGTTTTCAAGTGTAGGGATTGGAGAATGATGAGATGAGTTGAAGAATGGACAAAAGCTCAAGCTTGGAGATGCCCATGCATCACCTCAAGAAATATCCAAGAAGTACAAGCGTCAAAGCTTGGGGATGCCCCCGAGGCACCCCTTCTTCATCGGCAAAAATTAGGTCACCTTTCAAAACACTATATTTTTATTGCTTCATGCACTATGTGTTTTTCTTGGAGCGTCAGTTGTTTTAGTTTTCTTAGTTAGTTTAGTTTAGTTTTGTTTGCTGCAATAAATGGTTAGATCACATCATGTTTCTTTTGGAGGAGATGAACTCGCTTTTCATTTGCTAGGAACACTCTAGTTTTCACTCTTATCGTTCAACGAGTGTTCTCTTTTTCTGCTACTGCGTTTAGCTTGCATTTTTCGCCTTGATTTTTGTTCAGATCTTGTTTTATCTTTTAATCAAGGTGTATTTTTGCCTCTGGTCTTTATTGGTTTTTATCAAAAGAGGTGTTTATAAAAATTTCAAATGGTGTTGGAAAAGAGAAAAAGCTTTATGCAAAAAAGTGGTACAAGAAGGAGCTTGTGTAGACTGCGGCTTAGGCTTTTTCATGTCATGCTTGATGTCTTTTTGATAGTATGCTTAGTGGTTTTTCTGTAGCATGACTTGTCTCAAATAACTGAGATTGGTTAATGAGCCTTTGAAAAAATCATGCGTTGTTTTTATTATATGGAAGCATTATTTTGGTTTTCTCCTTGATGCTTTATTTGGGTTGACTTGGCGCATGCTCACACATGTTAGACTCTTACAAAGTTGCCAATAGCCTTCATGATCATTTAGTTTTTGACTTTTGATGCCATCTTATGCTTCTTTTAATGTTGCTTTGTCGCTTTGCATGATTATGGCCGTTATTGCTCTCTTAGTTGGTCGCTCCCTGTCTTTTGCTAGCCCTCATTTTGTACTGAGTATGAGCTCTACTCGTGCATCCAACTCCCAAAAACCAAGTTTGCCATTGTGTCCACTATAAATTCCTATGCATGGTATTTGTAAGCCATTCTAAGTAAATTTTCATGTGCTACCTTTCAAAAAACCTTCAAAATACTTCTCATTTTGTGACACTGTTTTTAGCTCATGGGGACGTAGTGGTCGGATTTGCTATCTTCCATATTGCTTATTCCAAAAAGAAAAAAAAGAGAAAAAAGAAAAAAAAGGCACTCCTCCAAGGAAAGTGAATGTTGGTGGGCACCCGATGGAATCGGTTAGCCATGGTTTGTGAAAGGAAAAAAGGTGGGGAGGAGTGCCAAGCTTTATAAAAGAGCACAAAAGTGCCAATCTCTCTCAAAAACTTGCTTCATTTTTGTATGGAAGATAGTAAGAACCCCATTGCCAGTCGTTGACAAACACAACCACCTCTCAAAACCCAATTTTTATCTCTTTGTTTTACAAACGAAAAGCTCTAGCACATGTTTAATCACTGCTTCCCTCTGCGAAGGGCCTTTCTTCTACTTTTATGTTGAGTCACCACCTTCTATCTTTATGCACCTTTAAGAGAGCATAGTTGTCATTCTTAGTGTGATATGCATTGTCCCAAAGTTCATTGATTGATTCATGATGATTGGTTTCACTTGTTCTTAAATTATTTGTATCTAGTCGCCCTCTTAAACTTGAAGGTGTCCTATGCATTTATGTTTTGCTCTCTTTGAAGGGCAAGCTGAAAACCATTTGTATGTTTTTCCTTATGATTTGAACACACGTTTGACTTTCATTGTTTCATTTTCATGATCTTTTGTTTGTGTTCATTTTCATGTTATAACATGGTTGCTAAGTTTTTATTGTCATGATTATATCTTCATGCCCATGTTTTAAGTTCTTATGATCCCAGCTCACAATGCTTACATATATGATCAAGATTGTGTAGGTGCATGTCACCTCAAAAATTATTTCTTTTGTTATCACTTACCTACTCGAGGACGAGCAGGAGTTAAGCTTGGGGATGCTGATAGGTCTCCAACGTATCTATAATTTTTGATGCTCCATGCTTGTTTTTACACCATTTACCCGATGTTTCATTACACTTCGTGGCACTTTTATGCATTTTCCAGAACTAACCTATTAACAAGTGCCACAGTGCCAGTTCCCTGTTTTCTGCTGTTTTTGTGTTTCAGAAGTGATACATAGGAAATATTCTCGGAATTGGACGAAACAAAAGCCAGAAGTCTTATTTTTCCCGGGAGCATCCAGACATCCGAAGAGAGGAAGGAGAGGGGCCACAGGCCTCCCTCACACAGGGCTGGCGCGGCCCAGGCCCTGGCCGCGCCACCCCTGTGTGAGGAGGCCCTGGCAGCCCTCTGACATCGCCCCTTCGCCTATATAAAGCCTCGGGACGGAAAACCCTAAGAGAGTCGGCAATTTTCCAGAAGCAGTTCCATAGTTCCGCCGCCACCACCGACGAATTTCGGGGGACAGAAGTCTCTGTTCCGGCACCCTGCCGGGACGGGGAAGTGCCCCCGGAGCCATCTCCATCGGTCTCCATTGCCGTTTCCGCCGTCTCCATCGACCTCACTGCCATCTCCATCAACCTTGCTGTCTCCTATGATGAGGAGGGAGTAGTTCATCCCCGGGGCTGAGGGCTCTACCGGTAGCTATGTGGTTCACCTCTCTCTCCCATGATGTGATCTTTATGTGATCATGAGCTTTGTATCATGTTGAACAAGTAGATGTTATTATTCAGATATTATGTGTACTCTAGTGGTGATTGTTAAAGTAATCTATTCCTCCTGCCTTGGTGTAACAGTGACAGTGCGTGCATCATGGTGGTACTTGGTTTAGGCTATGATTGTGATCTCTTGTGGATTATGAGAATAATTATTGCTATGATAGTTTGAGTGATCTATTCCTCCTTTCATGGTGTAATGGTGACAGTGTGTGCACCGTGTTAGTACTTGGTCTATGTTGCAATGATATCTATCTTGAGTTGTGATCTGATTTGGATATCTCTATGAGTGGTGTTTGTCAAGTACTTGATGAACTTTAAGGGGTGCTTCTGTAGCCACTACACAATGATTAGTGTTATTCAATAGGAGAGTAATTCAGAGTACTATAGCGGAGAGAAGTTGTTTATTTGTTCCATCATGTTATATTGTCGGGAGTGTGTCCACTAGTGAAAGTATGATCCCTAGGCCTTGTTTCCAAGCTTTGCACACCGTTTACTTGCTATTTTGTTACATGTTTGCTCGCAGCGATATTTATTTCACATTGATACGTCTCAAACGTATCTATAATTTTTGATGCTCCATGCTTGTTTTTACACCATTTGCCTATTGTTTCGTTACACTTAGTGGTACTTTTATACATTTTCCAGAACTAACCTATTAACGAAGTGCCACAGTGCCAGTTTCCTGTTTTCTGCTGTTTTTGTGTTTCATAAGTGATACATAGGAAATATTCTCGGAATTGGACGAAACAAGTTCCTGAAGTCATATTTCACCGGGGAGCTCCCAAACATCCGAAGACCTGACGGAGGGGGGCCACGTGGCCCCCACACACAGGGGCGGCGCGGCCTAGCCCCTGGCCGCGCCACCCCCTTATGAGGCCGCGTGGCTCCACCTCTGACAGCCCCCTTTCGCCTACATATACCCCCTGACGAGAAAAACCTAAGGGCCTGATCAGTTTTCCAGAATACATCGCGATCCGCCGCCGCCGTCGACCCGAAGATCGGGAGGGTCCAGAAGCTCTTCCCGGCACCCTGCCGGAGAGGGGAATCGCCACCGGAGGTCTTCTTCATCGCCATGCTTGCCTCCGGAGCGATGAGTGAGT
Organism: Dactylis glomerata; assembly: GCA_007115705.1. Lineage (NCBI taxonomy): Eukaryota > Viridiplantae > Streptophyta > Magnoliopsida > Poales > Poaceae > Dactylis > Dactylis glomerata. The sequence goes on along the minus strand of QXEO01000168.1, from coordinate 221,631 downwards.
AGTCTACCTTGGACTATGGGTCCATAGCAGTAGCTAGATGGTTGTCTTCTCCACCATGTGCTTCATGTTTAGATCTCATGAGCTGCCCTACATGATTGAGATCACCGTTATGTAATTCTATGATGTTGGTTTGTTGGGATCCGATGAATATTGGTGTTTATGATTAAGTTGCTGTACTGAATTATATCTTTTGTTATCTCTATGTTGTTTATGATCTTGCATGCTCTCCGTTGTTAGTAGCTATCTTGGCCGAGTAGTTGCTAGTGACTCCAAGAGGGGGTATTTATGCTCGATAGTGGGTTCATGTCTCTATTTCACCTGGGGGAGTGACAGAAACCTCTAAGGTGGTAGATGTGCTGTTGCTACTAGGGAGAAAACAACATTCATATGCTCAAGGGCATATGCTTTGTTTACATTACACACTTTGCTTAATGCAATTATCTGTTGTTCGCAACTTAATACTTCTAGGGTGTTCGGATGATATCCCCGGGGGTGGATTATTAGTCATAGATGCAGTTGGATGGCGGTCTATGTATTTTGTTGTAATGCCCAGAGTGAATCTCATAGTGATCTTCTTGACATATCACGTTATCTTTATTCTATCAATTGCCCAACTGTAATTTGTTTACCCAGCATGTTATTTTATCTATGGAGAGACACCACTAGTGAACTGTGGACCCCGGTCCTATTTTAATCATATTGCAATCACCTGTTTACTATTCCCGCACTGTTTACTTTACTAGCATTTTACTACTGTTTTCCACTCGATACACTCATACCTTTGTTTCAAGCAAACCGGTGAGATTGACAACCTCATCGCAAGTTGGGGACAAAGTATTTGTCTGTGTGTGTGCAGGTTCCACAAACACCTTCAGTCGTCACCGTCTCTCTTCTTCAAGATCGACATTAAACCTTGGTTTCTTAACTGAGGGAAAACTAGCCGCTACACTCATCATACCTTCCTCTTGGGGTTCCCAACGGGCTGGTCATCACCACGCACAAGGACATACTGCTCCCACGTCAACTTAACGCCACAGTTCTTTTCTGGCGCCATCACACGAGTAGCACACATCACGTTTGCTACTTATAATCATCTATACCGCTTGTATTTTACTATCTCTTCGCCGAACTAGTGCACCTATACATCTGACAAGTGTATTGGGTGTGTTGGGGACACAATAGACTTTCTGTATCGTAATTGCAGGGTTGCTTGAGAGGGATAGCTTTGACCTCTAACCTCCCTGAGTTCGATAAACCTTGGGTGATCCACTTAAGGGAAACTTGCTGCTGTTCTACAAACCTCTGCACTTGGAGGCCCAACAAGTGTCTACAAGAATAGAAGTGCGTAGACATCATAGGGCAGCTCACAAGATCTAAACATGAAGCACATGGTGGAGGAGATAACCATCTAGCTACTGCTATGGACCCGTAGTCCAAGGTAGACTACTCATACATCACTCCGGAGGCGACCATGGTGGTGGAGAAGGCCTCCGGCAGGGTGCCGGGAAGAGCTCCAGGATCCTCCCGATCTCGCTTCGATGACGGCGGCGGCTTGCAGTATGTTTCGAGGAAAAGCGATCCATCCTTTAGGTTTTTCCTGTCGAGGGGAATTTATAGGCGAAATGGAAACGTCAGGAGGTGGGCCAAGTGGCCTCACCATGTGGTGGCGCGGCCAGGGGCTAGGCCGCGCCACCCCATGGTGTGGCTGGCTGATACGTCTCAAACGTATCCATAATTTTTGATGCTCCATTCTTGTTTTTACACTATTTGCTTAGTGTTTCGTTACACTTCGTGGCACTTTTATGCATTTTCTGGAACTAACCTATTAACAAGTCGCCACAGTGCCAGTTCCCTGTTTTCTGCTGTTTTTGTATTTCAGAAAAGCTACACAAGAAATATTCTCGGAATTGGACGAAACCAAAGCCAGTCGCCCAGAATTTTACCGAAGCTTCCAGAGAACCGAAGAGGAGATGGAGTGGGGCCACAAGGGGCCCTCACACCAGGGCGGCGTGGCCAAGGGCTGGGCCGCACCCCCTATGTGTGAGACCGCCTCGGTCCACTCCTGACGATGCCCCTTCGCCTATAAAGACCCCCCGATGAGAAAAACCTAAGGACCCAATCAGTTTTCCAGAACACATCGCGATCCGCCGCTGCCATCGACCTGAAGATCGGGAGGGTCCAGAAGCTCTTCCCGGCACCCTACCGGAGAGGGGAATCGCCACCGGAGGTCTTCTTCATTGCCATGCTTGCCTCCGGAGCGATGAGTGAGTAGTCTACCTTGGACTATGGGTCCATAGCAGTAGCTAGATGGTTGTCTTCTCCACCATGTGCTTCATGTTTAGATCTCATGAGCTGCCCTACATGATTGAGATCACCGTTATGTAATTCTACATGTTTGGTTTGTTGGGATCCGATGAATATTGGTGTTATGCTTGAGTTGATGTACTGAAATTTATCTTATGTTATCTCTATGTTGTTTATGATCTTGCTTGCTCTCCGTTGTTAGTAGCTATCTTGGCCGAGTAGTTGCTAGTGACTCCAAGATGGGGTATTTATGCTCGATAGTGGGTTCATGCCTCTATTTAATCTGGGGGAGTGACAGAAACCTCTAAGGTTGTAGATGTGCTATTGCTACTTGGGGGAAAACAACATTCATATGCTCGAGGGCATATGCTTTGTTTACATTACACACTTTGCTTAATGCAATTATCTGTTGTTCGCAACTTAATACTCATAGGATGTTCAGACAATATCCCCGTGAGTGGATTATTAGTCATAGATGCAGTTGGATGGCGGTCTATGTATCTTGTTGTAATGCCCAGAGTAAATCTCATAGTGATCCTCTCATCATATGCACGTTGTCTTTATTCTATCAATTGCCCAACTGTAATTTGTTTACCCAGCTTGTATTATTTTATCTTATGGAGAGACACCGCTAGTGAACTGTGGATCCCGGTCCTATTTCCTTTATATTGCTATCACCTGTTTACTTTACTCGTACTGTTTACTTTACTCGCATATTACTATTGCTTTCCACTCGATACGCTCATACCCTTTGTTTAAAGCAAACCGGTGAGATTGACAACCTCATCGTAAGTTGGGAACAAAGTATTTGGTTGTGTTGTGTGCAGGTTCCACATTGCTACTGGTTGAAGACGCGCTAACAAGATATCATTAACGGCGCCCTTGTTAGAGTATCACGCAGCTAGTGGGCATCATCTTCAGTCGTATTTTGTCCTCCTACTGGATTTACTACCTTGGTTTCTTACTGAGGGAAAAACTTGCTGCTATATTCATCACACCTTGCTCTTGGGGTTTTCCAACTGGCCGGTCATTTACTTCATTAATTTCACACACTATCACCGCGCCCTCCTGCGAGGGGAGTTTTCGCACGCACATCCTTTACTTTCTTTATTGTTTTGCTTTACTTTATTTTTACTTGCATTGTTTTATGAAAAACCCAAAAAATTAGAATCCTCTGTAGTTGTTTTTACTTATCTGCTTTTAGTTTGCTAGAATGGCTACTCCTGAAAACACCAAGTTGTGTGACTTTACTAGCACGAACAATAGTGATTTTATCTGCACTCCTATTGCGCCACCTGCTCCTGCTGCAAATTTTTATGAGATTAAGCCTGCTTTGTTGAACCTTGTTATGAAAGAGCAATTTTCTGGTGCTAGTACTGATGATGCTGCCGCTCATCTCAACAATTTTGTTGAGCTATGCGAGATGCAGAAATATAAGGATGTTGAAAGTGATATTATTAAGCTTATGTTGTTTCCTTTTTCTTCGAGAGGAAAAGCTAAGGATTGGTTGCTATCTTTGACTAAGAATAGTATTGATTCATGGGCTAAGTGTAAGGATGCTTTTATTGGTAGATACTATCCTCCTGCTAAGATTATAGCTTTGCGTAGCAATATTATGAAGTTTAGTCAGTTTGATAATGAACATGTTGCTCAAGCTTGGGAAAGAATGAAATCTATGATAAAGAATTGTCCCACTCATGGACTGACTACTTGGATGATTGTTCAAACTTTTTATGCAGGACTGAATTTTTCTTCGAAGAACCTACTTGATTCAACTGCTGGAGGCACTTTTATGTCCCTTACCTTGGGCGCCGCAACAAAGCTTCTCGATAATATGATGGTAAATTACTCTGAATGGCACACCGAGAGAGCCCCACAAGGTAAGAAGGTAAATTCTGTTGAGGAAACCTCTTCCTTGAGTGATAAGATTGATGCTATTATGCTTATGCTTTCTAATGATAGGACTCATGTAGATCCTAATAATGTTCCTTCAGCCTCTTTGGTTGCTCAAGAAGAGCATGTTGATGTAAACTTCATTAGAAATAATAATTTTAACAACAATGCTTATAGGAACAATTTTGCTAGTAACAATTATAGGCCGTATCCTTCTACCAATGGTAATGGTTATGCTAACTCTTATGGTAATTCCTCCAACAACACTAGGGCCGCGCCCTCCGAGCTTGAGGTAATGCTCAAGGACTTCATTGGTAAGCAAAATGCTTTTAACAAGTCTGTTAAGGAAAAGTTAGGCAAAATTGATATTCTTGCTTCTAAAGTTGATAGCCTTGCTCATGATGTTGAACTTCTGAAATTAAAAGTGTCGCCTAATGAGGTGAAAGAGAACAATGTTTTTGCTACTGCTAATGCTATCCAAGTTAGAATTGATAAAAATGTTAGGATGCTAGCAGAATTGCATGCCGGGTGGGAAAGAGAAGATGAGATGGATAGAGAGATGAAGGTATGTACCATTACTACCTCTAATGATGTTGCTCCTAATGCTAGCAATCCTCTTACTTTGATTGGTGTAGAGAAAACTCCCACTCCTGTTAAAAAGCCTAAAACTGCCAAAACTTTTTCTCAAAAGAGTGCTGAAATTTTTTGGAGTGTAGGAGATGATAGCTCTATTTCCTTTGATGATTTTGATGTTGATGGCTGCAATATATCTGAAGTTATTTTGTTCTTGCAAAAGCTTGCTTTGACTCCCAATGCTAGTTCTTTAAATGTTGCTTTTACTAAGCATATTACCAATGCTCTCATGAAAATTAGGGATGAAAAGTTGAAGCAAAAAGCTTCCATTCCCAAAAAGTTAGAAGATGGTTGGGAACCCATCATTGATATGCATGTGAATGGTTTTGATTGCCATGCTTTATGTGATCTAGGTGCTAGTATTTCTATTATGCCTAGAAAGATTTATGACATGCTTGATTTACCACCACTTGAAAAGTGTTATTATGATGTTCCTATTGCTGATGTTGCTAAGAAGAAACCTTTAGGAAGAATTAATAATGTTCGTATTGTGGTTAACAATAACCTTGTTCCCATTGATTTTCTTATCATGGATGTTGAATGCAATGCTTCATGTCCTATAATTTTGGGAAGGCCCTTTCTTCGAACTATAGGTGCCATCATTGATATGAGGGAAGGCACCATCAAATATCAATTCCCACTCAAGAAAGGTATGGAACACTTCACTAGAAAGAGAAAGAAATTAGTGTTTGACTCTATTCTTAGAGCAAATTATGAGCTTGATGCTTCATCTCTTGATGTTACTTGATTCGCAATTTTCTGCGCCTAGCTCAAAGGCGTTAAAGAAAAGCACTCTTGGGAGATAACCCAATGTTTTTATTTTCAGTACTTTTTCTTTTATTTGAGTCTTGGAAGTCATTACTACTGTAATGACTGCTCCTAATCTTGTTTATTTCGTTTTTGTGCCAAGAGAAGCCTCTAATTTGAGTGAGGTAAAGATTTGAGGATGTTGCTGTCCTGAAACTATTTTTGGTGCTGCACCATAAAATATCGTATAAATTCTCTGTATATCTTTTGGACCTGTGATTTCTTGTGCATATGCCCCAGGTTATATCCAAACTTTCATTAGTTGAACACTTTTTGATTTGAGCAACAGAAAACCCCTCAAAAATTCGACCTTTGTCAGCTGTTCAGTTTTGATAGATTTCTGCCAATATTTGTGTTTGCCACTTTATCGCTTTCTTTTGAGTTCTTTTGATCATGGAACTTTTTGAGAAGTTGCTACAGTAGTATATGCTTTATATGTGGTGGTTTTAGGTTGAAACCTGAAGCAAAAAGGGTTGATTCTATGTTATGCTTACACTAATGTTGCTAATAGATTTGTGTTTAGTTTCGTATGAAGGAAGTTTTCAAGTGTAGGGATCGAAGAGTGATGAGATGAGTTGAAGAATGGACAAAAGCTCAAGCTTGGGGATGCCCACGCATCACCCCAAGAAATATACAAGAAGTACAAGCGTCAAAGCATGGGGATGCCCCCGAGGCACCCCTTCTTCATCGGCAAAAATCACGTCACCTTTCAAGACACTATATTTTTATTGCTTCATGCATTATGCGTTTTTCTTGGAGTGTCAGTTATTTTTAGTTTTCAGTTTAGTTTAGTTTTGTTTGCTGCAATAAATTGTTGGACCCCAACAAATTTCATTTGGAGAAGTTGCCTTGCTTTTCATTTGCCAAGAACACTCCGTTTTTCATTCTTATCATTTCAACGAGTGTTCTTCTTTTTTCTAGAACTGCGTTTAGTTTTCGTTTTCGCCTTGATTTGCGTTCAGATCTTCTTATATCTTTTCATCAAGGTGTATTTTTTCCTCTGGTCTTTATTGGTTTTCATCAAAAGAGGTGTTTATAAAAAGTTTGAATGGTGTTGGAAAAGAGAAAAAGCTTTATGCAAAAAAGTGGTACAAGAAGGAGCTTGTGTAGACTGCGGCCTAGGCTTTTGCATGTCATGCTTGATGTCTTTTTGATAGCATGCTTAGTGGTTTTGCTGTAGCATGACTTATCTCAAATAACTGAGATTGCTTAACGAGCCCTTGAAAAAATCATGCGTTGTTTTTATCGTTTGGAAGCATTAATTTGGTTTTCTCCTTGATGCTTTGTTTGGGTTGACTTGGCGCATGCTCACACATGTTAGACTCATACAAAGTCGCCAATAGCCTCTATGATCATTTAGTTTTTGACTTTTGATGCCATCTTATGCTTCTTTTAATGTTGCTTTGTCGCTTTGCATGATTATGGCCATTATTGCTCTCTTAGTTGGTCGCTCCCAGTCTTTTGCTAGCCCTCGCCTTGTACTGAGTATGAGCTCTACTCGTGCATCCAACTCCTAAAAATCAAGTTTGCCAAAGTGTCCACCATACATACCTATTAGCAATTTGCTATTCCAAAGTATATTTGACTTGCTTTTATCTACTCTTCAAATTAAACTCTTACCAGTGTTATGCAAAAATTGGTCAGTAAAGCTCTCACGAACCGGATGGCACACTTTATTTTTCTTATTCTTAAAAATTTGACATTGTGGTCTCTTAAGTTGAGTTGTTATGCTTGCAAGTTGTAAGTTGGAGATTAGCCCAACCATGCCGTCATGGGCCAAGCTTTCAACATTGCACTTCTTATTTGAGTTGATATCGTGATCTTTTGTTTATGGATACTTGCGGTGTGAAATGAATTGGGAATCTTGCGGGTTCATGAAGTTCGTATATGTGTTAGAGAAACGCCTGGGCCGCCAATCTAAGCCATGCATAATTCATGGTGGAAATTTGCAGCATGCCCATAGTGGACATTCGATGACGCATCTCAAAATAAAAAGCTATATAAATGGTAAATAAAAGAGATGTCGAGGTGTTCATTGTCTGCTTGTCCTGTCATTTTGATGTTGGCTTGTTCCATGTCATCGGGCATGGAGGTACCCCGTTGGCGGTTCTCAATGATACGTATATACTTACAATGACAAGAGCCTTGCTTGGGACTCTAAGTAAAGTAGCATGAGGTTTGGGTACTCGTATTCACGGGACACGAGGATTTCAACTTATGATTTGTCAAGCATATGCATCATAATTATTCTCGCATTAACTTTAACCATTCAAGATGCTTATGATGGGGGTAATGAGAGCTCAAAGCCGGTAAGTACCATAATTTTTGAAGGTATATACAACTTGCAATCACTGCTTCCCTCCGCGAAGGGCCTTTCTTTTACTTTTATGTTGAGTCACCACCTTCTATCTTTATGCACCATTAAGAGAGCATAGTTGTCATTCTTAGTATAATGTGCATTGTCCCAACGTTTTCATTGATTGATTTATATTGTTGGTTTCACTTGTTCTCAAATTATTTGTATCTAGTCGCCCTCTTAAAGTTGAAGGTGTCCTATGCATTTATGTTTTGCTCTCCATGAAGGACAAGCTGAAAACTATTTGTATATTTTTCCTTATGATTTGAACACATGTTTGACTTTCATTGTTTCATTTTCATGATATTTTGTTTGTGTTCATTTCTATGTTATAACATGGTTGCTAAGTTTCTTCTATCAAGATCATATCTTTCATGCCCATGTTTTAAGTTCTTTTGATCCCAGCGCACAACGCTTACATACATGATCAAGATTGTGTAGGTGCATGTCACCTCAAAAATTATTTCTTTTGTTATCACTTACCTACTCGAGGACGAGCAGGAGTTAAGCTTGGGGATGCTGATACGTCTCAAATGTATCCATAATTTTTTATGCTCCATGCTTGTTTTTACACCATTTGCTTAGTGTTTCATTACACTTCGTGGCACTTTTATGCATTTTCCAGAACTAACCTATTAACAAGTCGCCACAGTGCCAGTTCCCTGTTTTTTGCTATTTTTGTGTTTCAGAAAAGCTACACAGGAAATATTCTCGGAATTAGACGAAACCAAAGCCAGTCGCCCAGAATTTTACCGAAGCTTCCAGAGAACCGAAGAGGAGACGAAGTGGGGCCACGAGGGGCCCTCACACCAGGGCGGTGCGGCCTGGGGCTGGACTGCGCCCCCTATGTGTGAGACCGCCTCGGTCCACTCCTAACGATGCCCCTTCACCTATAAAGACCCCCCAATGAGAAAAACCTAAGGACCCGATCAGTTTTCCAGAACACATCGCGATCCACCGTTGTCGTCAACCCGAAGATCGAGAGGGTCCAGAAGCTCTTCCCGACACTCTGCCGGAGAGGGGAATCACCACCGGAGGTCTTCTTCATCGCCATGCTTGCCTCCGGAGCGATGAGTGAGTAGTCTACCTTGGACTATGGGTCCATAGCAGTAGCTAGATGGTTGTCTTCTCCAACATTTGCTTCATGTTTAGATCTCATGAGCTGCCCTACATGATTGAGATCACCGTTATGTAATTCTACATGTTTGGTTTGTTGGGATCCGATGAATATTGGTGTTATGCTTGAGTTGATGTACTAAAATTTATCTTATGTTATCTCTATGTTGTTTATGATCTTGCATGCTCTCCGTTGTTAGTAGCTATCTTGGCCGAGTAGTTGCTAGTGACTCCAAGAGGGGGTATTTATGCTCGATAGTGGGTTCAGGCCTCTATTTAATCTGGGGGAGTGACAGAAACCTCTAAGGTTGTAGATGTGCTGTTGCTACTTGGGGGAAAACAACATTCATATGCTCGAGGGCATATGCTTTGTTTACATTACACACTTTGCTTAATGCAATTATCTGTTGTTCGCAACTTAATACTCATGGGGTGTTCGAACGATATCCCCGTGAGTGGATTATTAGTCATAGATGCAGTTGGATGGCGGTCTATGTATCTTGTTGTAATGCCTAGAGTAAATCTTATAGTGATCCTCTCATCATATGCACGTTGTCTTTATTCTATCAATTGCCCAACTGTAATTTGTTTACCCAGCTTATATTATTTTATCTTATGGAGAGACCCCGCTAGTGAACTGTGGATCCCGGTCCTATTTCCTTTATATTGCTATCACCTATTTACTTTACTCATACTGTTTACTTTACTCACATATTACTATTGCTTTCCACTCGATATGCTCATACCCTTTGTTTCAAGCAAATCGGTGAGATTGACAACCTCATCATAAGTTGGGAACAAAGTATTTGGTTGTGTTGTGTGCAGGTTCCACGTTGCTACTGGTTGAAGATGCGCTAACAAGATATCGTTAACGGCGCCCTTGTTAGAGCATCACGCAGCTAGTGGGCATCACCTTCAGTCGTATTTTGTCCTCCTACCGGATTGACTACCTTGGTTTCTTACTGAGGGAAAAACTTGCTGCTATATTCATCACACCTTGATCTTGGGGTTTTCCAACTGGCCAGTTATTTACTTCATTAATTTCACACAACATCACCGCGCCATCAACACTGGCCCCTGGCCCCCCTCCATCTTATCTTCGGTCTTCACGAAGCTTTGGTAAAAATAGGAGGTTCGGCTTTTGTTTCGTCCAATTCCAAGAATATTTCCTGTGTAGCTTTTCTGAAACACAAAAACAGCAGAAAATATGGGCATCTCGTTAGTAGGTTAGTTCTGGGAAATGCATAAAAATGCCACAAAGTGTAACAAAACACAAAGCAAATAGTATATAAACAAGCATGGAGCGTCAAAAATTATAGATACGTTTGAGACGTATCATAAACACCCGCTAGAGTTTATCTATATTTTAAATTCTTTATAAAGTATCTTAACTCAAGGCATTTTCGCTCCCAGGAGCATTTTCTCCCCTTTTTTGAAATTTAATATTAGCATATTTAAACTAAACAGAAATGTTTTGTGCAGATCCCCACGTCCTACGTGTCTACAAAATTGTTTCACGGAAAACTGACTTTTATGTGGACTATGTAAAAATGAAAAAATGGTACCAAAAATAGGCCTTTTCATGATGCATTTTTTGTCTTCTTTGTACAGGCCAAGAAAAATGTCAATTTTGAATGGAAGCTTGCATGAACACATAGAATGTGGAGATCTACATGCACATATTTTTCCTATTTTTTGACATTTTAAAATTTGTTTTCTGGATAAAGGGAGCATATGCACTTGGGATCAAAATGGCATTTCCGCAAGTTAGAGTAGGATTTTATAAAGTACCTCCAACACAAAGGAGTCCATTTGAAATTTCTCACAAATTGGAAACCTCATTATTATTATGAAGCTCTATACAAAATAAAAGACTTTGAAATCTCTTATAAGCTCTAGAATAAAATGATAAGAAAATAGATAGGCCTATGGAAACTCTTGAGAGTTCAAAACGTTCATTTTGAAGGTTTAAAATATTTTCCACAAAGAATTTATTTTCCAAATTATTATAAAGGAATTTAAATATTTACAAAATCCAAATCAAATGTCCAAATCCATAAAAGTTGGTAGAGTTCAATAGTTATTTTGAACAAAGTTCATTTATAGGTTTAAATGACATTTTATAACCACTTCTATTCACTTCTTTGCTATTAGGAATGAACATGTTTAAATCACTCCAAATAAAGGTTCTCAAGTTCCTTTATTACCAGGAGTGATTGTCCAAACCTAAAGGAATTTGGAGAACTTAAAATATTCATTTTGAGTTGAATTACAATTAAAGGTTTAAGGAACAATTTGAAATCCTATTGAAAGTATATATCATATGGTTAATTGGTTATAAAATAACTATGTGCTAAAACTCAAGTCTAATTCTAGATCCAAATTAAAAGAAATTTCAAAACAGATATTCAATTTACAAACCTAAACTAGAAATAGAAAAAATAAACATGAAAAAACATATGTGGACTAGCTAATTAGATCACAACCCATCTAACCTAGCCCAACTAGCAGCCTAGCCAGAAGCCCACCGGGCCCAACTTACCGTTCCATCGTTGATGGGCAGGACCACCCCGAGTGACAAACAGGTACCACCTATGATCATCATCGTCTTTATCGACCTCGTCAGAAACTGACCATCGCCAACGCCTTTTTAAACTACCATGTCACTGCCTCAGAGCTCCGACAAATCTCTTCCGCGTGTCCACCACCATTCGAAGCTTCCATTCGACCTTCGCTTCCTGAACCGACTTCCCCAAAGTATCACAACCGTCACACCACCGATGGGTTACCGACCTTTGAAGACTATAAATAGCAAATTGCTCTCCCTGATATTTCCATGATGTGCTTTGATGTATTCCTTGACCAACTTATTTTTCACTACATCACTTTCAAGTGGTGCTCATGCTTCTTTTTGTTGCACGTGAGAGATGTTGTCTATGGTGATCCTCATAAAAAATTGCCATGAATTTATTTTTTAAAATTTGTAGCAAGGTGTTGCCTACATTGCCCATGCTCCACTCCAGGGAACACAACTTCAAATTCAACCTCCAAACCCTTGCCAACATCTGTGTGTATAGCCAATCCTAGAGGATGACCTATAAAATTGCGTAAATTTTGCAAAAATAGGTCCAACTAGACTCTTACTTTGTATCCACCACACCAAAAGCAATTGGAAAAAGTCAGCTATGTCAATCAACTGCACAAGCAACTACTAGTTGTCCTTTCCATGTTACATTCAAGCAGTTGCATCCATAGCCAAATAGGGCCTGCAACCATCTAAAAAACCCTGTCAGTACTGCATAGTGTGTCTATCAATCTCTACTACACTGCTAGGAGATGACTTCTGCACTTCAACATTGTATGTGTACAACAACTGAAAACTTTCGTTCCACAGACCATTAATCTTGTCAAGAGCCAATTTTTTACTCCTGAAACTCAAATTGTGGAGTTATGGTGGACCAATGGTTGGCTTTTCTCTCACCCAATTCAACATTATATCTTCCAACCACTTGGTCTTTGCTAATTTTGTTTTTACCCTTCCCCCATCTAGTGGACATGCATGCTCACCCTTGATATTTTTAATATGAAATCTAATGAAACATCTAGAATATAAAGTGAGATCAAGAATGATGGCGAATAAAAGAATGTGGCTTAGTTTCTAATACCTGAATCAAATTCTTTTTTTGAATATGGTTGGCACACATCCTCCGCCTACACCTCTCATAAGGGCAGTGAACCATCTGTTGGAATTATGCCCTAGAGGCAATAATAAAGTTGTTATTATTATAATTCTTGTTTATGATAATATTTATATTCCATGCTAGAATTGTATTAAGCGGAAACTTTAATACTTGTGTGGTTTATGAACAACACCGTGTACCTAGTACGCCTCTATGGACTAGCTCATTGATTGATGATGGTTAAGGTTTCCTAACTATAGACATGAGTTGTCGATTAATAATGAGATCATGTCATTAGGAGAATGATATGATGGACAGACCCAAATAAAGCCCAGCAATTAGATCATGTCATTGTGTTCATCTTTGCGAAGCTTTTTCTTATGTCATGTATTGTGTTCCTTAGACCATGAGATAATGCAACTCCCTAGTATCGGAAGAGAGCTTTGAGGTCATCAAACGTCATCCTATGAGAGGGTGATCATAAAGGTGTCTCTCAGGTAATCAGAAAGTGCTTGTTGGGTTGCATGTATCGAGATGGAATTTTGTCCCTCTCGAGTCGGAGAGATATACTTCGGGCCCACTCGGTAATCGATATCAACATCGCTTGCAAGCACGTGGTTAAGGAGTTAATCACAAAGTGATATCGGATTACGGAACAAGTAAAGTACTTGTTGTGAACAAGATTGAACTAGGTATGCCGATACCGACGATCGAACCTCGGGCGAGTAAAATATCGCGAGACGAAGGGAATATAAATATGGGATTGATTGAATCCTAACATCATGGTTCATTCGATATGATCATCGTTGAGTGCATGGGAGTCAATATGGATTTCTAGATCCCGCTATTGATTATTGATGGAGATCATGTCCGCGCATTCCCGAACCCGTAGGGTCACACACTTAACGCAAATCAACGCTAAGGTAGTTTTGGGATATATGTGAAAGCGTTTCAGAAAGTTACGGAATTGTTCTGGGTGGAAAAGATTAATATCTATTAATATAAGAATTGAAAAATATTTGACAATATTTACTTAGCAGAAATAAATAAAGGAAAAGAGAAAAAAAGAAGAAAAAAAAGGAGGGAGGAGGCGCAGCGCGGGGCGGCCAGGGCATTCCCTGGCTCGCTCGATCGAGCGGCCAGGCGAACTGCCTCGATGGCTCGCTCGCTGGGGCTGGCCCTTCCTTGGCCAGGTGGGCCACTGGGCCAGGTGGGCCGGCTGCCCATGGCCAGGAACGGTGCAGCAGGGCTGCCCGGCTGGATGCATCGCACGTGCACGCTACCGCTGATCGATACGATCGATGCAGCATTGTGCAATGCACGTAAGGCGGCAACGCGATACCAGTTTACCCTAGCCCCTATTACAAGTCACAGGTGCTATAAAAGGACTACAGGACCAGCGGTTTTAGGTTAGACCTAATTTGCGCGGAGCCGCTGCCCGCTTTCTGAAGCCCCCTTTTCCGTTCTTTTTCCACCACGCAAACAGGCGAAGCCCTGTCAGCGCATACTCTTCACCATAGACACCACACCATCGTGTTGTTGATCCCATCTACCACTCCACCATATCTCGCTGGACCGGGAAGGCGGAGTCGTTGGTGCGCTGTACGTGTGCATCTCTGGGAGGCGTCGCTACTTGCGGCGTTGGATCGGATCAGATCACGAGGAGGAGAAGGCTAGTACGACTACATCATCCGCATTCTGTTGAATGTTTCTACTGTGCGATTTCTTCAAGGGTATGAATATCTCATCTATCTCTCTCATTGATTACATCTCCTAGATTAGATCTTGACTTTCTTGTTCGTATCCGTAGGAATTTTTTTGATTTACTATGCTACAAAACCCTTCAGTGGTATCAGAGCTAGATCTTTGCGTAGATGTGTTTCACGAGTAGAACGCAAACGAGTAGAACGCAACATGCTTGTTATGGGCGTTGATGTTTTCTATTGCAAACCTCTATGTTGTGTATTTCTTATAGCGCGACATAGTAAGATCGAAGCGGTCCAGGCCAACTTTACGCGACCTCGTTCGCGAGACCGGCTCCGCACTTGACGTGTGGCTTGTTCCACACATGTGGCTGGTGGATGTCAGTTTCTCTCACTATAGTAGTCATGAGATTTACAACGGATGTTAGCAACCATAATATCACCGTTGTGGCTTTTTGTAGGTAAGAATCGTTCTTAACTTGTTACTCCCATAAGCCACGTAAAACATACAACAACAAAGTAGAGGCGGCTAACTTGTTTTTGTAGGGAGTGTTTTGTGATATGGTATGGCCACAAGATATGATGCGATATATGTGATGTATGCGATGATCATGTTTTGAAATATTTCACGACTTGCATGTCGATGAGTTCACAACCGGCAGGAGCCATATGGTTGTCTTTATAATTGTGTATGACCTGCGTGTCAACTTCTTATATGCCATGTAATAGCTTTACTTTATTGCTAAGTAGTTAGCAATAGTTGTAGTTGCTATTCATGGTGGAGGAAATCATGGTGGAGTGATGGAGATCATGCCGGCGCGCACAAGATGGAGATCATTGCGCGGAGATTGGCTATACCATGTCACATAAAATTATATGCATGTGATGTTTATATTTTATGTATCTTATTTTGCTTTGATCGCGACGGTAGCATTATAAGATGATTCCTCACTTAAAGATCAAGATAAAATTGTGTTCTCCCCTCGTATGCGCCGTTGCGAAAGTTCATCGTTTTGAAGCATCACGTGATGATCGGGTGCTATAAACTCTACGTTCACATACAACGGGTGCAAGCCAGTTTTGCACATGCAGAAATACTTGGGTTTGACTTGACGAGCCTAGCATGTACAGACATGGCCTCGGAACACACGAACCGAAAGGTTAAACATGAGTTATATGAATGATATGATCGACACTTTGTTGTCCACCATTGAAACCACATCTCTTCTCGTGAAGATCAGATTAGGTATGGTGAATTTAGATCGTGTTCACTAAACAACTTGAGGGATGTTGAATTTAGTGGGAGTTCATCTAGTACTTTGATTAAGTTGAACTAGTTATCATGAACATAGTCTAAATTGTGCTTGCAAATTTTGTAGATCAAATGGCTAAGTCCAACTTCAACTTCAACATGTTTGCTGAGAAAGAAAAGCTTAAAAACAATGGGTCTAACTTCACCAACTGGTTCCGCAATCTGAGAATCATTCTCGCTGGCGGACAAAAAGCCTATGTACTTGAGCAAGCGCTAGGTGACCCCCTGCTAAGGAAGCACCGACTGACGAAAAAGCTGTTTATCAGTCATGCAAAGATGATTATGGCATGATTAAGAGTACCATGTTGTTTGCTATGGAACCGGAACTTCAAAATCATTTTGAGGAGTTCAGCGGGCCTTTTGAGATACTTGAGGAACTGAAAACCATGTTTCAGACTGAAGCCCGTTCTGAGAGATATGCAATCTCTGAGAAGTTCTTTAACTGCAAGATGGAGAAAGGGGGTTCCGTTAGTAAGCACGCCATTAAGATGCCGGGCTACACTCAACGCCTTGAGCAACTAGATTGCAAGATTCCAGAAGAGCTCAAGATTGACAGAGTTCTGCAATCACTCCCTCCAAGCTACAAAGGCTTTGTAGTTACTCATAATCAAATTGGTTCCACTGATACGATAACTGAGCTCTTCGCTAAGCTGAAAGCTGCGGAGGTGGATATCAAGAAATATAATCATATGTTGATGGTCAACAAGACCACTAGCTTCAAGAAAGCTAAGGGTGCAAAGAAATCCTTCAAGAAAGGCAGCGGCAAGCGCGTTGCCCCTACTAAGAAGAAGCTCAAGTCTGGACCTAAGCCGGACACTAAGTGCTTCTATTGCAAGGACAAGGGTCACTGGAAACGCAACTGTCCGAAGTACTTAGCGGACAAGAAGGCTGTCACCATTAAAGGTATATTTGATATACATGTTATTGATGTTTACCTTACTAGCGCTCGTTGTAGTGCCTGGATATATGATACTGGTTTAGTTGCTAATATTTGTAACTCGAAACAGGAGCTACGGCATAGACGGCGGCTAGCAAGGGATGAGGTGACGATGCACATCGGCAATGGATCAAAAGTTGACGTGATGGTCATCGGCACGCTCTCCTTAGTTTTACCTTCGGTATTAGTTTTAAACCTTAATAAGTGTTATTATGTGCCTGCGTTGAGCATGCACATTATATCTAGATCGTATTTATTGCAAGATGATTATTCATTTAAATCTGAGAATAATGGTTATTATATTTATATGAATAACATCTTTTATGGTCATGCACCTATTGTGAATGGTTTATTTCTTCTAAATCTCGAAAGCAATGAAACACACATCCATAACATTGAGGCTAAAAGATGCAAAGTAGATAGTGATAATCCAACTTATTTGTGGCACTGCCATCTAGGTCATATTGGTGTAAAACGCATGAAGAAACTCCATTCTGATGGACTTTTGGAGTCTCTTGATTTTGAATCGTTTGACACGTGTGAGCCGTGCCTCATGGGCAAGATGACCAAAACCCTGTTCTCCGAAATAATGGAGCGAGCAATGGACTTATTTGAAATCATACATACCGATGTGTGCGGACCAATGAGTATTTTGACGCGCGGTGGATATCGCTATTTTCTCACTTTTACTGATGACTTAAGTACATATGGGTATGTCTATTTAATGAAACATAAATCTAAAATGTTTGAAAAGTTCAAAGAATTTGAGAACGAAGTGGAAAACCATCGTAACAGGAAAATTAAATTTCTACAATCCAATCGTGGAGGTGAATATTTGAGTTATGATTTTCTCATGCATCTTAAAGCAAGCGGAATCATTTCGCAACCCATGCCACCTGGAACACCACAGCGCAATGGTGTGTCTGAACGTCGGAATCGGACTCTATTAGATATGGTTCGATCAATGATGTCTCTTACAGATTTGCCGTTATCATTTTGGGGTTATGCATTAGAAACCACTGCATTCACTTTAAATAGGGCACCATCTAAATCCGTTGAGATGACACCGTATGAACTATGGTTTGATGCTGATAAAGTGTGCAAACTTCAGCGTTCCATTTATGGGCTGAAGCAAGCATCCCAGAGTTGGAACCTTCATTTTGATCAAGTGATCAAGAGTTTTGGATTTGTTCCAAATTGCTACGAAGCTTGTATCTACAAGAAAGTGAGTGGGAGCTCGGTGACATTTTTAGTACTATATGTGGATGACATGTTGATTATTGGAAATGACATCAATATGCTTAACGATGTGAAGAGTTATTTGAATAAATGTTTTTCAATGAAAGACCTAGGAGAAGCTGCTTATATATTAGGCATCAAAATCTATAGAGATAGACAAAGACGCCTAATAGGTTTAAGCCAAAGTACATACCTAGACAAAGTTCTGAAAAGGTTCAGAATGGATAAAGCAAAGAAAGGTTCATTGCCCATGTTGTCAGGAAAGATATTGAGCAAGGCTCAATGTCCAACTACGTCAAAAGATAGAGAAACTATGAGCGAAGTGCCATATGCCTTGGCCATAGGTTCTATCATGTATGCCATGTTGTGTACTAGACCGGATGTGTCCAATGCTCATAGTTTGACGAGCAGATACCAAAATGATCCAGGAGTGGAACACTGGATAGCCGTAAAGAACATCCTAAAGTATTTAAATAGGACTAAAGAAATGTTCTTGGTATATGGAGGTGATGAGCAGCTCGTCGTAAAAGGTTACGTCGATGCTAGCTTCGACACCGACCCGGATGATTCTAAATCTCAGACAGGATACGTTTATGTTTTGAATGGTGGAGCTGTGAGCTGGAGAAGCTGCAAGCAAAGCGTGATCGCAGGATCTATAACCAAAGCGGAATACATGGCTGCTTTGGAAGCATCAAGTGAATGAGTTTGGATCAGGAACTTCATCACTGAGCTTGGTGTGGTTCCAAGTGCCTTGGACCCACTGGAGATATTGTGCGACAACACTGGCGCCATAGTACTGGCTAAGGAACCAAGATATCATCTAAAGACCAAGCACATCAACCGCCGTTTCCATATAATTCAAGATTATATAGAAGATGGAGATCTAAAGATTAGCAAAGTACATACGGATCTGAATGTCGCAAATCCGTTGACTAAACCTCTTCCACGAGCAAAACATGATCAGCACCTTAATGCCATGGGTGTTAGATTGTTACCAGATGTAAACTAGATTATTGACTCTAGTACAAGTGGGAGACTATTGGAATTATGCCCTAGAGGCAATAATAAAGATGTTATTATTATAATTCTTGTTCATGATAATGTTTATATTCCATGCTAGAATTGTATTAAGCGGAAACTTTAATACTTGTGTGGTTTATGAACAACACCGTGTCCCTAGTACGCCTCTATGGACTAGCTCATTGATTAATGATGGTTAAGGTTTCCTAACTATAGACATGAGTTGTCAATTAATAATGAGATCATGTCATTAGGAGAATGATATGATGGACATACCCAAATAAAGCGCAACAATTAGATCGTGTCATTGTGTTCATCTTTGCGAAGCTTTTTCCTATGTCATGTATTGTGTTCCTTAGACCATGAGATAATGCAACTCCCTAGTATCGGAAGAGAGCTTTGAGGTCATCAAACATCATCCTATGAGAGGGTGATCATAAAGGTGTCTCTCAGGTAATCAGAAAGTGCTTGTTGGGTTGCATGTATCGAGATGGAATTTTGTCCCTCCCGAGTTGGAGAGATATACTTCAGGCCCACTCGGTAATCGATATCAACATCGCTTGCAATCACGTGGTTAACGAGTTAATCACAAAGTGATATCGGATTACGGAATGAGTAAAGTACTTGCTGTGAACGAGATTGAACTAGGTATGCCGATACCGATGATCGAATCTCGGGCAAGTAAAATATCGCGAGACGAAGGGAATATAAATATGGGATTGATTGAAACCTGACATCGTGGTTCATCCGATATGATCATCGTTGAGTGCGTGAGAGTCAATATGGATTTCCAGATCCCGCTATTGATTATTGATGGAGATCATGTCCGTGCATTCCCGAACCCGTAGGGTCACACACTTAACGCAAATCAACGCTAGGGTAGTTTCAGGATATATGTGAAAAGTGTTTCGGAAAGTTACGGAATTGTTCCGGGTGGAAAAGATTAATATTTATTAATTATAAGAATTGATAAATATTTGACAATATTTATATAGCAGAAATAAATAAAGGAAAAGAGAAAAAAGAAGAAAAAAAGGAGGAAGGAGGCGCAGCGCGGGGCGGCCAGGGCGTTCCCTGGCTCGCTCGATCGAGCGGTCAGGCAAACTGCCTCGATGGCTTGCTCGCTGGGGCTGGCTCTTCCTTGGCCGAGTGGGCCACTGGGCCGGCTGCCCATGGCCAGGAATGGCGCAGTAGGGCTGCCTGGCTGAATGCATCGCATGCGCATGCTACCGCTGATCGATACGATCGATGCAACATCGTGCAATGCATGTAGGGCAGCGGCACGATACCAGTTTACCCTAGCCCCTGTTACAAGTCACAGGTGCTATAAAAGGACTACAGGACCGGCGGTTTTAGGTTAGACCTAATTTGCGCAGAGCCGCTGCCTGCTTTCTGAAGCTCCCTTTTTCCGTTCTTCTTCCACCACGCAAACAAGCGAAGCCCTGTCGGCGCATACTCTCCACCATAGACACCACACCGTCGTGTTGTCGATCCTATCTACCACTCCACCATATCTCGCTAGACCGGGAAGGCGGAGTCGTTGGTGCGCTGTACGTGTGCATCTCTCGGAGGCGTCGCCACTTGCGGCGTTGGATCGGATCGGATCGCGAGGAGGAGAAGGCTAGTACGACTACATCATCCACATTCTATTGAACGTTTCCGCTGTACGATTTCTTCAAGATATGAAGATCTCATATATCTCTCTCGTTGATTACATCTCCTAGATTAGATCTTGGCTTTCTTGTTCACATCCTTAGGAATTTTTTTGATTTACTATGTGATACATCTCAAACGTATCTATAATTTTTGATGCTCTATGCTTGTTTTTACACCATTTGCTTAGTGTTTCGTCACACTTCGTGGCATTTTAATGCATTTTCCGGAACTAACCTATTAACGAGATGCCACAGTGCTAGTTCCCTGTTTTCTGCTATTTTTGTGTTTTAGAAAAGTTACACAGGAAATATTCTCGGAATTGGACGAAACAAAAGCCGAACATCTAGAAATTTACCGAAGCTTCCAGAGAAGCAAAGAGGAGATGAAATGGATCCAGGAGGTGGCCTCACCACTAGGAGGCGCGGCCCAGGGCCTGGCCACGCTGCTCTATGGTGAGCCCCACCTGGTCCACTTCTGATGCCGCCCCTTCGCCTATAAAGACCCCCCCGACGGGAAAAACCTAAGTACCCGATCACTTTTCAAGAAACACATCGCGATCCGCCACCGTCGTCGACCCGAGATTGGGAGGGTCTAGAAGCTCTTCCCGGCACCCTGCCAGAGAGGGGAATCGCCACCGGAGGTCTTCTACATCACCATGCTTGCCTCCGGCGTGATGAGTGAGTAGTCTACCTTGGACTATGGGTCCATAGCAGTAGCTAGATGGTTGTCTTCTCCACCATGTGCTTCATGTTTAGATCTCGTGAGCTGCCTTACATGATCGAGATCACCGTTATGTAATTCTACATGTTGTGTTTGTTGGGATCCGATGAATATTGGTGTTATGATTGAGTTGATGTGCTAAATATTATCTTATGTTATCTCTATCTTGTTTATGATCTTGCATGCTCTCCGTTGTTAGTAGCTATCTTGTCCGAGTAGTTACTGGTGACTCCAAGAGGGGGTATTTATGCTCGATAGTTGGGTTCATGCCTCTATTTAATCTGGGGGAGTGACAGAAACCTCTAAGGTTGTAGATGTGATGTTGCCACTAGGGAGAAAACAACATTCTTATGCCCAAGGGCATATGATTTGTTTACATTACACACTTTGCTTAATGCAGTTATCTGTTGTTCGCAACTTAATACTTGTGGGGTTCTCGGATTGATTCCCCGCAAGTGGATTATTAGTCATAGATGCAGTTGGATGGCGGTCTATGTATCTTGTTATAATGCCTAGAGTAAATCTCATAGTGATACTCTCGACATATGCACGTTATCTTTATTCTATCAATTGCCCAACTATAATTTGTTTACCCAGCATGTGTTATTTTATCTTATGGAGAGACACCACTAGTGAACTGTGGACCCCGGTCCTATTTCCTTTATATTGCTATCACCTGTTACTTTACTCGCACTATTTACTTTCTTGCATATTACTATTGCTTTCCACTCGATACGCTCATTCCTTTGTTTACAACAAACCGGTGAGATTGACAACCTCATCGTAAGTTGGGAGCAAAGTATTTGGTTGTGTTATGTGCAGGTTCCGCGTTGCTACTAGTTGAAGATGCGCTAACAAGTGTTGTAAACGGCGCCCTTGTTGGAGTGTCACTAGGCTAGCAAGCATCACCTTCTGGAGTTTGGCTTTTCCCTGGATACGATAAACCTTGGTTTCTTACTGAGGGAAAAGCTTGCTGCTGTGCTCATCATACCTTCCTCTTGGGGTTCCCAACTGGACGGTGAAAAAACCATCAACACCGTGCCGCATCAAGACTCTTTTCTAGCGCCGTTGCCGGGGAAAAAGAAGACTTCTGCAAGGGGAGTTTCACACGCACAACCTTTACTTTGTTTTAAGTTTTGCTTTACTTTATTTTTGCTTGCATCGTTTTATCAAAAACACAAAAAAATTAGTTTCCTTAGTTGTTGTTTTTACTTGTTTGCTTTTAGCTTTGCTAGAATGGCTACTCCTGAGAACACCAAGTTGTGTGATTTTACTAGCACTAATAATAGTGATTTTATCTGCACTCCTATTGCACCACCTGCTCATGCTGCAAATTTTTATGAGATTAAGCCGGCTTTATTGAACCTTGTTATGAAAGAGCAATTTTCTGGTGCTAGTACTGATGATGTTGCAGCTCATCTCAACAATTTTGTTGAGCTATGTGAGATGCAGAAATATAAGGATGTAGAGAGTGATATTATTAAGCTTAAGTTGTTTCCTTTTTCTTTGAGAGGAAAAGCTAAGGATTGGTTGCTATCTTTGCCTAAAAATAGTATTGATTCATGGGCTAAGTGTAAGGATGCTTTTATTGGAAGATACTATCCTCCTGCTAAGATTATAGCTTTGCGTAGCAATATTATGAAGTTTAGTCAGTTTGATAATGAACATGTTGCCCAGGCTTGGGAAAGAATGAAATCTATGATAAAGAATTGCCCCACTCATGGACTGACTACTTAGATGATTGTCCAAACTTTTTATGCAGGGCTGAATTTTTCTTCAAGGAACCTACTGGATTCAGCTGCTGGAGGCACTTTTATGTCCCTTACCTTGGGCGCCGCAATGAAGCTTCTCGACGATATGATGCTAAATTATTCTGAATGGCACACCGAGAGAGCTCTACAAGGTAAGAAGGTAAATTCTGTTGAGGAAACCTCTTCCTTGAGTGATAAGATTGATGCTATTATGCTTATGCTTTCTAATGATAGAACTCATGTTGATCCCAATAATGTTCCTTTAGCCTCTTTGATTGCTCAAGAAGAGCATGTTGATGTAAACTTTATTAGAAATAATAAATTTAACAACAATGCTTATAGGAATAATTTTGCTAGTAACAATTATCGGCCGTATCCTTCTACCAATGGTAATGGTTATGGCAACTCTTATGGTAATTCCTCCAACAACACTAGGGCTGCGCCCTCCAAGCTTAAAGTCATGCTCAAGGACTTCATCGGTAAGCAAACTGCTTTTAACAAATCTGTTGAGGAAAAGTTAGGCAAAATTGATATTCTTGCTTCTAAAGTTGATAGCCTTGCTCATGATGTTGAACTTCTGAAATTAAAAGTGTTGCCTAATGATGTGAAGGAGAACAATACTTATGCCACTGCTAATGCTATCTAAGTTAGAATTGATGAAAATGTTAGGATGTTAGCAGAATTGCATGCCAAGTGGGAAAGAGAAGATGAGATGGCTAGAAGGATAAAGGTATGTACCATTACTACCTCTAATGATGTTGTTACAAATGCTAGCAATCCTCCTACTTTGATTGGTGCAGAGAAAACTCCCACTCCCTGTGTTAAAAATCCTAAAACCGCTAAAACTTTTTCTCAAAAGAGTGCTGAAATTTTTTGGAGTGTGGGAGATGATAGCTCTATTTCCTTTAATGATTTTGATGTTGATGGCTACAATATATCTGAAGTTATTTTGTCCTTGCAAAAGCTTTCTTTGACTCCTAATGCTAGTCCTATAAATGTTGCTTTTACTAAGCATATTACCAATGCTCCTATGAAAATTAGGGATGAAAAGTTGAAGCAAAAAGCTTTTATTCCCAAGAAGTTAGAAGATGGTTGGGAACCCATAATTGATATGCATGTTAATGGTTTTGATTGCCATGCTTTATGTGATCTAGGTGCTAGTATTTCTATCATGCCTAGAAAGATTTATGATATGCTTGATTTACCACCGCTCAAAAAGTGTTATTATGATATTCCTATTGCTGATGTTGCTAAGAAGAAACCTTTGGGAAGTATTAATGATGTTCTTATTATAGTTAACAATAACCTTGTTCCCGTTGATTTTCTTGTCATGGATGTTGAATGCAATGCTTCATGTCTTATTATTTTGGGAACACCCTTTCTTCGAACTGTAGGTGCCATCATTGATATGAGGGAAGGCACCATCAAATATCAATTCCCACTCAAGAAAGGTAGGGAACACTTCCTTAGGAAGAGGAAGAAATTACTTTTTGACTCTATTCTTAGAGCAAATTATGAGCTTGATGCTTCATCACTTGATATTACTTGATTCACATTTTCTGCGCCTAGCTCAAAGGCGTTAAAGAAAAGCACTCTTGGGAGATAACCCAATATTTTTAATTTCAGTTATTTTTCTTTTATTTGAGTCTTGGAAGTTATTACTACTGTAATAACCGCTCCTTATCATTTTTATTTCGTTTTTGTGCCAAGATAAGCCTCTAATTTGAGTGAGGTAAGATTTGAGGATGTTGCTATCCTGAAACAGATTTTGGTGCTCTACCGTAAAAATTTGTGAAAATTCTTAGCTTATCTTTTGGACCTGCGATTTCTTGTGCACATGCCCCAGGATACATCCAAACTTTCATTAGTTATACACTTTTTTATTTGAGCAATAGAAAACCCTCTAAAAATTCGACCTTTGTCAGCTGTTCTGTTTTGACAGATTTCTGCCAATATTTGTGTTTGCCGCTCGATCGCTTTCTTTTTAAGTTCTTTTGATCACGGAACTTTTGGGCAATTGATAGAATAAAGATAAACATGATATGCCAAGAATATCACTATGTGATTTACTCTGGGCATTACAACAAAAAACATAGACTGCCATCCAGCTGCATCTATGACTAATAATCCACTTGTGGCGAATCAATCCGAGAACTCCACAAGTATTAAGTTGCGAACAACAGATAATTGCATTAAGCAAAGTGTGTAATGTAAACAAAGCATATGCCCTTGAGCATATGAATGTTGTTTTTTTCCTAGTAGCAACAGCACATCTACAACCTTAGAGGTTTCTATCACTCCCCCATATTAAATAGAGGCATGAACCCACTATCGAGCATAAATTCCCCCTCTTGGAGTCACTAGCAACTACTCGGCCAAGATAGCTACTAACAACGGAGAGCATGCAAGATCATAAACAACAAAGAGATAACAAAAGATATGTTTCAGTATAGCAACTCAATCATACCACCAATATTCATCGGATCCCAACAAACCAAACATGTAGAATTACATAACGGTGATCTCAATCACGTAGGGCAGTGATGTCTACGCACTTCTATTCTTGTAGACACTTGTTGGGCCTTCAAGTGCAGAGGTTTGTAGAGCAGCAGCAAGTTTTCCTTAAGTGGATCACCAAAGGTTTATCGAACTCAGGGAGGAAGAGGTCAAAGCTATCCCTCTCAAGCAACCCTGCAATTACGATACAGAAAGTCTCTTGTGTCCCCAACACACCCAATACACTTGTTAGATGTATAGGTGCACTAGTTCGGCAAAGAGATAGTGAAATACAAGCGGTACAGATGATTATAAGTAGTAAATGCAATCTGGAATAAAAATGGCAGCAAGCAAACAAGTAACAAAACAGCAAGTAAACGGTGTGCAAAGCTTGGAAACAAGGCCTAGGGATCATACTTTCACTAGTGGACACACTCCCAACAAATATAACATAATTGAACCAATAGATAACTTCTCTTCACTATGGTACTCTGAATTACTCTCCTATTGAACAACACTAATCATTGCGTAGTGGCTAGAGAAGCACCCCCTTAAAGTTCATCAAGTACTTGACAAACACCGCTCATAGAGATATCCAAATCAAAGCACAACTCAAGATAGATATTATTGCAACTTAGACCAAGTACTAACACGGTGCACACACTGTCAACATTACACCATGAAAGGAGGAAAAGATCACTTCAATACTATCATAGCGGTAATTATTCTCATAATCCATAAGAGATCACAATCGTAGCCTAGACCAAGTATCACCATGATGCACGCACTGTCACTGTTACACCATGGCAGGAGGAATAGATTACTTTAATAACACCACTAGAGTACACATAATATCTGAATAATAACATCTACTTGTTCAACATGATACAAAGCTCACGATCACATAAAGATCACATCATGGGAGAGAGAGGTGAACCACACAGCTACCGGTAGAGCCCTCAGCCCCGGGGATGAACTACTCCCTCCTCATCATAGGAGACAGCAAGGTTGATGGAGATGGCGGTGAGGTTGATGGAGACGGCGGAGACGGCGATGGAGACCGATGGAGATGGATCTGGGGGCACTTCCCCGTCCCAGCAGGGTGCCGGAACAGAGATTCTGTCCCCCGAAATTCGTCGACGGCGGCGGCGGAGCTACGAAACTCTTTCTGGAAAATTGCCGATTCCCTTAGGGTTTTCCGTCCCGAGGCTTCTTATAGGCGAAGGGGTGTCGTCAGGGGGCAGCCAGGGGCTCCTCACACCAGGGTGGCGCGGCCAGGGCTTGGGCCATGCCACCTATGTGTGAGGCCGGCCTCTGGCCCCCCTCCGGCTCTCTTTCGGTCTTCGGGAAGCTTCCGGGAAAAATAAGACTTCTGGAACTTATTTCGTCCAATTCCGAGAATATTTCCTGTGTAGCTTTTCTGAAACACAAAAACAACAGAAAACAGGGAACTGGCACTGTGGCATCTTGTCAATAGGTTAGTTTCGGAAATCGCATAAAAGTGCCACGAAGTGTAACGAAACATTAGGAAAATGGTGTAAAAACAAGCATGGAGCATAAAAAATTATAGATAAGTTTGAGACGTATCAGCATCCCCAAGCTTAACTCCTGCTCGTCCTCGAGTAGGTAAGTGATAACAAAAGAATAATTTTTGAGGTGATATGCACCTACACAATCTTGATCATATAGGTAAAGCATTGAGTGCTGAGATCAAAGAACTTAAAACATGGACATGAAAGACATAATCTTGATAATAGAAACTTGGCAACCATGTTATAACATGAAAAAGAACACAAACAAAAGATCATGAATAATGAAATAATGAAAGTCAAACGTGTGTTCAAATCATATGGAAAAACATACAAATGGTTTTTAGCTTGTCCTTCATGGAGAGCAAAACATAAATGCATAGGACACCTTCAAGTTTAAGAGGGCGACTAGATACAAATAATTTGAGAACAAGTGAAACCAACAATATGAATCAATCAATGAAAACTTTGGGACAATGCACATTATATTCAGAATGACAACTATGCTCTCCTAATTTTGCATAAAGATAGCAGGTGGTGACTCAACATAAAAGTAAAAGAAAGGCCCTTCGTAGAGGGAAGCAGTGATTAAACATGTGCTAGAGCTTTTCATTTGTAAAACAGAGAGATAAAAATTGGGTTTTAAGAGGTGGTTGTCTTTGTCAACGACTAGCAATGGGGTTCTTACTATCTTCCATACAAAAATGAAGCAAATTTTTGAGAGAGAGATTGGCACTTTTGTGCTCTTTTTATAAAGCTTGGCACTCCTCCCCACCTTTTTTCCTTTCTCAAACCATGGCTAACCGATTCCATCGGGTGCCCACCAACATTCACATACCATGGAGGAGTGCCTTTTTTTCTTTTTTCTCTTTTTTTTTTCTTTTTGGAATAAGACAATATGGAAGATAGCAAATCCGACCACTACGTCCCCATGAGCTGAAAACAGTGTCACAAAACGAGAAGTGTTTTGAAGGTTTTTTGAAAGGTAGCACATGAAAATTTTACTTGGAATGGCGTACAAATACCATGCATAGGAATTTATAGTGGACACAATGGAAAACTTGGTTTTTAGGAGTTGGATGCACGAGTAGAGCTCATACTCAGTACAAGGCGAGGGCTAGCAAAAGACTGGGAGCGACCAACTAAGAGAGCAATAACGGCCATAATCATGCAAAGCGACAAAGCAACATTAAAAGAAGCATAAGATGGCATCAAAAGTCAAAAACTAAATGATCATAGAGGCAATGGTGACTTTGTATGAGTCAAACATGTGTGAGCATGTGCCAAGTCAACCCAAATAAAGCATCAAAGGAGAAAACCAAAATAATGCTTCCAAATAATTAAAACAACGCATGATTTTTTCAAAGGCTCATTAAGCAATCTCAGTTATTTGAGACAAGTCATGCTACAGAAAAACCACTAAGCATACTATCAAAAAGACATCAAGCATGACATGAAAAAGCCTAAGCCGCAGTCTACACAAGCTCCTTCTTGTACCACTTTTTTGCATGAAACTTTTTCTCTTTTCCAACACCATTAAAACCTTTTTTTAATCCAACTCTTTTGAGGAAAACCAACATGGTCCAGAGGCAAAAATACACCTTGATAAATAAATATGAAAAGATCTGAACACAAATCAAGGCAAAAACGAAAACCAAAAGCAGTAGCAAAAAAAGAAGAACACTCGGTGAACGATAAGAGTGAAAACTAGAGTGTTCTTGGCAAATGAAAAATGAGTTCATCTCCTCCCAAAGAAACATGATGTGATCTAACCATTTATTGCAGAAAACTAAACTAATACTAAAAACAAAAACAAATGACGCTCCAAGAAAAACACATAGTGCATGAAGCAATAAAAATATAGTGTCTTGTTTTCAAAAAAAAATATAGTGTCTTGAAAGGTGACATGATTTTTGCCGATGAAGAAGGGGTGCCTCGGGGGCATCCCCAAGCTTTGACGCTTGTACTTCCTGGATATTTCTTGGGGGTTGCATGGGCATACCCAAGCTTGAGCTTTTGTCCATTCTTCATCTCATCTCATCATTCTCCAATCCCTACACTTGAAAACTTCCTTCATACAAAACTAAACACAAATCTATTAGCAACATTAGTGTAAGCATAACATTGAATCAACCTTTTTTGCTTCAGGTTTCAACCCAAAACCACCACAAATATATCATGTATTACTGTAGCAACTTCCCCAAAAGTTCCATGATCAAAAGAACTAAAAAAGAAAGCGATCGAGAGGCAAACACAAATAGTGGCAGAAATCTGTCAAAACAGAACAGCTGACAAAGGTCGAATTTTTAAGAGGTTTTATGTTGCTCAAATCAAAAAGTGTTCAACTAACAAAAGTTTGGATATAACCTGGGGCATATGCACAAGAAATCGCAGGTCCAAAAGATATACAGAGAATTTTTACGAATTTTTACGGTGCAGCACCGAAAACAGTTTCAGGACAGCAACATCCCCAAATCTTACCTCACTCAAATTAGAGGCTTCACTTGGCACAACAACGAAATAAAAAGGATAAGGAGCAGTTATTACAGTAGTAATAACTTCCAAGACTCAAATAAAAGAAAAAGTACTGAAAATAAACAATGGGTTATCTCCCAAAAGTGATTTTCTTTAACGCCTTTGAGCTAGGCGCAATAATTTGCAAAGATGCTCATGTGGGCGCCATATGTGAGCTTGAGGCAAATGCGCCATATAGGAACTTAAAGCAATAGAGAGTACCAAAAAGCAGGTATGGAACACATTTAAATCTAAACCACTTCCTATGAAAAATAGTCTTGTAAAGAGACAAGTCATGAAAGCGCAAAGCAAAAAGCATAGGAAGGCAAAACAAGTACAACTTCAAGAATTGCAACATAAAGAGGGAAAACTCAATATTGTTGAGATCCATCAAACCATGTTTCCCTCTCTCATAATAACTTTCAGTAGCATCATGAATAGAACTAACAATATAACTATCACATAAAGCATCCCTATCATGAGCCACATGCATAAAAGAATTAATACTCACCATAGGAACAATAGTAGTAGGAGCAAATTCAATAGAATAATTATTCTCATCACCATAATCATCATAAATAGGAGGCATATTGTAATCATAACTAATTTTATCCTCAATAGTAGGTGAACTGAAAATATTATACTCATCATCATAGCCATCATAAACTAGAGGTTTAGTATCATCACAAGCTAGAGAACATCTATTTCGCAAAGCATATTCTTCAAACATATCATTATAAGAAGGAACATCACATATGGGAGATAAAATATCATCAGAGCAAATTTTCTCCACTAAAGCTGGGGAACTAAAAATATCATGCTTAACAAAACCAGCTTCCCCAAGCTTAAACTTTTCTATAGCATTATCAACAACGGTGTTCAAAGCATTCATACTAACAACACTATTAGCATGCAAATTAAGCTCCAAAGGTTTTACAATTTTCTCTTCAAAAACTTCATATCTAAACTCAGGAAAAAGACTAAAGAACTCTTTGTTTTCCATTAAGCCTAACTAGTGAAAATAAAAACAAGAAACAAAAGATATAATTGCAGAATCTAAAGGAAATAACTTCGAGCACTCACACAGGAGGATGCGAGTACCTTTTACCTTACCTCCCCGGCAACGGCGCCAGAAAAGAGCTTGATGTCTATGCACGCGTCTGTTCTTGTAGACAGTGTTGAGCCTCCAAGTGCAGAGGTTTGTAGAACAGCAGCAAGTTTCCCTTAAGTGGATCACCCAAGGTTTATCGAACTCAGGGAGGAAGAGGTCAAAGCTATCCCTCTCAAGCAACCCTGCAATTACGATACAGAAAGTCTCTTGTGTCCCCAACACACCCAATACACTTGTTAGATGTATAGGTGCACTAGTTCGGCAAAGAGATAGTGAAATACAAGCGGTACAGATGATTATAAGTAGTAAATGCAATCTGGAATAAAAATGGCAGCAAGCAAACAAGTAACAAAACAGCAAGTAAACGGTGTGCAAAGCTTGGAAACAAGGCCTAGGGATCATACTTTCACTAGTGGACACACTCCCAACAAATATAACATAATTGAACCAATAGATAACTTCTCTTCACTATGGTACTCTGAATTACTCTCCTATTGAACAACACTAATCATTGCGTAGTGGCTAGAGAAGCACCCCCTTAAAGTTCATCAAGTACTTGACAAACACCGCTCATAGAGATATCCAAATCAAAGCACAACTCAAGATAGATATTATTGCAACTTAGACCAAGTACTAACACGGTGCACACACTGTCAACATTACACCATGAAAGGAGGAAAAGATCACTTCAATACTATCATAGCGGTAATTATTCTCATAATCCATAAGAGATCACAATCGTAGCCTAGACCAAGTATCACCATGATGCACGCACTGTCACTGTTACACCATGGCAGGAGGAATAGATTACTTTAATAACACCACTAGAGTACACATAATATCTGAATAATAACATCTACTTGTTCAACATGATACAAAGCTCACGATCACATAAAGATCACATCATGGGAGAGAGAGGTGAACCACATAGCTACCGGTAGAGCCCTCAGCCCCGGGGATGAACTACTCCCTCCTCATCATAGGAGACAGCAAGGTTGATGGAGATGGCGGTGAGGTTGATGGAGACGGCGGAGACGGCGATGGAGACCGATGGAGATGGATCTGGGGGCACTTCCCCGTCCCAGCAGGGTGCCGGAATAGAGATTCTGTCCCCCGAAATTCGTCGACGGCGGCGGCGGAGCTACGGAACTCTTTCTGGAAAATTGCCGATTCCCTTAGGGTTTTCCGTCCCGAGGCTTCTTATAGGCGAAGGGGTGTCGTCAGGGGGCAGCCAGGGGCTCCTCACACCAGGGTGGCGCGGCCAGGGCTTGGGCCATGCCACCTATGTGTGAGGCCGGCCTCTGGCCCCCCTCCGGCTCTCTTTCGGTCTTCGGGAAGCTTCCGGGAAAAATAAGACTTCTGGAACTTATTTCGTCCAATTCCGAGAATATTTCCTGTGTAGCTTTTCTGAAACACAAAAACAACAGAAAACAGGGAACTGGCACTGTGGCATCTTGTCAATAGGTTAGTTTCGGAAATCGCATAAAAGTGCCACGAAGTGTAACGAAACATTAGGAAAATGGTGTAAAAACAAGCATGGAGCATAAAAAATTATAGATAAGTTTGAGACGTATCAGCATCCCCAAGCTTAACTCCTGCTCGTCCTCGAGTAGGTAAGTGATAACAAAAGAATAATTTTTGAGGTGATATGCACCTACACAATCTTGATCATATAGGTAAAGCATTGAGTGCTGAGATCAAAGAACTTAAAACATGGACATGAAAGACATAATCTTGATAATAGAAACTTGGCAACCATGTTATAACATGAAAAAGAACACAAACAAAAGATCATGAATAATGAAATAATGAAAGTCAAACGTGTGTTCAAATCATATGGAAAAACATACAAATGGTTTTTAGCTTGTCCTTCATGGAGATCAAAACATAAATGCATAGGACACCTTCAAGTTTAAGAGGGCGACTAGATACAAATAATTTGAGAACAAGTGAAACCAACAATATGAATCAATCAATGAAAACTTTGGGACAATGCACATTATATTCAGAATGACAACTATGCTCTCCTAATTTTGCATAAAGATAGCAGGTGGTGACTCAACATAAAAGTAAAAGAAAGGCCCTTCGCAGAGGGAAGCAGTGATTAAACATGTGCTAGAGCTTTTCATTTGTAAAACAGAGAGATAAAAATTGGGTTTTAAGAGGTGGTTGTCTTTGTCAACGACTAGCAATGGGGTTCTTACTATCTTCCATACAAAAATGAAGCAAATTTTTGAGAGAGAGATTGGCACTTTTGTGCTCTTTTTATAAAGCTTGGCACTCCTCCCCACCTTTTTTCCTTTCTCAAACCATGGCTAACCGATTCCATCGGGTGCCCACCAACATTCACATACCATGGAGGAGTGCCTTTTTTTCTTTTTTTTCTTTTTTTTCTTTTTGGAATAAGACAATATGGAAGATAGCAAATCCGACCACTACGTCCCCATGAGCTGAAAACAGTGTCACAAAACGAGAAGTGTTTTGAAGGTTTTTTGAAAGGTAGCACATGAAAATTTTACTTGGAATGGCGTACAAATACCATGCATAGGAATTTATAGTGGACACAATGGAAAACTTGGTTTTTAGGAGTTGGATGCACGAGTAGAGCTCATACTCAGTACAAGGCGAGGGCTAGCAAAAGACTGGGAGCGACCAACTAAGAGAGCAATAACGGTCATAATCATGCAAAGCGACAAAGCAACATTAAAAGAAGCATAAGATGGCATCAAAAGTCAAAAACTAAATGATCATAGAGGCAATGGTGACTTTGTATGAGTCAAACATGTGTGAGCATGTGCCAAGTCAACCCAAATAAAGCATCAAAGGAGAAAACCAAAATAATGCTTCCAAATAATTAAAACAACGCATGATTTTTTCAAAGGCTCATTAAGCAATCTCAGTTATTTGAGACAAGTCATGCTACAGAAAAACCACTAAGCATACTATCAAAAAGACATCAAGCATGACATGAAAAAGCCTAAGCCGCAGTCTACACAAGCTCCTTCTTGTACCACTTTTTTGCATGAAACTTTTTCTCTTTTCCAACACCATTAAAACCTTTTTTTAATCCAACTCTTTTGAGGAAAACCAACATGGTCCAGAGGCAAAAATACACCTTGATAAATAAATATGAAAAGATCTGAACACAAATCAAGGCAAAAACGAAAACCAAAAGCAGTAGCAAAAAAAGAAGAACACTCGGTGAACGATAAGAGTGAAAACTAGAGTGTTCTTGGCAAATGAAAAATGAGTTCATCTCCTCCCAAAGAAACATGATGTGATCTAACCATTTATTGCAGAAAACTAAACTAATACTAAAAACAAAAACAAATGACGCTCCAAGAAAACACATAGTGCATGAAGCAATAAAAATATAGTGTCTTGTTTTCAAAAAAAAAATATAGTGTCTTGAAAGGTGACATGATTTTTGCCGATGAAGAAGGGGTGCCTCGGGGGCATCCCCAAGCTTTGACGCTTGTACTTCCTGGATATTTCTTGGGGGTTGCATGGGCATACCCAAGCTTGAGCTTTTGTCCATTCTTCATCTCATCTCATCATTCTCCAATCCCTACACTTGAAAACTTCCTTCATACAAAACTAAACACAAATCTATTAGCAACATTAGTGTAAGCATAACATTGAATCAACCTTTTTTGCTTCAGGTTTCAACCCAAAACCACCACAAATATAGCATGTATTACTGTAGCAACTTCCCCAAAAGTTCCATGATCAAAAGAACTAAAAAAGAAAGCGATCGAGAGGCAAACACAAATAGTGGCAGAAATCTGTCAAAACAGAACAGCTGACAAAGGTCGAATTTTTAAGAGGTTTTATGTTGCTCAAATCAAAAAGTGTTCAACTAACAAAAGTTTGGATATAACCTGGGGCATATGCACAAGAAATCGCAGGTCCAAAATATATACAGAGAATTTTTACGAATTTTTACGGTGCAGCACCGAAAACAGTTTCAGGACAGCAACATCCCCAAATCTTACCTCACTCAAATTAGAGGCTTCACTTGGCACAACAACGAAATAAAAAGGATAAGGAGCAGTTATTACAGTAGTAATAACTTCCAAGACTCAAATAAAAGAAAAAGTACTGAAAATAAACAATGGGTTATCTCCCAAAAGTGATTTTCTTTAACGCCTTTGAGCTAGGCGCAATAATTTGCAAAGATGCTCATGTGGGCGCCATATGTGAGCTTGAGGCAAATGCGCCATATAGGAACTTAAAGCAATAGAGAGTACCAAAAAGCAGGTATGGAACACATTTAAATCTAAACCACTTCCTATGAAAAATAGTCTTATAAAGAGACAAGTCATGAAAGCGCAAAGCAAAAAGCATAGGAAGGCAAAACAAGTACAACTTCAAGAATTGCAACATAAAGAGGGAAAACTCAATATTGTTGAGATCCATCAAACCATGTTTCCCTCTCTCATAATAACTTTCAGTAGCATCATGAATAGAACTAACAATATAACTATCACATAAAGCATCCCTATCATGAGCCACATGCATAAAAGAATTAATACTCACCATAGGAACAATAGTAGTAGGAGCAAATTCAATAGAATAATTATTCTCATCACCATAATCATCATAAATAGGAGGCATATTGTAATCATAACTAATTTTATCCTCAATAGTAGGTGAACTGAAAATATTATACTCATCATCATAGCCATCATAAACTAGAGGTTTAGTATCATCACAAGCTAGAGAACATCTATTTCGCAAAGCATATTCTTCAAACATATCATTATAAGAAGGAACATCACATATGGGAGATAAAATATCATCAGAGCAAATTTTCTCCACTAAAGCTGGGGAACTAAAAATATCATGCTTAACAAAACCAGCTTCCCCAAGCTTAAACTTTTCTATAGCATTATCAACAACGGTGTTCAAAGCATTCATACTAACAACACTATTAGCATGCAAATTAAGCTCCAAAGGTTTTACAATTTTCTCTTCAAAAACTTCATATCTAAACTCAGGAAAAAGACTAAAGAACTCTTTGTTTTCCATTAAGCCTAACTAGTGAAAATAAAAACAAGAAACAAAAGATATAATTGCAGAATCTAAAGGAAATAACTTCGAGCACTCACACAGGAGGATGCGAGTACCTTTTACCTTACCTCCCCGGCAACGGCGCCAGAAAAGAGCTTGATGTCTATGCACGCGTCTGTTCTTGTAGACAGTGTTGAGCCTCCAAGTGCAGAGGTTTGTAGAACAGCAGCAAGTTTCCCTTAAGTGGATCACCCAAGGTTTATCGAACTCAGGGAGGAAGAGGTCAAAGCTATCCCTCTCAAGCAACCCTGCAATTACGATACAGAAAGTCTCTTGTGTCCCCAACACACCCAATACACTTGTTAGATGTATAGGTGCACTAGTTCGGCAAAGAGATAGTGAAATACAAGCGGTACAGATGATTATAAGTAGTAAATGCAATCTAGAATAAAAATGGCAGCAAGCAAACAAGTAACAAAACAGCAAGTAAACGGTGTGCAAAGCTTGGAAACAAGGCCTAGGGATCATACTTTCACTAGTGGACACACTCCCAACAAATATAACATAATTGAACCAATAGATAACTTCTCTTCACTATGGTACTCTGAATTACTCTCCTATTGAACAACACTAATCATTGCGTAGTGGCTAGAGAAGCACCCCCTTAAAGTTCATCAAGTACTTGACAAACACCGCTCATAGAGATATCCAAATCAAAGCACAACTCAAGATAGATATTATTGCAACTTAGACCAAGTACTAACACGGTGCACACACTGTCAACATTACACCATGAAAGGAGGAAAAGATCACTTCAATACTATCATAGCGGTAATTATTCTCATAATCCATAAGAGATCACAATCGTAGCCTAGACCAAGTATCACCATGATGCACGCACTGTCACTGTTACACCATGGCAGGAGGAATAGATTACTTTAATAACACCACTAGAGTACACATAATATCTGAATAATAACATCTACTTGTTCAACATGATACAAAGCTCACGATCACATAAAGATCACATCATGGGAGAGAGAGGTGAACCACATAGCTACCGGTAGAGCCCTCAGCCCCGGGGATGAACTACTCCCTCCTCATCATAGGAGATAGCAAGGTTGATGGAGATGGCGGTGAGGTTGATGGAGACGGCGGAGACGGCGATGGAGACCGATGGAGATGGATCTGGGGGCACTTCCCCGTCCCAGCAGGGTGCCGGAACAGAGATTCTGTCCCCCGAAATTCGTCGACGGCGGCGGCGGAGCTACGGAACTCTTTCTGGAAAATTGCCGATTCCCTTAGGGTTTTCCGTCCCGAGGCTTCTTATAGGCGAAGGGGTGTCGTCAGGGGGCAGCCAGGGGCTCCTCACACCAGGGTGGCGCGGCCAGGGCTTGGGCCATGCCACCTATGTGTGAGGCCGGCCTCTGGCCCCCCTCCGGCTCTCTTTCGGTCTTCGGGAAGCTTCCGGGAAAAATAAGACTTCTGGAACTTGTTTCGTCCAATTCCGAGAATATTTCCTGTGTAGCTTTTCTGAAACACAAAAATAGCAGAAAACAAGGAACTGGCACTGTGGCATCTTGTCAATACGTTAGTTCCGGAAATCGCATAAAAGTGCCACGAAGTGTAACAAAACATTAGGAAAATGGTGTAAAAACAAGCATGGAGCATCAAAAATTATAGATAAGTTTGAGACGTATCAGGCAGCTCATGAGATCTAAACATGAAGCACATGGTGGAGGAGACAACCATCTAGCTACTGCTATGGACCCATAGTCCAAGGTAGACTACTCACTCATCGCTCCGGAGGCAAGCATGGCGATGAAGAAGACCTCCGGTGGCGATTCCCCTCTCCGGCAGGGTGCCGGGAAGAGCTTCTGGACCCTCCCGATCTTCGGGTCGACGGCGGTGGTGGATCGCGATGTGTTCTGGAAAATTGATTGGGTGCTTAGGTTTTTTCCGTCGGGAGGTCTTTATAGGCGAAGGGGCATCGTCAAAAGTGGACCGAGGCGGTCTCACATGTAGGGGCGCGGCCAGGGCCTGGGCCGCGCCTCCCTGGTGTGTGGCCACCTCATGGCCCCACTCCGTCTCCTCTTCGGATCTCTGGAAGCTTCCGGGAAAAATAAGACTTCAGGAACTTGTTTCGTCCAATTCCGAGAATATTTCCCGTGTATCACGTCTAAAACACAAAAACAGTAGAAAACGGGGAACTGGCACTGTGGTGACTTGTTAATAGGTTAGTTCCAGAAAATGCATAAAAGTGCCACGAAGTGTAACAAAATATTAGGCAAATGGTGTAAAAACTAGCATGGAGCATCAAAAATTATAGATACGTTGGAGACGTATCACCTTACATGATCGAGATCACTGTTATGTAATTCTACATGTTGTGTTTGTTGGGATCCGATGAATATTGGTGTTATGATTGAGTTGATGTGCTGAATATTATCTTATGTTATCTCTATGTTGTTTATGATCTTGGATGCTCTCCGTTGTTAGTAGCTATCTTGGCCGAGTAGATACTAGTGACTCCAAGAGGGGGTATTTATGCTCGATAGTTAGGTTCATGCCTCTATTTAATCTGGGGGAGTGATAGAAACCTCTAAGGTTGTAGATGTGCTGTTTCCACTAGGGAGAAAACAACATTCTTATGCCCAAGGGCATATGTTTTGTTTACATTACACACTTTGCTTAATGCAGTTATCTGTTATTCGTAACTTAATACTTGTGGGGTTCTCGGATTGATTCCCCGCAAGTGGATTATTAGTCATAGATGCAGTTGGATGGCGGTCTATGTATCTTGTTATAATGCCCAGAGTAAATCTCGTAGTGATCCTCTCGACATATGCACGTTATCTTTATTCTATCAATTGCCCAACTGTAATTTGTTTACCCAGCATGTGTTATTTTATCTTATGGAGAGACACCACTAGTGAACTGTGGACCCCGGTCCTATTTCCTTTATATTGCTATCACCTGTTACTTTACTCACACTGTTTACTTTCTTGCATATTACTATTGCTTTCCACTCGATACGGTCATTCCTTTGTTTACAGCAAACCGGTGAGATTGACAACCTCATCGTAAGTTGGGAGCAAAGTATTTGGTTGTGTTGTGTGCAGGTTCCGCGTTGCTAATAGTTGAAGACGCGCTAACAAGTGTCGTAAACGGCACCCTTGTTGGAGTGTCACTAGGCTAGAAAGCATCACCTTCTGGAGTTTGGCTTTTTCCTAGATACGATAAACCTTGGTTTCTTACTGAGGGAAAAACTTGCTGTTGTGCTCATCATACCTTCCTCTTGGGGTTCCCAACTGGACGGTGAAAAAACCATCAACATCGTGCCACATCACTATGCTGCGAAATCCTTCACCGTCAACCTTCTTGGCTCACTCTTCTTGGATGAAAAGATAACGCAGTCAGGCAAGCAACAAATATGTTGCACAATAATGGAATCCTACACACAAAAAATATTACACAACTCAGATCAGATATTAGGTACTTACCCAGCCAAAATCCGGGAATCATCTGAACTCGTTAAGACCCAATCCTCACTGCGGTCTATGGCCATGCTGTCACTTGCCATTTATGCCTCCTCACAGCTACGCTCTTGTCGGCGCAGCTCCCCTCGAGCTCCCATCAAGCTCACTCAAAATTAGCTTTGTTTGACATAGGGTGGCCAAGAAAGGAGGGTGGAAAGAAGTGAGCCTAGCTCACTTGGCTAGGGAAGTGGATGTACAACCCAGCCACCCAGGTTCAAGTCCCCACAGACGCGAATTTGGGTTCTTATTTTCAAAAAACCAAAATCGCTATAGGGGCTTCCCCTACCATATTTCCTTTCAAAAAAATAAAGGAAGGTGGAGGCGGTGAGACAATGGATTGGGCGGCGGCAGACCATCGAGTGGAGCGTGGAGTTGGACAGTGACAATGTACAACAAAATTGGAGAGTTTTATGGTCTCCTGGTCCGACCTAGTCCCACCTGTAAGGGCTCTGCGGTCCCATTGTCAGCAATTTGCTATTATACACATGTACGTCTCCTGGTCCCACATGTAAGGGCTCTACGATCCCACTGTCGGCAATTTGCCATTGTACACATGGCTGCGTCTCCTAGTCCCACCTATAAGCATTATCTAGCCCCATTGACGTCAGTTGGCAGCAAAGTAACGGCCAGAGGGCCTTGACTCGACAAAAACGCTCTATGTGGTTATTCATGAGATTGGGCAGGGGAAAGATGACAAAAGTGAGGAGTGTTTGAGCGGTGGTGAGAACTGAGTAATGGAAGCAGTAACAGAGCTACGAGTTAGTTGGGGGGTCAGCTGATCCCACTGCTTTTCCTCAAAACCCTATTTAGTTTATATATATAGAGAGAGAGACGCGCTATTTGACACCCTGGGTGTAGAATAGCTTATTCTACACCCACCCCCTATCTTTGCAACCGTAGATGATTTTTACGTCACGTAAATTTTGATTTACTTCGGAAGTCGAGGAGAACATAAGAAAAAATAAAAATGACATAAAATAATTATTTGCATATCGTAAAAAATACGACGTAAAATACATATTTTTATGTTATTTTACACTGTAATGACTCATACACCATGTTTTTTATGTCAATTTTTTTGTTATGAGTCAATACGAATGTAATTATTAGTATATAAACATAAAATTATTATTTATAACAACATAAAATTACGTCAGGTGCAGAATAACCATTCTGCACCCTGGGTGTTGAATATACATGGAGACTATTCTATCATCAATGACAGAATAATATTCTGTACATATTCTGTACTGCTCATGAGACAGTTTTATACTGCTTTGTATGACTACACTATACTGCTTGTTCGTGAAT
The DNA here is from genome assembly GCA_007115705.1 of Dactylis glomerata. Classification (NCBI taxonomy): domain Eukaryota; kingdom Viridiplantae; phylum Streptophyta; class Magnoliopsida; order Poales; family Poaceae; genus Dactylis; species Dactylis glomerata. Next base: position 180,991 of record QXEO01000168.1, on the reverse strand, counting down.
TTTAAACTGCTCGTGTATCTATGTAGTTATTTTTTTTCTAATTTCAAAAAAAATATTGGAATTGTGCAAATAATATATCACTGGAAAGCTAATAAAAATCCGCAACTTTTTTGTATTCTAACTTATTTCAAATTATTAACCTTTTAAATTTAATTTCAAAAATTGAAATTTTTCATAAACACATATAAAACGTATTTTGGACTTAGTTTCCAAACCTCTGATCGAAATGGTGCAAATGATATACCGTTGGAAAGCTACTGAAAATGCGCAACTTTTGTATCTCTGCAAGTTTTTTCAAATTCTGTACAGTTTTCGATTAATTTTGAAAATACGATATTTCAAATATACTCAAAAACGACGGACAGTAATTTGAAGAGAGTTTTCCAACCGTTTGTCAGAATAATGCAAGTAATATGGCATTGGAAAGCTATGGAGTAGGTGTAACTTTTTTGTTCATAGTGTTTTCACAAATTTCTTATAGTTTAGGAGCAGATTTGAAATTACAGCTCGTTATTTGTAGTGATTGGCTTCGAACGATTTTTACCGGTATTATCAAATAATATATGCAAATGATACAAGAAATATATTGTTTGAAATGTGTCAATAAGGAGCAATTTTCTTGTCAAGATCATATTCCTCAATTTCTTAAGGTTTGAGAATAATTTGTGAAATTTTAAGTTTACATATTTGTATTGTTTGCTAGATGGTGACATGAAATTAACAAGCTAAAATTCGCGATTCCTTATGGAATGTAATAGATAATGAAATTAGAGTTATACTCTACCATAGAAATCATTTGTGCTAATGATTGAGGCGTTACGTGCTCAAAACAATGAGATTTGCATAATATATTTCTGCCCCGAAAAAATAGAGTATTCGTACTTTCTTAGACACGTATCAGTACTTCTTTTTTATAAGTGTTTGTACTTCTTTCATTGCTTCAAAAACTATTTAGAAAAATAGATGCAATTTTCTCATACGGTGTCCGTTTTGTATCCACAGCCACTTAAAATGCTCAACATAACAATGCACTTCAGTTACAACCTTAAAAAATACATCCTAAGTAAGGTTTTATGCGGTCAAAGTTTGGTCAACCCATTTTATGCATATTTAAATAATCATTTGGCCTTCCATTCGATTTCCAAATTGTGTGATTTTTGTTATGTTATAAAATAAAGGCAATGCCTATCTGAGCAAAAAAATAAATTAAAATCATTTTGTTGTACTCCTCTAAATTTAATATGTGTACTTCCTTAACTAAGATCTTACACTTTCTATTTGTCATTGTTGTACTTCCTTTCATTTTCGCAGATGATGCCATTATTTGTCTTGCAAATTATGGAAGACTTTGCACTTCTGAAAGTGAACATATGTACTTTCCATTGTGAATACATGTACTTCTTGCTCTCATACTTTTGCACTTCCCTTTAGATGAGTTTATTATGTTTCTAGCACTTTTATGTGGAATATGCACTTCCAAAACAGAACATTTGTACTTCCCTCTACATGATTTATCATTTTTCTAGCATTTCACGTGAAAGATGCACTTCCGAAATTGAACATTTTGTACTTCCTTATATTATTACATATACTTTCCGCTCGCATAGTTTTGTACTTCCCTATATTACTGCATATACTTCTCGTTCCCATAGTTTTGTACCTCCTTTTAGATAATTTTATCATTTTTCTAGCACTTCACGTGAAAGTTGCACTTCCAAAAAATTAATATTTGTACTTCTTACCGTCATCGTGTGTACTTCCTAGAGTCACTGGTCGTACTTCATTAATTTTGCGAATGATTTTATTATTTTTGCAACCCTTTCGCGAGGATTCTGCACTTGCCAAAGTTCAACATATGTACTTCCCACTGACACTATGTGTACATCCTGTCTTCACCGTGTGTACTTCCCAAGTTGAACATCCGTACTTCATATCATCATCGGGTATACTTCTCATTGTCACTATGTTACTTCCTGCATTTTTTGCTGATGTTTCCATTATTTTTATGCAATTTATGGGAGACTCTGCACTTCTCAAATTGAACATTTTTACTTCCCTTTGTACTTCCCACTCTCCTATTTTTATACATCCTGCCATCAATGCATACTCCCCTCTCGCATAGTTCTGTAGTTCCCTCTAGATGATTTTATTATTTCTCTAGCACTTCACATGAAAGCTGCACATCCAAAAATGGAATTTTTGTACTTTCCTTTATAACCATGTGTACTTCCCAGTGTCATTGTCCGTACTTCCATAACTTTGCGAATGATTTTATTATTTTTGGGAACCTTCATGAGGACTCTGCAATGAGCAAAGTTGAACTTCTATACTTCCCGTCGTTACTATATGTACTTTCCGTTGTTGTTGTGTGTACTTCCGTTAACCACAGTGTGTACTTCCCGCTATCGTCGTGTGTCCTTCCCAACATCAATACATGTACTACTCACTCTCACATTTTTAAATGTCCTTCTAGATTATTCTATCATTTTTCTAGCACTTCACGTGTAACAATATCATAACGTCCTTCTAGATTATTCTATCATTTTTCTAGCATTTCTAGTGACAAACCGTTGTTGTTGTTGTCACTTTGTGTATCACTCTATGTACTTTCTGCATGTCACTATATGTACTTCCTATTGTTATCGCGTGAACTTGCATAGAATGAATATGTGTACTTTCTGATCTTACTATTTTGACCTTATACTTCCCTATACTGAGTATTCGTACTTTTTTGTTACAAGTGATATATTGTTAGAAAGGTGTCAACAAGGAGCAACCTTTTTGCCAAGATCGTTTTCCTCAATTTATTAAGATTTAAGAGTAATTTGTGAAGTTATATGTTCATATATTTGCATTATTTGAAAGATGACGACATGAAATTAAGAATATAGACTTTATAATTCATTGTGGAATGCAATAGATAATGAAATTAGAGTTATGCTCTACCATAGAAATCATTTGTTTAAATGGTTGAGGCGATCAGAGCCAAAATGATGAGATTTGCATAATAGATTTCCGTCCTGAAAAATAGAGTATTCGTACTTTCCCTGACACATATCGTTACTTCATTTCATAAGTGTTTGTACTTCTTGAAAATTGTTTGATAAAAGAGCTACAACTTTGTCATATGGTATCCATTTTGGGGTCCATGACCACTCAAAATGCTCGTCACAACAACGTGGCCCATTTTTTTTTACCTTGACAACCGATCCTATGTGAGGTTTCTTATGGTCAAAGTTCGATCGGCCCATTTTATGCATAATATAGAAAATCCTTAGACCTTCCATTCGGTTTCCGAATTGTGTTTTTTCATATGTTGTAATAATAAAGGCAAGGCCTATATGAGAAAACATATAAAAGTCATTGGGATGGTGTACTCCTAAAAATTAAATATGTGTACTTCCTTAACTAAAACCTTGCACTTCTATTATCATTGTTTATACTTCCTTCATTTTTTGCGGATGATTCCATTGTTTTTCTTGCAAATTACAGAAGACTCTGCACTTCATGAAACTGAACATTTGTACTTCTCGTTATCAATACATGTACTTATTTGCTCTCATACTTCTAAGCTTTCCTCTAGATGATTTCATAATGTTTCTACCAAATTTACGTGAAATATGCACTTCCAAAACTGAAAATTTGTACTTCCCAGGGTCTCTCTTTGTACTTCCGTCTACACGATTTTATCATTATTGTAGCACTTCACATGAAAGCCGCACATCTGGAAACTGAACATTTGTACTTTTTTATATTATTGCATATACTTTCTGCTCACATAGTTTTTTACTTCCCTCTAGATAATTTATCATTTTTAGCATTTCATGTAGAAGTTGCACTTACGAAAACTGAATAGTTTTACTTCTTGTCGTCACTGTGTACTTACCAAAATCAATGGTTGTACTTCATCAATTTTGTAAATGATTTTACATTTTTGCAACTCTTCGCTGGGACTTTGCACTTCCCAAAGTTGAACCTATATACTTCCCGTCGATAGTATGTGTACTTCCCAAAATGAACATTACACTTCCCGTAGTCTATGTGTGTACTTCCTAGAATGGAGGTTCTGCATTTGTCAAAAATGGAATATGTACTTCATGTAACCTCTTTTGTTTATTGATGCGGTAGCCTAGATGTTCCGGTAACGAGGTTGAGTTGCCATCGAGCTGGTAGCGTCGACGAGCAATGACTCTTTGATACCATAACAACCTTTGAGGCTTTGTCGTCGATAGAATGCGACAAACGACAATATCAACATCTTATCATTGAGCAGTACACTAAGTCAAAAATTCTAAAAAAAGTTCATTTTTTGGACAATGTTTTTTATTTTTTGCGATCTATATTTTTACAAGTTTTTAACACCCTCTCATCTTTTTCCAATGCTTGGGTACTTCTTTTTTAACTATCATGTACTGCCCCGCCATGTATTTTGCCAATTCATTTTTAGGAACTTAAGAGCTAATTTTTTGTTGCTCAACTTTATTAGCAGAACCGTTGCACATCCAATTAATAAACAATTGTACTGTACTTCTTGAGATGTTAAGAAATGTTTAAAGAGTGTCAAATCAAAATTTCCAGGACGTCCAGGAGCTGGTCACGATGAGCGGCGGAGGAGATACTGGATATACCTGGGCATATTCTCGGGCCGGGCCGGGTCAGGCCGAGCCAAGGAAAAGCCCGACATAGGAAATGGCGGCCCAGGCCCGGCCCAGCCCGACTGTCGGGCCTAAAATTTCTGCCCAAGCCCGGCCCGAGTGGGGTGTTTTTTGTCGGGCCGTCGGGCTTTCGGGCCGGGCCTTCCCAAAAACGCCCGAAAATACTACCCAGGCCCGGCCCGAGTCAGCTGTCGGGCCATGATTTTGCTACCCAGGCCCTCCCATCGGGCCGAAAAATGCGGCCCAGGCCCGAGATTTTCGGGCCGGGCTTCCCATGCCCAGGTATACTGGATAACACATCGCTCTCCTCGGGCCCTCCTCCCCCCATCACCGCCGAGCCACCGGTGGCCGTGCAGTTTGCACCGGAGAGGGGTGTCGCGCAGCCGTCTGAGATGTTGGTGAAGGCGCAGGGCACAGCCGGCCGTTCGGGATGCAGGGAGATGTCGGGGGGGCTGGGGGGGCTCGACACAGCCTTCCAGCGTGCAGGTCGAGTCGCGGGATGCCACCGACCGTCGGGGATGCACGGGCGCGGGGCACCGCCAGCCGTTGAGGGTGCAAGGGAGGTTCAGGGCGGAGCGCCTGGGTGGGGTTGGGGCACCGGACGCGACGCTTGGGGGCACGCGGCCAACGCGCGGGAATACTCCTGGCGGCATTCAGGGAGGCAGGGGCGACGCTCGGCACAGTAGGGGGAGGAGCAGGGGCGGGGTCCCGACCAGCACATGGGGAAGGAGGCGGGTCTCCCGACCAGCGAATAGGGAAGTAGGCGGGCACCCGGCCGGTGCGGCCGGCCAACACGCAGGAAGGAGGTGCGGCTCCCGGCCGGCGAGCGCGAAGGAGGCAGTTGCGGAATCCGCGGCGGCGGAGGAACGAGGAGTGTCCCGGGTCTCTGCTCGCGGCGGGGAAGAAGGGGTGGCTCAGGAACTTGCCGGCGGCGAGGAATTCGGGTCGTGGTGAGGCCTACCGGCGGCGGGGATGAAGCCAAAGAGAGGCTGTGCTTGTGCGGGGTGGTTGGTGGGCAAATGTGTGGGATGCGGTCGATTGGGCTATTTTTTTAAAAAAACTGGATCGAACCCTATATAGATAGACACATGTATAGAACATTATTCTATCATCAGTTGTAGAATATATGTATGTGTTGACCCCTACTATCCAGACCACCTGACCCCCACAGTAATTTGCTGCTTGCTCCGCCGCTGAGTGAAAGCTTATGTGGGACACAACCAATTATCCCATAAGAGAATCAATGCTTATTATCCTTTCTCGTTTTGGCAAAATGAGCATGCCCCTATGCTCTAAAAAGATCTGGGTGCCGCTTAAAAGAAGATTTGTATGGTTGGTCATGCGAAATCAATGCTGGACTTCGGACATCTCTACTACTATAATGCAGCAGTTTTGAAATTTGAACCACCCTCTTTTCAGTTTCCCGCCAAAAGACCTCTGAAACCACCGCAGCCGTTAATTTGTAGTACAAAACTATCATCCGCCATTCATCAACTATCATCAAGAATAATCCAACGGCCATCATGTCTTGGATTCGCCTATCCTGTGCGCGCGAATCAGCCTACCTATCTACCGAGTGTTTGTCTGAAGCTCCCAGAAGCTAGGCAAAGTTTCTAGAGAACTCTGAGTCGATGTCTCAGACTTGCAACCTGGGTACGTTGAGGTTAGAATATTTTTTCTTTGATTTGAATAGGTAGTTGAGGCGCACGATATGGAACTTTTGTTTGGAAACCTGCCACGACCAGCACGTGCCCATGAGTTACCCTGGCAGATTTGTCTCCTCTCCAAGGTCCCACCGGCCATAATACTTTTTTGGTATCTAAACAGTCGACGCTAAGATAGATCCTGTATATCTTTTCAACATCTAATCACAAATTATACATACTTATTATATTAACGCGTCCATAAAAAAAGTTGTGTCACTTCATAATAGGGCACAATTCCATTTCATACGTATTAAAAATAATTGTAATGATCTTAAGTTATTACTCATTTCATGCCTAAAAAAGTTAATACTCCTTTTATCCCTTCTTATAGTTAGGTTTATTTAGCTATGTAGAAATGACACACTTTTAATAATAATATGTCTCGCATGCATCAACCGATGAAAAATTGCTCCGTTCATGGTCATCTTTATGACATATTGAGAATGGAGAATCAAAACATATTTAATGTGTCTACGATCAGAAGACACGGTAAGGGATATTTTTTTAAGCATGGATGACAGCGTGATCTACGGATTCATCCTACATCTCCATGTTTTATAGTTTTTTGAGGATTGCTTATGTTTCTGTAATGTTGTTGCATCTAATTATGTAGAGACGGGATGTAATGTCTAATCCTTTTAATTAATAAAACTCTTTTTATTGAGTTTTTTTTCCCTTTTTATAGGATGCATTAGCTTTTCAAAAGCCAAACTTTACTCTCTCTAACCAATTTTGGCAAAAAGAAAACTATCAACATTTCACATACTAAACAAATAAAATATGAAAATATATTTAAAAATGAATCAAATGATGTTGATTCTGGTGTTGTAAATATTAATAATCCCTTTGTCCCAAAAAAAAGTGACATAGCCTTTTGTAGATACAGATATATCTAAGCAGCAAAATGCGTCTACATACATTACGTATCTAGAAATTTAGTCACTTTTTAGGGGCAGAGGGGATTTTGTTTCTAAAAACCTTGGTCAAAGATAACCATGTTTGATTTTGAAAAAACTATACATTTTGTAAGATGTGACAGATGGTGTTTTTTAGAGCACCATATATATTTCCTTATTATTTTTATTATTTAAGTTATACTGTTCTATTTATATGTATCTCAACGTGCAAAGCACGTGCTATTTACTAGTATATTGTAGAAGAGGGGTTCACAACTTTCCAGGTGCAGGGAAACATTGCTCATCTATTAGTGTAATGCCCTTCGGTAGGGAGGTTTCAGTGGTGTGACGAATAGAAGGCTGGTGGTGCTCTTTGAGACAAGATACCGTAGGTCAAAGTGGAAGGAAGTAGCAGCCATCAACCATGACATTATTGGGGCCGAGAAAAAAAATCGCCAGAAAGGAATGCCTGGAGCCCTGGACCTTCCATCAACAAAGCTCCACTCTTCTGCAAGTGGTTAAGCGAGCAGATGACGAGTTAGCCCTGTGGGAAGCAAGAAAGCAAAGAGCAGAGAGATGCGAGGTGTAGAAGTTCAGTTAGTGGCGGAGGATTTTGCGATCTTAAATTCTTAATGCAATGACAAGCGATCGTTGGTTGCGCGCGCGTTCTCTAGGATTAAAAAGGTCCGAAGAGTAGACAGTGCGCATATATACCCGTCAAATAAATTTGACGCGGCTAAAACTCCATTATCAATGCTGCTGGGTAGGAGTACTTTGCACACGCGCTGGTACATGCACCAGCGATCAGTCCCGCTTGACGGGGTCGAAGTTGGAGACGGCGACGACGGCGCCGATGATGCCGAGGAGCACGATCCCGCCGGAGCCGATGCTGAGCAGGAAGTTCTTGAGCGACGGGGAGAACCCGGGCCCTGCGGCCTCCGCGATCTCCGGCAGTACCAGCGTCGCCGCCATGGCCGCCGCGGTCAGTCCGGCGGACGCCTTCTTCGCGGACTGCTGCGCCGACGCCCGGACGACGCACGAGCTCGCCCGCCGCGAGCAGGGTCGCAGAGACGCGCTGATCCCGAGCGGCCTCCCGGGGCTGCCGGCGACCGTCAGAGAGGCCGCAACGGTGGTCGCGGACGTGGCTGCCATGGATGTTGTTTAGCACTAGCCTCTAGGTGTGCGTACGCGGGCGGGAGCTTACCGTGAGAAAGATATGGCAGCGAGGGAGAGCAGTGGGTCAGCACTCAGTACACTAGTCCGACGTGGGAGGTTCTTGTGGCACCAAATGGCGAGGCGGGATAACCTTATCTTCGGAAGCGAGCTCGCTGGCCGTCCTGGGCTGTCATTCGGCCAGCAAAAGGTCGGGCTGATTTTTTTTTTTGACAGAACTTGGGTTTTTATTGATTATTTAACACTAGCTGAATACCCGTGCGTTGCTACGGGCATAATTTTTTGTTGCCATGATTCAATCTTATTTTAGGCATTTTTGTGTAGATACTTGATTATGAAATTGATTGATCTGTGTATCCTTAGCCTCAACTCGCCCTTTCTCCATTCTCTGCTTGAGCAGAGGTATCGATGGCAGCTTTATCTCTTATATATTTATTTGGGGAACTCCCTTAAAGAAAACTTCAGTTCCTAGCCACCTTGCCAACGCAGAAGAGCGTATGATTTCAACACATTAAAGAGAATGCTAATGACGAAACATATTAGGTCTGAAATCAAAGATTAAAGCACGGATAAATGATGTGCAATGTTAAGATTTACCAATTTAGTACTTGTCAATGTTACTAAGGTAGGTTAGTTGTTTTGGCGGAAGACATTAGTCTAATACAAAAAAAACTATTTTTGTCCTTAAGTACCAAAAAAAGAAGAGAACCTGCGACAATAAACATCTTTTCTTCGTCATCTTGATCAGTTGATGGCCTGGATGCTTAGACTGCGATCGCGTCACGCATTCGGCCCGGTGGTACAGCTCCGTGCTAGAAAGCGGTGCTGCAATTTCCTTTGTCGACGCGCACTACATCGCCGTTCCTGAAGCCCCAGATCGGCTTGTGCTGTAGCCTGACTGCTCTTTTAAATTTGAAATTTTACACATTTTTTTCAAAAAAAATTGAAACTTATAAAACATGATTTTCAATTATTATTTTTAAAGGAGCTCCATGGAGCTCGACCTCCATAGAGAGTTTCCGATGTGAGTGATGGATCGCCCTTTTGATTTTTAAAACTCTAGACTCTGGTTGATGCTTTACATACATGTTCTGTCACATGCTCACATGCATTCGTTGCTATGATCAGTCCCTTCTCACTTTTCCTCTTCTCTTTCAGACTCACCGATCTCAGTGTTTTTATTTATTTTGCTTTTTTAGAGGTATTCATTTTGCTTTTTAAGCACTTAATTTCTACAAGTATAAATTTTGTATCATGTTGGGTGCGTGAAGTTGTAGCCTTCTTGACGATGTACCGTCTGTCTAGCTTTTCTTCTATACAATTGATACATGTTCCAGGGTGTATTTTTGATTTTTTTTTGGAGAAACTAACAGGTGAAAACATGTAACAATCCTGCAAGTTCAAGGAGTTTCAAGACTTGGGAATAACAGGAAGAGCAATGTCAACAGCTGTCAAAACTTGTGCGACAAAAATTTCAAACCTACCAAGAAAATACTATGAAGCAAAATTCAGCCAGGGGTATTGGACAGTGCAGAGCAAACTTAAATGTGAAAGCTCTGGCGGCTTATTGCAATATTTTGGGATCGATAGATTTTCGGTGAGATTCAGAGCCTGAAGTAGTGGAGGGTAGATATTGGATAGTGCAGAGCAAACTTAAATGTGAAAGCTCTGGCGGCTTATTGCAATGTTTTGGGATCGATAGACTTTCAGTGAGATTCAGAGCCTGAAGTAGTGGAGGGGAGATGTGCCCTGAAGGCCCTTGAACCTGTGCTACCGGACCAGCTCCTGCAATGTCGCCCGGAAGAAGCACGCCACCAAGACCCAAGGGCCCACGCGGTTGTCCAGCATGCGGTGCTCCATGCTCTTGAACTTGTCGTTGCACATAAGCTGCAGGAAGTCGCCCACGTTCACCGCCAGTGCCCCTGCCACCGGCGGCACGTTCACCCACGCTGCATGATACGTCCAATTTGCATCACTATTTTGTATCATAATTTACTGTTATTCATTGATATATTTCACATTTAGATATGATACTTATGTTATTTCCTTTGCTTTCACATGTTTGATGATCATCGGAGGAGCTGCTGCCGGAGTCAGGAATCTGCTGGAAAAAGGACCATCAGAAGACCATATTTTGAAGATCAGGAAAATTCCAGAAAAATACCCAGAAATTATAATTTCCCAGAAGACTCACGGAGCCAGAAGGAGGAGTCGAGAGGGGCCAGGGCTGGCCCACACACTAGGGCGGCGCGGCCACCCCCCTGGCCGCGCCAGCCCTGTGTGAGGGGCCCCTGGCCCACCTCTGGTCTCGCCCCTTCTCGTACATCATCGTCCCCGAAAACCTAAGTGAGGGGGGGGGGTTCAGAGTGAGACACAGCCGCCTCTGCGGGGCGGAGAACACCAGAGAGAGAAAGCTCTCCGGCAGAGAGAAATCTGCCGGGGAAATTCCTTCCCGGAGAGGGGAGATCGTCGCCATCGTCATCACCGTCGCACCGGACTTCATCGGGATCATCATCATCATCGTCTCCATCACCAGCACCTTCATCTCCATCATCACCTCGCCATCCCGCTGTAACATCTTGAGTTGGATCTTGTTATATTCATAGGGGAAACTTTCCCAGTGTTGATTACCCTTGTAGTTGATGCTATTGAGTGGAACCGTTGAATTAAGGTTTATGTCCAGATTGTTATTTATCATTATTTCACCTCTGATCATGATCCATATGATGTCTTGTGAGTAGTTCGTTTAGTTCTTGAGGACATGGGAGAAGTCAAGATGTTAGTAGTGAATTATTGTTGAGAAATATTTAATGGTTTGATATTGTTGAGGTGCTATTTCACTAGTGGTGTCATGTGAACGTCGACTACATGATACTTCACCATTTATGGGCCTAGTGAGATGCATTGTGTATTTGGTCACCGACTGTGTGGTTGCCGGAGTGACAGAAACCTAAACCTCCGTTGGGAAACCATTGCACCAGGGAGCGTAGGATCCTAGAGTTTAAGGCTGTGGTTAGATTTATCTTAATTACTTACTTGTATTTGCGGATGCTTGCAAGGGGTATAATCACAAGTGTGTATTTATCCTAGTAAGGGTAGTGCGCTAGCACAGGTTCACCCCCATAACACTTACCAAATCAATAAATACTATTGGCTCTATGAAGCGAAAGCTCTTGACAGAAACCTCCCGTGTGTCCTCGAGAACGTTTGGTTATTATAAGAATACAACCGGCTTGTCCTTTGCTGAATAAAGGATTGGGCCACTTGCTGCAATTGTTACTACTGTCTTTTATTTACTCGCACTTTATTTACTCGTATTACCAAATACTCCTGAAAACCCGTTTGCTAGTATTTACAGTGATTCCTTGATCAAAACTGCTCATCAACACCTTCTGCTCCTCGTTGGGTTCGACACTCTTATTTATCGAAAGTACTACGATACACCCCCTATACTTGTGGGTCATCAAGACTATTTTCTGGCGCCGTTGCCGGGGAGTGTAGCGCTATTGAAGAGTGGAATTGGAAAAGGTAACCGTCACTGTGAGTATTGTTTTATTTTGTATTTTATATTTATTCTGCTATGGAGAACTCTCCATTTGGTTTCCTATTTGGAAACACACCTACTACTACTGCTGCTGCTGCACATGCGGAGGAACCACCACCGCCACCGCCTGCTGAAATTGATCCTTTTAAAATACCTATGAAAATTGTTGGGCGTATTATGGATAACTGCTATTCAGGAGATGGAACTGTCCATCCGGGTGATCACTTATTGTTTATACATGAATTATGCGAGTTGTTCAGGTGTGCAGGTATTTCACCAAGCCAGGTCAAGAAGAAATTATTCTCTATATCATTGAAAGGCAGAGCTGAAGAGTGGTATCGACTACTCCAAGATGGTCCATCTATGGCATGGGAGGATATTGTGCCTCTCTTTTATTCCAAGTTTTATCCTCCAAGTGAAATTCATAAAGACCGTAACAAGATATATAATTTTTGGCCTCATGATGGAGAGAGTATTGCCCAAGCGTGGGGGAGATTGAAGTTACTAATGCTCAAATGCCCCATTCATGAGCTCCCCAATAATATTGTTATTGATAATTTTTATGCGCGGCTCACTCTTCCTGATAAGGATTATTTGGATGCTTCTTGTTTTGGATCATTTACTCATATGAAAGAAGATGCCAAGTGGAAACTTCTTGACCGTATAAAAGAGAATGCTGAAGGTTGGGAAAACGACAAAGGTAGGAAGTCAGGTATAAATTATGATTATGAATGCATTAAATCTTTTATGGGAACCGATGACTTTCATAGTGTTAGCGCTGCTTATGGTCTTGATTCTCAAATACTTGCTAATTGTCTTAAGGCCTTTGCCTCTTATATTGATGTTCCAAAGAAAGATTGGAACAAATATCACGCGCCTTACAAAGATTCTATTAGTCATATACCTGCTGCAGCTACAGAAGTTTGTACGGTTGATAGCATCATTCCTGAACCTTATATTGAGAAGACACCTTTCCCTGCTAAGGTAAAGAAGTACTCTACTTTGGTAAGTGTGTCTAATAAAAGTACTAAGAAAGCTGCAGAGCCTGATGAGCAAATTACTATTAAATCTCCTGTTGCTATATTGAAAGATCTTGTTACTAAAGATGTAGGAGATGAATATATTCTTTTTTGTGAAGATGCTTCTAACATTCTCTCGCATCCTAAAAAGCATAGGAAAGCAAGTGTTCCTGTTATTTCTGTCAGGATTGGAGATCATTGCTATTATGGCTTATGTGATATTGGTGCTAGTGCAAGTGCTATTCCCTTAGAGCTTTATAAAGAAATTATGCACGAGATTGGCACTTGTGAACTTGAAGATATTGATGTGGTTGTTCAGCTTGCTAACAGAGAGACCGTTTGGCCTCTTGGTATTGTTCGAGATGTGGAAGTTCTTTGCGGTAAGACTAAGTACCCTACTGATTTTCTAGTACTTGGTAAGGAGGCTAGTGAAACTTGTCCTATTATTTTTGGTAGACCCTTTTTGAACACTTGTGGCGCCATAATAGATTGTAAGAAAGAGAAATTTTTTACTAAGTTTAATGGAGAGTCTTATGAGTTTAATTTTTCCAAGTTTGCTAAGACTTCTTATGAAAATGATACGCCTAATGAAAATTTTCGAGTTGAGCAGCTTGCTTCTATTGCTCTTGCCCCTAATAATGCCTTGCAGCAATTCATGGAAGATCACGAAAGTGATGTGTTTAGCAAGGAAAGAGAAGAGATTGACGATATTCTTCTTCGTCAACCACCATTACTCAAGCATAATCTACCTGTGGAGGATCTGGGCACCACTTTGCCGCCTAGAGAAGATCCTGTGTTTGAATTAAAACCTTTGCCTGATGATCTCAAATATGCTTATATTGATGATAAGAAAATTTATCCTGTTATTATCAGTTCTAAACTTTCAGGAAAGGAAGAAGAAAGATTATTGGAGATATTGAGGAAACATCGAGGAGCTATGGGATATACTCTTGATGATTTAAAAGGGATTTCTCCTACTTTATGTCAGCATGCCATTAATATGGAGAAAGACGCAAAGCCAGTTGTAGAGCATCAACGTCGCCTAATTCCTAAGATGAAGGATGTGGTAAGAAACGAGGTATTAAAACTCCTAGATGCTGGTATTATTTATCCTATTGCTGATAGTAGATGGGTTAGTCCTGTTCATTGTGTTCCCAAGAAAGGAGGTATGACTGTTGTACCTAATGAGAATAACGAGCTTATTCCTCAAAGGGTAGTTGTTGGTTATAGAATGTGCATTGATTATAGGAAGGTAAACAAAGTTACTAAGAAAGATCATTACCCTTTACCGTTTATAGATCAAATGCTAGAAAGGTTGTCTAAGAAGACTCATTTTTGTTTCCTTGATGGTTATTCTGGTTTCTCTCAAATTGTTGTTAAGAAAGATGATCAAGAGAAAACCACTTTTACTTGTCCTTATGGAACTTATGCTTATAGACGTATGCCTTTTGGTTTATGCAATGCTCCTGCTACTTTTCAAAGATGTATGTCTGCTATTTTTCATGGTTTTTGTGAAGAAATTGTGGAGGTCTTCATGGACGATTTCTCCGTCTATGGAACTTCTTTTGATAATTGTTTGCACAACCTTGATAAAGTTTTGCAGAGGTGCGAAGAAACTAACCTTGTTCTTAATTGGGAGAAATGCCACTTTATGGTGAATGAAGGAATTGTCCTTGGACATAAAATCTCTGAAAAAGGTATTGAAGTTGATAGAGCAAAAGTGGAGGCAATTGAGAAAATGCCATGTCCAAGAGATGTTAAAGGTATTCGTAGTGTTCTTGGTCATGCTGGTTTCTATAGGAGGTTTATTAAAGATTTCTCTAAGATTTCAAAGCCTCTTACCAATCTTCTTCAAAAGGATGTACCGTTTGTCTTTGATGATGATTGTAAGGAAGCTTTTGAAACTCTTAAGAAGGCTTTAACTACTGCTCCTATTGTTCAACCACCTGATTGGAATTTACCTTTTGAAATTATGTGTGATGCTAGTGATTTTGCTGTTGGTGCTGTTCTTGGACAGCGTATAGATAATAAGTTGAATGTTATTCATTATGCTAGTAAGACTCTTGATGCTGCTCAGAAGAATTATGCTACTACTGAGAAAGAGTTTCTTGCTGTTGTTTTTGCTTGTGATAAGTTTAGATCTTACATTGTTGATTCTAAAGTTACTATTCATACTGATCACGCTGCTATTAGATATCTTATGACTAAGAAGGATGCTAAGCCTAGGCTTATTAGATGGGTGTTGCTTTTACAAGAGTTTGATTTGCATATCGTAGATAGGAAAGGTGCTGAAAATCCTGTGGCTGACAACTTGTCTAGATTGGAAAATATTTCTTTTGATCCTATTCCTGTTAATGATAGTTTTCCGAATGAACAGTTGGCTGCAATTAATGTAACTTCACGAGACCTTCCTTGGTATGCTGATTATGCTAACTTTATTGTTTCCAAGTATTTGCCTCCAACCTTTACAGCTCAGCAAAGAAGGAAATTCTTCTATGATTTGAGGCATTATTTTTGGGATGACCCACATTTATATAAAGAAGGAGTTGATGGTATTATGAGAAGATGCGTACCGGAATATGAGCAACAAGAGATATTAAGAAAATGCCATAGCAGTGCTTATGGAGGGCATCATGCTGGAGATAGAACCGCACAAAAGGTTCTACAATCAGGTTTTTATTGGCCTACCCTCTTTAAGGATGCCAGAAGGTACGTTTTATCTTGCGATGAATGTCAAAGAGTTGGTAATATTTCTAGACGCAATGAAATGCCTATGAATTACACTTTAGTTATTGAACCGTTTGATTGTTGGGGATTTGACTTTATGGGTCCTTTTCCTCCTTCAAAAGGCTATACCCATATACTTGTTGCTGTTGATTATGTTACTAAATGGGTAGAAGCCATACCTACAAAGAGTGCCGACGGTGAGACGTCGTTAAAAATGCTTAAGGATGTTATTTTTCCTAGGTTCGGAGTGCCTAGATATCTTATGACTGACGGAGGTTCTCATTTTATTCACGGTAGTTTTAGAAAGACTCTTGCTAAGTATGATGTCAATCATAGAATTACTTCTGCTTATCATCCCCAAACTAGTGGGCAGGTAGAGCTTTCAAATAGAGAGATTAAGTCTATTTTGTAGAAGACTGTTAGTAGATCTAGGAAAAACTGGGCTAGTAAGTTAAATGACGCTTTATGGGCTTATAGAACTGCTTATAAGAATCCCATGGGTATGTCTCCTTATAAGATGGTTTATGGAAAAGCATGTCACTTGCCCTTAGAATTAGAACACAAAGCTTTTTGGGCAGTGAGAGAGCTTAATAAAGATTTTAAACTAGCCGGTAAGAAGAGGTTGTTAGCTTTGAGTTCTCTAGATGAGTGGAGAAACGAAGCGTATGAGAATGCCAGACTTTTCAAAGAGAAAGTCAAGCAATGGCATGATAAGAGAATTCTTAAGAGAGAGTTCCATGTTGGTGAGAAAGTTCTATTGTATAGGTCTTGTCTCAGATTTTTTGCAGGTAAATTACTTTCTAAATGGGAAGGACCATATGTTATTGTGGAAGTGTACCGCTCAGGTGCTATTAAGATTGCTTCATTGAAAGATGATTCTACACAAGTGGTGAATGGGCAAAGACTCAAACACTATATTTCTGGAGATTCTTATAATGAAGATGTTGATGTTATTGAAACAATTTCTCCGAAAGATTACATCCAAGACAAACTGCAGGAACCTGCAGAGTTCGTTTTCGAATAGGTAACAGTTCTAGTCAAAAAAGTTTTGCGAAAAGTTCTTCCTTTAATATTTTTGCTGTTTTTAATAAATATGAAAAATCACGAGACGAAAACGGGGAGAAAAAGAAGTCCGTGTGGGTCTCACACACGGGTGGCGCGGGCCCACCCCTGGCCACGCCACCCCCGTGTGAGAACGCCTCGGAACTCTTTTCCGTCCCGGTTTCCTCCTGTGACCTCGTTTCGATGTATAATTTTTGCCTATTTAACCCCCCGGAGTCCCCGAGGTCTGTATATCGTTTTCTCGTCGTGTTTTGTTTCGAGCTGTTTCTGTCGGGAGTTGATCTTAAGCTTTGGGGAGTCATGGCCTCTTCAAGCGGTGATAAGGAGAAGACACCTCCAGAAGATGGCATCAAAGATTTCCGGCAGAAAGAAGAGGTTGAAAGAGAAGATGAGGAGGAAGATCAAGGTCCAAGGCCAAGCACCATGATCGCCAGCATAGGGGTGGTGACAGATCATGATAAGTTCAAGAAGAGTGCTCGCATAAGGTCCGGAGGAGGTGTACCATATCACACTTTAGCTCCACGGGCATCTCCGCCAAGCCAAAGTCCCTTCCATACTCTAATTCATGAACATCAGTTCCAAAAGGTGCCTAAATCACGATTACCCTCTGGCTGGGATATAGATCGTTCCAACAATGCAGGGACAGGAAGATCCAAGAGTGAAGAAGGATGGGGAAATAATTCCAAGAGCTGGGATTCTCTTGCTGACAGGTTCATGAACCGTATTGAGCACAATTCTGAGATGATTCGTAATCTCGAGTACAAGATTGATGACCCGAAGGACTTGATTGAGAAGCTTATTCGAGATTATCCACCACCACCGCCAAAGGAGTAATTCGTCATCGGTATAGGCATCCCCTTGGCTTGTTCCAAGCTTGGGGGAGTGCCGCGGTATCACATCATTACCTTCTGTTTATTTACTTTTCAAGTAGAGTCTTATCATGAATAGAGAAGTTATCATATAAAATAGTTTGTAGTTGGAAGTATCCACCTTAGTTAGTTATCTATGTATCCCTTGGTGTGAGTTGCGGTAATGAAATATTAATGAGAAGTTTTATCGTTTACTCTTCGCACACTTTATGTTAGTCTGCAATCTCTCTTATGTGACTAGTTTTGTTGATTGGTATTGGTATCATATTGGGAACATGAGTAGATTTAGTTGGTTTTGGCAAACCTAGCTTGGTCAGTAGCAACTTTACCTTGAAGTTTGAGTAGAATAGAATAAAGAAGTGCTTGTAGTTACATCACTTCAGTTTTCCTTATGTTTGGCTTATAAGCATTGTTATTCTTAAAGTTAAAATCGTTGTACTTTCAAGGGAGTTTGCATGATTGTTCTTATTATATGTATGTTTGTTTGTTTGTTTCATGCAACTCTTTTGCTTGCTACCCAACCTTGCTAGCCAAAAACCTGTACTGAGAGGAGTTACTTCTCGTGCATCCAATTTCCAAAGCCAAGTCACTTCCAAAGAGTCCACTATAAATTCCTATGCATGGTATTTTAAGCCATTCCAAGTAAATTTTCATGTGCTACCTTTCAAAAACTTTCAAACACTTCCCATTTTGTGCCACTGTTTTTAGCTCATGAGGACGTAGTGGATGGGTTTGTTATCTTCCATACTAAATTAAGTACCCCTCGACTAGGCAGCTTCATCTGCTCGTCATTAATTTTGCAAGAGAGCTGGTCAGACCATTATAATCTTAATTCTAAAAATAAAGAAAAAAGGCACTCCTCCAATGGATTGTGAAAGTTGGTTGGCACCCGATGGAATCGGTTAGCCATGGTTTGAGAAAGGAAAAAAGGTGGGGAGGAGTGCAAAGCTTTAAAAGAGCACCAAAGTGCCAACTAATTAAACATCTCGGAACCGCTCTCACTTGTTTAGTATGGAAGATATCAAGAACTCCGTTGCTAGTCGTTGACAAAAGCAACCACCTCTCAAAACAATTTTTACCTCTGTTTTGCAAATAAAAAGCTCTAGCACATGTTTAATCCCTGCTTCCCTCTGTGAAGGGCCTATCTTTTACTTTTATGTTGAGTCAACCTATTTCCCTCTATCTCAAGCAAGCATTTGAGTTGTTATGTTTCACTCATCCATATGTTGATCCGTTTAATCATGTTTATTATCTTCCTTGTTTTTGTATAATGCTTTTGTCTGAAGGAATACACCTTTGAAAGCTCTCTTTGAATGCAAAAGTTTACTTTGTTGAGCATATAGTCTTTGCTATATTAGCTCCGTTTTAAAAGGCTCCGTTTAAAAGAGAGAATAGTTTGTTCTCCATTCCTTGACCATGAACTAAGGTTTGCCATTGCCAATTATAATTTACCTTGTGTATTCTTATATGTGATTCCCCTTTTACCTATTGCAAGTTTACATCTTATAAAGGGAAGTTGCTGTCTATTATGATTTGTGCCTTAGTGAATGTGATGCTTCTTGTTCGTATTTTGATTATCGACACTTCACTCCATAAACTTGTGGTCATGTTTACCGAGTTTAGTTTTCACTTGGGGACAAGCGAGGTCTAAGCTTGGGGGGGTTGATACGTCCAATTTGCATCACTATTTTGTATCATAATTTACTGTTATTCATTGATATATTTCACATTTAGATATGATACTTATGTTATTTCCTTTGCTTTCACATGTTTGATGATCATCGGAGGAGCTGCTGCCGGAGTCAGGAATCTGCTGGAAAAAGGACCATCAGAAGACCATATTTTGAAGATCAGGAAAATTCCAGAAAAATACCCAGAAATTATAATTTCCCAGAAGACTCACGGAGCCAGAAGGAGGAGTCGAGAGGGGCCAGGGCTGGCCCACACACTAGGGCGGCGCGGCCACCCCCCTGGCCGCGCCAGCCCTGTGTGAGGGGCCCCTGGCCCACCTCTGGTCTCGCCCCTTGTCGTACATCATCGTCCCCGAAAACCTAAGTGAGGGGGGGGTTCAGAGTGAGACACAGCCGCCTCTGCGGGGCGGAGAACACCAGAGAGAGAAAGCTCTCCGGCAGAGAGAAATCTGCCGAGGAAATTCCTTCCCGGAGAGGGGAGATCATCGCCATCGTCATCACCGTCGCACCGGACTTCATCGGGATCATCATCATCATCATCATCTCCATCACCAGCACCTTCATCTCCATCATCACCTCGCCATCCCGCTGTAACATCTTGAGTTGGATCTTGTTATATTCATAGGGGAAACTTTCTCGGTGTTGATTACCCTTGTAGTTGATGCTATTGAGTGGAACCGTTGAATTAAGGTTTATGTCCAGATTGTTATTTATCATTATTTCACCTCTGATCATGATCCATATGATGTCTTGTGAGTAGTTCGTTTAGTTCTTGAGGACATGGGAGAAGTCAAGATGTTAGTAGTGAATTATTGTTGAGAAATATTTAATGGTTTGATATTGTTGAGGTGCTATTTCACTAGTGGTGTCATGTGAACGTCGACTACATGATACTTCACCATTTATGGGCCTAGTGAGATACATTGTGTATTTGGTCACCGACTGTGGGGTTGCCGGAGTGACAGAAACCTAAACCTCCGTTGGGAAACCATTGCACCAGGGAGCGTAGGATCCTAGAGTTTAAGGCTGTGGTTAGATTTATCTTAATTACTTACTTGTATTTGCGGATGCTTGCAAGGGGTATAATCACAAGTGTGTATTTATCCTAGTAAGGGTAGTGCGCTAGCACAGGTTCACCTCCATAACACTTACCAAATCAATAAATACTATTGGCTCTATGAAGCGAAAGCTCTTGACAGAAACCTCCCGTGTGTCCTCGAGAACGTTTGGTTATTATAAGAATACAACCGGCTTGTCCTTTGCTGAATAAAGGATTGGGCCACTTGCTGCAATTGTTACTACTGTCTTTTATTTACTCGCACTTTATTTACTCGTATTACCAAATACTCCTGAAAACCCGTTTGCTAGTATTTACAGTGATTCCTTGATCAAAACTGCTCATCAACACCTTCTGCTCCTCGTTGGGTTCGACACTCTTATTTATCGAAAGTACTATGATACACCCCCTATACTTGTGGGTCATCACTGCAGCAGAAGATTACCTCAGATCATCGCCGTCGTCCTCGGGGTTCACGAGCACCTGGAGGCCGCCGACGGCGTCCATGAGGAGTACGGTGAAGAAGCTGCAGTCAGAGTGGACGGTGCTGCCGAGGGTGAGGTGCGGCTCCGGGCATGCCGGGTATTAGTTGCCGGCGATGCTCACTCCCTCTAGGAACCCCTGCTCCTTCTCCAGGTACCCGCGCCGGAGGCTCAGCGCCTAGGAGAAGAACTCCGGCAGCTAGGAGAAGAGCTCCAACAGCATGCGACCGACTCCCCGCTGCTCCAGCCCCGCGTACTCGGATGCAACGCCCCTGCTAGTTACGTCTGGGAGAAGAAAACATTTTGGATCCTTTATCAAAGAAAACGTATTTAGGTGAATTGAAAGCGTACTTGTGACAGCCACGGACCATACCTGTAGCAATATTATTAGTAGAGATCATTACAGAGTACTTCCCGGATACACTCCGGGATCACATCAAAAGAAATATTACAAACCAAAATCTCACAACTATGAGCTAAAATATGAGCCGCCTGATTGATCTTGCATCCATAATGTTTGAAGGAACAAGTATTGAACTTTGCCGCCAAGAGTTTGATATCGCTCACCAAAGCACCAACTGCAGAATGGTCAAAGAGTGATGATTGGATGCGTTGAATCATTGAGAGACAATCGGAAGCAAGAACAATATCCTTAAATCCTTTTGAGAGGACGGTCGACAAGGCGCCTCGAATGGCAAGTGCTTCAGCCATTTCAGGAGTTGAGATGCCCTCAGTAGCGGTGAACTTCAATGTTCCATGATGATCACGAACAACGGCTCCCCAACCCATTCATTTGTCCGCTGGAAACAGAGCATCATCGACTGACGAGGGTATGACCCCTCGGTCCTCGATATTGGCCTACCTGGTTCCTGCCAAGGAAGAAGCCCGCTCGAAGGTTACACGAAGCCCGCAAGGCCCAGCACTTCGACTTGGAGTAGAAGGCAAGAACTACTTGTAAACCCTAACTGGCTGCATGTATAAAGCCACCAAGGGCATCCCCTAGACAATCGAGGACGCATAGGCTAGCCATGCCATCTCCTTCCACCTCCACCAGATTGCATATGCGCACCATTGTAACAGCTCCAACTATACAAGCAATACAAGATCAGACAAGCAGGATGTAGGTCTTTACCCTTTGGGGGGCCGAACCTGGGTAAATTCGTGTGCACCCGTCAAATCCGCCAAGCGCCCACATACGCTCCATGAATCAAAAGCCCTAAACATAGGCATTGCCGAGTTAGAACCTCATCATCGACGTTGACACAAACCTTACCAGGTGGTGGTGGAATCCAACGTGGGGAAATGGAGGAATCACACATGTTGCCTGATTTGGTTTTGTAGCAATGTAAAACGATGTTGTCAGTGTAGACGTTGACCTTGCAAGCCACCTGGGATGGGTGCAGCTGGCCACGGTCGTTGCAAGCTCCGTTCCTGGCGTTCCATAAGTGCCAGCAAGTGACAGCTAAAACTGTAGCCCGAATATCATTGGCGTTGCTCAGAAACTCAAACAACCATTGTTTCATATCCCGAAAGCTGAATCTGCAGAGCTTCATTGGGGTATGCACCTTAACATATTCCCACACAGCACGAGCATACGGGCAGAAAAGCATCAGGTGTTCCACAGGCTCAGAGCGGCTGCAGAAAACACACTCATCCTTGGTCGGGATGTGTTGACGTTGCAGTTGGACAGCGGTGGGTAGGCAATCGTGTGCCATCCTCCACAGGACGATCTTCATCTTACCAGGACATTTGATAGACCAGAGAGATTTCCATTCCTTAGACTGGTTATTCTCGTTTGAATTGCTTCCATGCCCAGCAGTACCTTTTGATGTATAGAAGGACTCTGTCCTTGCGAGATTATATACCACCGTCAATCTATTGATGAACCACCAAGGTACTGCATGGGACATGGATACAATCCGCTTCTTCTTCTCTGAAGATATGGCATCTGCCATTCAGCAAGTCCCTATCAGCCGCCATGGCGGGAAAGATTTCATATCATGGCCACACGCCAAGTTTGGCCAGTACACTGTCCATTCAGCATATAAAGGTTGGGCTGATTTGGGGCTGAGCAATATTTAAAAAAAATATGTACTCACCCGTCCCTAAATATGATGTTATTGTATCCAATATGTTTTATGTATAAGATATACTCGCACTAATCCGTAATAAGTTTTGTTGCAAAGTTATGCTAAATCAGCTAGACTTATTATGAATCGGAGGAATTAATAGAGTTGTTTTATGGTACCCTCAGATGAATAATATTCATTCATTTTCATGCATTCAATGGCCCATAATAATCCATACAAGTGCCAAAAATATGACTAAGTACCATTCATACCAAATTTGACATTCTTCGTAGACGATCACGGCCCAAATGCCACTCGGCCCAAATGCCTCATACCGCCCAAGCTTCGGCTGGCTTGGAGCTGGTGCATGGTGGCCGGTGGCCGGTCGCGAGCACTGAATCGGCGGAGTAGGGCCACCCGAGAAGTTAAAGTTGGTGCGGGAGATGCACCTTGTTGATGCAGACCGAAAACAGACGGCATGGGGATCTAGGCGCCACCAAAGAACACCGGCGATGAGTGCTTGTGGAGGTTGGCAACGGTTAATGCTGGTAGGTGGACACGGAGGGAGAGAGAGCTACCGAGGCGTGGTCCGGGCGGATTAGGAGCTCACTAAAAACGTTAAGGAAGTGTCAGGGAAGTTGGAGGAGGACGGGCGGCGAGGGAATCATGCCCAACTGGCATCGAGGGAGGAGAGGAAGACGGGGACCTTTCCATCGATTGGCTAGTTCACGGATCGATTGCTTCCACAAAGATGAAGAGGAGGACGAGGTGGTTTCTTGGACATTCTCGGTGAGACTCATGGTGGTCGAAAGCAGCGACGCGATGATGAACAAGGCGATGGTGGCTCTGTGTCGTTCCTGGAGAAGAACGGGAGGGGTAGAGGAAGAGGAATAGGAGGGCTGGTGGGACAGCTGGTATTGGGCGTTTCATACTAGTCCATCTCGCATCACTAGTATGATTAGTAAAAAGGTACCTTCAAAATTGCCAATTAATAACATCTTATATTAAGAAATGCGGGGAGTAGTATAAGCGTGGAGGCCCACACGTTGTGTCATCTGCTTTCTGGGCATGCCACGCGTCCTACGGGCTCCACACATCCACCATTTCTCTCTCCCTTATTTTTTTTCTTATATCGAACTCCAGTCGAGAGCCCAAGTCATCATTCGTCTCCACATGGAGAGCTTGTGTCACCTCCTCCTCCGACAAGACGAACGATGTGACATCCTGGTCCAAGGCTTGATAAGATTTATATAATACGCATATCAACAAGTTACAATTTCTTTTCTAGAAGCTCATTTCAAAGAACCTGCGATTTGAGGATGGGTGACCGACCGAAAAGTTCTTTCTGGGTGCGCACGAGTGGGACAAAGTGCATAGGAAAGACTAATGTTGGTATGTGGAGATAACCTAGCGATCCTAGAGAGCTGCCAGGGGTAACAATTCAGCCATGGGCTGACTGGGGTGTTGCATTTGGTAACAGAGCCTGCCCTCGCAGTTGCATGGGCTCGGACATGTGGCTAATGGCGCGTGCCTATCGTGTCACGCAACATGGCACATGTGTCGGCACTGAACGCATGGATGTGTGCTAAGAGCGGACGTTCCTGGCTTGGGGTTGTCTCATGAGGACTTCAATCTTCCAGGAGGGAGCGGTGACATCGTGATCCCAAGGCTTAGTAGGATTGGTAGAATATACTCATACCAACAAATTGCAACCTCATTTCCGGAAGCTCTTTTCCAAAGAACCTCCAGGTTATGTGTGCTTGGGCTAGAGCGATTTGAGGATAGGTGACCGACCAAGAAGTCCTTCCCTAGTGCGTGTAAGTGAGGACAAAGTGTAGAGAAAATACTATTGTTGGTTTTTGAGGATAGTCTAGAGATCCTATGAAGATGTCAGGGGTAACATGCCTAGCCATGGGGTGGCCGGGGTGTTGCAAATGACCACATTTGCTAACACTTAATCCCATATCCCACTCCCTATGCGTCCAAGCTCCGTCCACATCTAAATATTTGCCTCTTGTGCCCGTTCTTGTTGGATATCATGGTCGTCGACATTGCAAAAGGGGGGGGGGGGTAGGCATTGTTGTAAGGACGGTCGCCGGTGTAGCGGGGTCTCTTTGCCCCCTCCCTCCTTGGACGTGACACCATTGTTGCAAAAGGGATACTCGCAATAATATCACCGCAGAAGGAGTTACGATCGTTCGATAGACACATCTAAAAAAAATATTTGGAACCTTGAGTGATTTTATGGGAGGCTGGATCCACCCACCTGAAGAGGTGGAAGGAAACATAAACACGTGGCAACCCTGGTGGGCACAGTCCGCGTGATTGGTCAGCTTAGGATCCGCAGGATCCCACTCTAGGAAACGCTTAGCGTTGTCTTTATAATTATTTTGGCACGTCTCACCCGGTAGAGTCGTAGATATTTTCGCACGATTCATTTCAGGTGTGCCATGCGTCACCCCATTGGACAAAGCACCTCGTGTTCACCTCTTCGTCTAATTAATGTGATCTATTTATGGATAAATCCCAAAAAATTCTCTTAGTAGCTAAAGTATTTGCTGCTCGTGTGCTCGTCTAATTTAATTCTTGACATTCAGCGCGACACCCATCTAGTTCGGTGTCATCTCTTTGTACCGTTCCCCTCCGCTACTTCGCCGTTGCAGCAGCTTCTCATAGCCCGATAGCTGGAAAGGGAATATGAGTAGTACTAGCATGGTTTCTTCCTCCGGTTATTCTTCTCAAAATTTAGATACTCCCTCTAATCAGAAATAAGTCTCTGTGATTTTATACTAATTAAATATAAAATTTATAATAAATCATCAATATTTATTTTCGATCAGAGAGGGTATAAAAGACACGGCGGCATGAGAGGGTGACGTTGGAGCTAAGACAAGAGGGCGCGTGCATGATCTGCCGCGTATCCTCCTAGCAGCTTCTTGTAAAATATAGTGGCGCGTGCTTCTCTGCCTGGAATGCACTCGGCGGCTTGCGTTGCAGTGACCACGCGAACACGCTGGAGCCACGACGAATCTGAGTTTCGTTGCCATGTTAGCATAGTTGTAGTAGTAAAATACAAAGACCTGAACTCGAGGTCCAGATCGGCAGAAGCCACGGATTAAACAATTGAAACTGGAACGGATCGTCTCCGTCGACTGCCGACGGGGAAGATGCTTCGTCACACTTCTTCACGGGTTTCAAGAATGATGGCTCCGTCGATCCTCCATGCATATTACGCGTTCACGACGCATGGCAGAAGAGTGAAGAAGTTTCGATGAAAGGTGGAGCTTTCATCAAAATTTAAACCGAAAGATCGGGAGCGCGTCGGCCATCGGGGTGAGGTCCCCTCTCCATCGCATATTCGTCCCTTCCTTTCTCTCAAAAGTTATTCTATGATTCCAGACCTTGTAAGCCGCCGAATTAGCAGGTCCCGTATGAGCAATTGAGTTAGTTACAACGTTGATATCGTGTCCCCGTTTCAACACACAGAAACACACAAACGTGTAGACTTCGTTGTAGGTAGCCATTCCGTTTCTTTCTTTTGGTGATTCAGAAGTTACACAGAAAAACAACATGAGCTACCGTACTAGTACGCTGCACGGCACGGGGGGCAGTTTGCGGTATGTCAGGATCGGTTCAAAAGGCACCGACCAAATCAAATTTAGTTTCAACTTTTCGGTTGCACCTTTCGCGGTGCGAGATGGGTGACATGACACTATGCAATGCAACAGTCGGAAAAAGAGAGGTCGTCACTTTTTACTGCCGCCTGCTGGTGATGACTGCCGGAGTAGTAAAAGAGAGTGGTCAGCACCGACGAGACGACGACGAGAGAAGCGCAAGAGTACAAAGCACATGGGCCGATGTGGCGCAGAAGCTTCAGGCTTTTAACGCGGAGCAAACCAACCAACGGAGCAGTAATTTACAGAGCACTTTTACACCCAGGTCCATCCACTAAACCGAAACTACGAAAACAACTCCCACAAGTCTGAACTCTGAACAACCAACCAGGTACCAGCCACCCCCGAGAATCCGAGATCGATCGATCGGCTCTACCTACCCCGCCGGCGCCCGGCACCGGCGTTCGCCTACTCCATCCGCTACTCGTCGTCGTCCCCGCCGCCGCCGAAGAGCGCGGAGCGGTAGTAGAGGAGGGCGAGGATGAGCAGCAGCATGAGCGCGACGCCGACGGGGGACCCTCCGACGCGGTGCACGGCGTCGGGGGAGCCGCCGAAGGCGAAGACGTCTGAGAGCGCGGCGGCGCCGCGGTCGGAGGAGAGGAGGCGGATGAGGAGGAGGAGGCAGACGGGGAGGAGGAGCAGGCCGACGGGGCTGAGCAGGTCCGCGATGGCCTCCGTGACGGCCTCGCCGCCGTCGCCCAGGAAGAGCGGGCCCGCCACCACCAGCCCCACCACCACCGCCAGCAGCAGCCCGTGCGGCGCCCCACGCGGGCCCCCGTAGTACTGCTCCTCCGCCACTCCCGCCATTGACATCGCCGCCGCCGCCGCCGCTTCCCCCTACTACCTCGTGAGACCTTCTCCTTCTCTTTGCGCTCTTGCAAGCTGGGCGACAATGGTGGTGGTGCGCTAGGTGTTTGCTGGAGCTTTTAGAGGGGGGAGTGAGGAAGAGGAAGGGTGGGAGTGTGAAATGATGAAGTGGCGAGATAGGCATGTGATGGGGAAGGGTGGATCACATGAAGGAAAGCGGTGGGGTGGTCGTAGCGGAGGGTCACTGCGGGTGGGGTCCAGGGATGGCGTGTTTTATGCGGGTGAGACCCGCACACAGCGGCACGGTCGAATTTTTGACAAATGAGACCACCTGCGCGAGTGAAATGCTAAAAAAGACCACCTACGAAAATTTTTGTCAAAAAAGACCCCCTACGAGTGGCGGCACCTGGCCGACATGTGGCACGTGCCGCCTGGGCCAGTGCTGGCAGGCCCCTGCCGCCAATGGCAATGCCGGCACGTAGTCTCCGGTTGCCGCGGCATGGCGTCACCTGCCGCCAATGGCAATGGCGGCATGTGGGCAATGGCGGGCAACGGCGACAGGGGCCTGCCGGCACTGGCCCAGGCGGCACGTGCCACGTGTCGTAGGGGGTCTTTTTTGACAAAAATTTTGGCAGGTGGTCTTTTCTAGCATTTCACTCGCGCAGGTGGTCTCATTTGTCAAAAATTCGGCACGGTCTGCGTGCCTGGGGCGGTGGGGCCGGGCAGATCGGAGCGTAGCCGTTCGGGCCCAAACCAGAGCGGTGGTGCGCCAAAGGTTCGCGTCAAAGATCTCCTTTTCTCCCGTAGAAGATTGTGTTGTGTTTCATCTAGTACAAGTCACAACTCTCCATAATCATGCAGGAGTAGATTGTAGAAATCATGCGCGGTTAGAAATCGCCATCCCTGACTCTGAGGCATGTTCATCTTCGGTTGTAGCACGGTACTATCCTGCAAATAACACGCTACTAGACGACGCGCAACGACGGTGGCGCGGTTAGACTTAGTAAAGACGGGAGGTGAAATCTGTTTGCTCATGGGATAATCGTGATGAGTATGTTCCTGGAGTAAGAGAGAAGATACATGTAGGACAGTAGGAGTATGAAATGACATTGACGCGTGGTCACAGTACCACCGGGAGGTATTCAGTCTCACGGATGCCAACATCTTACCATGAGGCATCAGCCTCAGTTTTCTCCGTGTTTACAAAGCAACAATAGCTGTTTACGGACATGACCAGTGAGCTCAATGCTCGCTGATTTCAGTGATTTCACCAAAAAGAACAGTAACTACCATCTGCAGACTCGTAGCTCCCTGCTTTGGCTCCTTCAGTTTGGTCACTGTATTTTCATCATCTCTTCACGAAACAGAGGTCGGATGGAGACCACCAGGGATGGATTGCCGCGGGTCATTTCTACGCGTTGCAAAACGAAAGTTCCCACTGCATTTTTCTATCAACACCTGTATCTCAGAATCTCCAGGAACCTACTCACTCATTACCTGCACACGCGCAAGTGGGCCGGAACTACCACTTCTCCCCTGTCACAGCCGACACGATAACATGGTAGAACGATCGGGAAAGAGCATTCAGTTAGATCCAGACCGCGAGAGAGAAGAGGTTATTATATGTGTCCCGCCTGCCGCGAGATCTCGGATTCTCTGGGCCTAAATTCACGTGCCAACTGCTAATCGGGGATCCCGTCGATCGGAGGAACGGATTATTCCTTTTGCTCCAGGTTAAACTATCCTTGGAACCGTGGCCTGGCGAAAAAGCGAGCGGCCACACTGGAAGTACCCAATGATCTGGCAGGGTTGAAGCGAGCTCGCCAACAATGTGGTTTTGTATGTTTCAAGCTAAAAGGTTACCTGCTGCTTTCAAATGTACTATCACAGGTACACTTTCCAGGAAACGATGTACTAATAAGTTAGCTAAACCCGGAGCATGGCAGTAAAGAACATTGTTGCAGCGAGGAGGGGAGTTTCTAAGCACTTCAGTGCTTGTGGAAGCCCGGCTCCACCCTGAAATTTCTGAACTTCCGATTAGAAACAACATGTAGCCGAATGGCTGTTTGCCTGTTTGGAGCGCTTCAGCAAGCATCACACGAAATAACTCGCAGCACAATATCCAACTTCATTGCAGCAGCTAGTGCTGATATACTGTAAGGCAAAACTGAGGTGAATACAGAATGTCTCATGTTACAGAGCTAACAACCTTTCAGATCGACCAACTGAAGCACATGAAGGACCATAGTTGCATGAGCAGTGTCCCTCTCTTTTTCTAAGAACGAGCTTTGCACTATGCTTTCTCAGGGATATGTCCTTGCAGTACAGTAGTAGCTTCACATTTTCGTCAATCGTCATAGGTTGACCTCCCAGGCTCATCTAGACTACTCTTCATCCCCAGAATCGTCCTCCGACCCATCCTCCTCCATCAAATCCTCTGCATCTTCTATCTCTTCCTCCTCTTGTCCCTTCTTCACATCTTCCTTTCCAACTGTATGGCAAACCATAAAAAGCTCAGGAGAAAAAAGTAATGGACGGTTGGGGTTTCAGGGAACCATGACCATAACACAGGAAACTCACCAGACTGAGGGTACAAGACATCGCCTGAGCATAGCCCAGATTCAACTTTAACCAAGCGCATGGTCATTCTTGGTCCAATCTCCTGGAGTCTGATGGCACTTTTTCTGGATGCTTTGTTCAATTTGTCTACGTCACTTGCTAGACTTACGGTTGCAGCTTCATCATCTGGTTCACTTTCTGATCCATATCCAGCTCTTGCAAATGGACAAGTAAACAAAGGCTCACATTACAAAGACAGAACTTAAGGAACAGTAAGTTTTGGTGTATTTCAAATCACAAATCAGGACATGACATTGTCACTATTATGTGGCAGTGTAAAACACCGGTGAGCAAACTGGTCAGAAAGCAGAGAAAAATCGACCACAAATGGAAAAAAACAAGTGCAAGTTGACAAGATTCATTCCTTGGTTTTTCATTTTGATCAGAAAACACAGAATAACATATATCTCAAATTGTTCTTTTTTCGTTATATACTAAATAAATCATTATAAAAAATTACAAGGAAAACAACAATGGTAGTCATCGAATATTGTACATAGACCTGGAACATGGGCATACTTGCTGGAGAAACCTATTTGTAAATAACAGCTTCATAAGAAGCTGGGAACGGTTTAAAGCAAGAGAATTTTCTTCTAACTGTCAGATTGCACAATGGAGTAACGGACAAACAGGAAAGGGGGCATATTATACAAAAGGAATATGAGGAATAGTAGGTTTCTGTGTATTACTCTATTTATTAAACTGGACGAATCAGGCCATAATTTTAAAATTGTTGCTGCTGTCTTAACTCAAAGTAACAAAGTTTTCTATCTACAAGCACTAGGCAGAGTGAAGTTTTCATTCCATCCTTAAGTACCAAATCTCTTTTTATACCATGCTGAATAGTCGTACAATTGACTTGAAAGTCAGGCACATTAGTAGTACAAAATCAATTAGAGGCTAGGATCTTTATAGAAGGCTCGTGATATGTCAAGATCAGACAGATTGCTCAAAAGTTATGTCGAATTTCTAACATATTATCTTATGTCTACATACTTCCTGTAAGTCAGATTGAATGCATCCATTGAACAATGAAACTGTTGGGCTTTCGAAATTATAGCATAGTAGTTTTTTCCGCTAAATGTGAATATAAATTTGCACTTAATCTTATTAATATTCCTATTCTACATGGCACATATACCAACTAATTTCAGAACATAGTATTAATGTGTGTAAAGCATAGCAAGACTATGCTGGCACTGACCCAGAAGATTACAGTGTTACCAAAATTTTACCACATGCTTGGAAACATATCATTATAATAGAATGTAGCGGAGGTGATTCAGTTCTTACCTTGTAACATAATCACTAACATCTTTAAGGTCCCTTAAGTCTGGCACTTGATTGTTTTGCATGAGTTTTCTAATCTTGCGGCTGATCCCAATAGGCTGGAGCTTGATGGAGTAATGCCGTAAATCGATAAGCTCTGTCTCTTTGTCATACTGAAGCAACAGTATTCTTTGACAGGTTGCTAGCTTAACCTACAATTCAAAATACACTACGTTTTAATACGCCTGAAACAGGACATCAAGTTCCATCACTGATGATACCGTGCAGTACTTACAGTATCTGTATCAATAGCAGGGACCAAATGCCGAAAGAAGGTAACGAAACTCTTGAATGGTTCGCCGAGACCATTGAAACCACTGAGCACAACCTGCCAACCCATGATTCCACACAAAGGTGAGTTGAGCATGTAATCAGAGGTATCCTAATGCAATTAATTTAATGAAACAAAATCCAGATATACCAGAGGCGAGTTCTTGAATATCTCTGCAGGGCACCTTGGCCGCTTCTGGGAGTTGGCGATGTCGGCTGCGAGAGCATATTCCTTAATCTCACAAGTGTAGGTCGGGCCCTGGGGCGACTTGGCGAAGCGCAAGTGAGGCAGACTCTTTGGGTTGGAGAGGATCAAGAAATGCGTCACACCCAATGGGCTGGCAACGTTTACGAAATCCTTGAGATTGTTCCGCTTCTTCTCCTGTTGATTGTTTCGATGGAAAAGCAAACCGTGGGATGCTAAGAAACGTAAATCACCAAATTGATTGATTTGGGGGCTTGTAAGCGATGAAGAGGGGATAAGGAATAGGGACCTTGAGCTTGAGGGCGGTGTAGGGGAGCATGAGCTTGCGGAGGTCCTGCTGGAGGTGGCGGAGCGTGGAGGGGAGCTTGCCTCGCGAGAAGACGAAGCTCTTGGGGATCCTCTCGCCGGTGACCTGGTCGACGTTGGCCGTGAGCGCCTGCTGCTTCCGCGCCACCGACGCCGGCATCTTCCATTTGCTCGGGCCCCTCCCCCTGCCTCCGCGGCCGCGGCCGCCGCCGCCGCCGCCTCTGCCGCCGCCACGCCGCCCGCCGCTGTGGATTCGCGCCATGGTTAGGTTTCGGGCAGCAGACCAGTTGCCGTAACTTGGGAGACGGAGGAGCGTTGGGGGTTAGGGTTTTGGAGGACTGGTTGTTATAATGGGCCTACGAAAATGGGCTGTATTCTTCTCATGGCCCATCGGCCCGGCCCAAACAGCCTATCACGCGGTCTGGGTAAGCCCGCAGGATCACGGCTCGTTGATAAACTCCTCGTTGATCTCCAAGCAGAAGGCACGATCATCCCGTTTTCTCTTGCTGCGCCGAGCATCGCCGCCGCTGCATCGATCGATCGCATCGGAGACGAGATAGAACAGCCCATCAACTAGCGATGGTGCGCAGCGGACGGCACAGTCTCGAGAGCTACGGGCATGATCTCAGGAGCAGGAACAAGAGCGAGGAAGACCGCAAGAACGGCGTGGTGAGGAAGACCGCCATGGAGTCGGCGCTCGATTGGGTCGCCGCACACAAGGCCGCCTCCGCCGGTAGGTTTTCTCGGTACATTGTGATCGATCGATCGATTCGGCGCCGTAATCGTAATGCTTCGCGGAGTCGCGATGAGTTCGTGATAGGTCGACATGGGTTGATCGGAGCTGTGATTTTCTTGTGAAACCAGGGGGCCTGGGCGCGGCGGCGGTCGGCGGCACGGTGGCCTACAGGTTGACGAGGCCCGGCGTAAAGCCCATGGAAGAGATCGTCCGTGCCTGCAGGTACGCTTCTGCTTCTTCTCTTCGTACTACATCGTGCTATTAATCCTTTGGTGGTTCTCCGTTTTTCCTGCTTCTAATGCTTTGATCGTTCTCCGTTTTCTCAAATGAATTTTGTGTGCTTACCTGACAGGAAATGTGCTCCGTTCACCGTGTGTGCATTGGCTGGGGCTGGTCTTTTTCTAGGTTACCAGTCAGGATTAGGATCCACTGTTTACCAATACGCCAAAAAATATGTCTCCACGGATGCCAATTCACCAAAGAACTAGATCAGCACACACAGAAGACAATAGTTCTGTACAATTACATCTTTGTAAGTAAAAATAATTTGTACACTTACAACTTAAATGTTTGCAGGATGACATTTTCTGATTTATGCATGTAATCTTTTTAGAATGAATTCTCTTAGGCATTGCTCATTTCTAGTGTATTTACAAAGATTGGATGAGATTATCTCATATCCCAAAAGATCATCAGTTGTTTGTTTACTAAGCCGGTATTGGATGAACAATCCCAAGATATGCCCCACATACCCCTTTACTTTTGTGTAGATTAAAAACTCTTCGTCATACTTCTGTATTGTGATGGAAGATTATTTGAGTGAATTGAGTGAAAGAAACAATTTCACTCAATCCCCTCCAATCCCCAATCCTCTTGGACATGAAATTACACTCCTAGTAATAAAAAGTCCTAAGTGAATTCCGGTTTTCCGTTTCTTCTCTTCATACTATGTGAGTTAATTCCAAAAAACCACCACATTTGCGCGGGAAATACTTAGAACCACCGGTATTCGGCAAAATTGCAAAAAACCACCGGTTTTGCATGAATTCGTTCCAATGTGCACTGATTGTTTGATTTAGGCCGATTAACACGATTTCTGACAAGTAGACCCCACTGTCAGTGCTGATGTGGCATAACATGCATGTAATGAGGTCAAAAAATAGATAGACCCAACTATTAGGGGTCTTTTTGTAAATTTCTGGGGGGACCCACTTGTCAGTTCCATCCCCTTCCTCCTCCATGGCAGGGGATGCCGACGCAGGGGAGGCCGCGCCTGGGATGCTGACCGGCGCAGGGGAGGCCGATGCAGAGGAAGCCGACCGGCGCAGGGGAGGCCGCCGCACCCGCGCACTGCCCACCCACCCACTTGGCCGGAGCTCGCCGGCGCGTGGGAAGGCGGCGGGGATACCGAGCGGCGACGGGGATGCCGACCGGCGCAGGGGACGCCGGGGATGCCGGCCGGCGCAGGGGACGCCGGGGATGCCGACCGGCGCAGGGAGGTCAACGGGCCGGAGTACGGGAGGGCGGCGGCCGGGGAGCACGCGGACCGGCGACGAGGCGGCCGGAGCAGGGAACACCGGCGGCGGGGCGGCCGGAGCAGGGGTCTCCGGCGACGGGGCGGCCGGAGCAGGGCACGCCGGCGGCGACGGGCCGGAGGAGCGGTGGCAGTAGAGACAGTGTGGGGAAAAAAGAAAAAGGAAAAAAGAAAAAATGTTTACTGACAAGTGGGTCCCGCAAAAAAGTTTACAAAATAACCCGAATGAGATATTCTAAGCTATGTCTTACCACGTCAACACTGACAGTGGGGTCTGCTTGTCAGAAATCGTGTTAGTCAGCTTAAATCAAATAATCAGTACACATTGGAACGAATTCGCACAAAATCGGTGGTTTTTTGCAATTTGGCTAAATACCGATGGTTCTGAGTATTTCCCGCGTAAATGTGGTGGTTTTTTGGAATTAACTCCTGTTTTCTCTAAAGACTTCGTCTTCTGTAAAAGGTGCTCCGTTCACAGTATTTGTATTAGCTCGGGCTGGTCTTGTTTTATGTTAGCAGGAAGGATCAGGATCGAGACTTTACAAGTACGCCAAACAATATCTCTCCTCTGAGGCCAATTCTCCAAGAACAAGAGCACACGAAGGCAGTTTTCTGAGGTGGCAATAGCATTTCATAGAATTTCTTGACCGGAGTGTAGTATTCTCATAGATAGCCCAAAAAAAATGGTGGCATTCTTATAATTTTAGTCCTCGCTAGTAGCAAGGATGGATGTAAAATTTTCATTAAAGATAGATAGCCTCCAATGCCTTTATGAAGGGGTTGTCACTTGAGACGAGCCAAGGCAGAAGCATTTTGATGTAGAGATAGGATTTTCTTAGCAGGTGCTTAGCTACACTCCCCTATCCGGACTGTTAATAGGTGCATCAACATCTGTGTATGTCTCTTTTTGCCCTTTCAAACAACTTCTCTTTTTCGTATCTCTCACTCTATACAACCATTAAATCTGAAACTTCGCAGTTTAGTGAAACGTTTGATATAGAATATGGGGAAAATAGTTCGGGATTTTTATGATATTATATATATACTTTTTAAAATAAATTCTGCTCAAATT
Organism: Dactylis glomerata; assembly: GCA_007115705.1. Classification (NCBI taxonomy): domain Eukaryota; kingdom Viridiplantae; phylum Streptophyta; class Magnoliopsida; order Poales; family Poaceae; genus Dactylis; species Dactylis glomerata. The sequence continues at coordinate 145,489 of QXEO01000168.1, read as the reverse complement.
TAAATATTTGAAAATTTAAATTTTCATAAATAAATACCAAATGATTTTTTTCACGTTCTAGTTGCAATAATACGGCGAACCTGCAAAGTTTCAAATCCATATGTATATTTAACATTGTTTGAGAGATACAAAAAAGACAAACTAAAAAAAGTATGGGGGTGTAGGTGTCATGGTGCTCAATCGAAGTTCTCCCTTTTGATGTAAGAAATCAAAATGCAAGTCTCCACTCGGAGGATTCGAACGCAGACGTTTTATGTCTCGTGCAGGCGATACCCGCCCTCAAGTGTGTTGAACGAAGCGAGGCAAGCAAGGAGGCCCTACCACTTGTCTTCCCATTCTTTACCTGTTTCTAAATTCCTATACTCTTCAGACGATCCCATCCACGAGGCTCGACGGCTGGGCATTGGGCAAGGGAGACGTGGTCATTGCCCTACTTTGCAATTTTTTGGAGCTCGCCTTCGTCTTCCTCGGCGCGGCCTCGCTCAGCTGCGGGGAGCATGCAATGACACTGACAGCGGCGTGTAGTGGGTGGCGGTGTTGCCAGCAGGCGACGGTGCTGCAAGCCACGGCTGGAGGTGCTACGGCAACGAACACCCTCCACTACTACACCCTCCACTACTGCTACAAACACTCATCGGCGGTGCTGCAAAGTGACAATGCTATTGGGCAGTGGCGAAGGATGATCTAGAAGTTTGGTAGAGCGAAATCATAGACATATATATCATTATTAACATAGAACTATAGGGGTGGGGGCAGATGACCTCCACCCTATATTTGTATTGTATAAAATTTAGTTTTATCGACTGTTAAATGTTTTCAATCAATATTTGATTGCACAACGCAAGGTAAAAGCCGCTTCTTTGAATTGTTGTATTATTTACCACAATGTAATAGCAACATATTTAAATGGAAGTAGAACCTACGAATTCACTGATAATAAACATATCTATGTATTATGAAGCTTGTTATGCTACTATTTATGATACTTGATAACTTTTATTATATTTATTAAGACTAATATATTAATAGTTATAATAGTGAACAAGTTTTTGTTGTACACCTTGATGTGTTGGATGGATATTAGATGAAGCGGGAAGTAGCAATGCCATGTGGGCTCATTGACTAGGGGAAGATCTGATCCAAATCAAACGGCCCCGCGTGTCTGAATGAGATGATCAACCCCAACGTTGTTCACTGCAAAATATTACTCTCTCCATTTCAAAATATAAGATTCTTTAGCTTTGTAAAACAAATATATGTAGACATCTTTAAGTGTGTAGGTTCACCCGAATATACACACTAAAAGATATCTAGATACATTTGCTTCACAAACCTAAAACATCTTATATTTTAAAACGGATGGAGTATATCAAAGCTGGGCAACCGATGAAATCAACTAGCGGTGCAACACCTCTAGGAAATCTGTAGTCCTACGTTAATCCAGGTTAGGGCGTTAGATAGATCTAATTCATCACTACACCCAAGTTTAATTTGAACATGGACTTAAATAAAACCGTAAACAAGTTACCACGTGCATATTGCAGATTCAAGAAACAGCTTAAACGGTTCAGGGAATAGCTGAAATGCATCTATTCAGCGAACTTGTTTGAAGATAGAACATATCGAATTCATTACTTGCATAGTGGGACAATATGCCCAAGCATACCAAGAATATCGAGTAAACAACAGAATAGATAAGGGTTCCACACACAGATCAGTAAAACCCACTGTTTGTACTCGTACTCGAGTAACAAAAGAAACGATGCACCGAACTACCCTATGCATGACACGCACCCAATTTAGCAAAAGGTTCCAGAGAGATGGAATATGTTTCGAAAATACAGAGTGGTACCGCTTCGTCACTCAGCTGGCAAGTTGCAGACTCGTAGTATGGCAGAGTTCGGCGAACCTACATCTCTCCACAATTCTGGGTCTTCTTGCTATTCAATAATAAAAAATACAGCAGAATCAATACATCGCAGACGCGCAGAATTCTTTTTCGAGACGAAGAATGTAAGACATACTCATGATAAGTGTTTTCTTATGGAAGTAAAAAACGGCCTTTGATTTAATTACCAGCAAACAAAAGCTAGTCGGTGGTGGCGAGTCACTCATATCAATCTCGTTATTCCCGTGCTCCTGCCGTGATATATATAGGAGGATAAGAGGGGCAAATTACCAAGTGACATGATGCATGAAATTAAATAAAGAAAACAGATAAACTACCAAAACCAGCAAGCCAAGATGTATACCTCATCGCTCTCGATGCTCCTCTCCATGCTCCGGTGCTCCTATGTAGAGATGGGAGGGTAAGAGGGTCAAATCATCAAGTGATACGATTCATAAAATAAAATAAAGAAAATAGGTAAACCAACAAGCCGAGATGTATACCTCATCACTCTCTATGTTCTTGTGCTCCTGCAGAGAGATAGGAGGGTAAGAGCGTCACGATGCGTAGAATTTAAATAAATCAAAAGATAAGCCACCAAAAACCAGCAACCCGAGATGGATACCTCATCGCTCTCCATGTTTTCATGCTCCTGCAAAGATATGGGAGGGTAAGAGGGACAAATCACATGACATGACGTGCGAAATTAAATGAAGAACATAATGAAGTTACCGAAACCAACAACCCGGAATGTACTATACCTTATCGCTCTCCATTTTCATGTACTCCTGCAGAAAGATGGGAGGGTAAGAAGGGCAAATCATCAAGTTACATGATGCATGAAATTAAATGGAGAAAATAAATAATCTATAAAAACCAGCAATCCGGGATGTACTATACCTGATCGCTCTCCATGTCCATGTACTCCTGCAAAGAGATGGGAGGGTAAGAGGGACAAATCACCAAGTGACATGATGCGTGAAAAAATGATATTAGATGAACAAAACAAATAAGCTATAAACCAGCAAGCCGAGACGTATACCTCCTCACTATCCATGGTCCGAACCATTTTGTTTTCATTGTCGTAATCCATGTTAATCTCATCATCTTTATAGATATGGCCTCGAGGTGCCCTACATACATGAACGTGAAGAGCATGGCGGTTGGGATGCAAGGCGATGGCTTTTTCAACGGAAGCCTCCACCGCCTCCACTTTGTCTAAAACTGAACATGAATCGTACCAATATGAACAAGGACAGCTAGTTTCAACAAGGAGGTGTGCAAGGCCTGAAAGATGCTCGATGCCGAGGTTAGCACCATCACAATCTTGGGGCATAACATCCCTTGCAATCCAGCAGGAAAGATGGAGCCGTCGCAGTGCTGGCAGAGCGCCTGGTGCAAATGCTATTCCGGTTCCTGGGCTTAGCACGCTTCCAAAGTAGAACACCTTAAGAAGCTTGAATCCATTACTACCAATAGTGAGCATTTTCCATACACCAATCCGATGGTATAATGTTAGTTGAAGATGGCCCAGAGAGGGCATACCCATCAGAAGCTGCAGATCTTCCTCATCAAGCAATTCGATTTTTATGACTAATTTGACGATATTGTTTAGGGAGGTCATTATTCCCTTAGGAACTCTTTCAATAAGGGTCAATATTTCAAGATCTTGGAGATGAGGAAATGTGCAGCATGAATCCCTGAACAGATACTCTCCTATACTTCCAGCAATATGGAGACATCGAAGATTGTATTTTCCCAACTCATTTAGAGATGTACCCAAAAGATCCAAAAATCTTTCCAAATAATCACCAATTTTGGCTCTGAAAAGAGCTAAAGAACAAGGCATATATAGTTTTTTCAGTTTTGTTAGATGCCCAAGCTCTTCGGCAAATTTCATTGGGTTGTCAACATGACTGATAGATGACACTTCCTCCAATGTTTGCATGGTCCCAAACACATCTGCAGGCAACACAAGTGTTTCTTCGTGCACAAATAAGCGTAGCAATTTACGAAGCCAGACCATAGTTGATGGCAGTGTTGTTATTGAACACTTCCGCAGATCGAGAGTCTCTATATTGTAGCTTTCCAATTTCTTCAGGAAGCTCGGTGATTCCTATTGTCAAGTCGCAAATACCTCAGCAGGGATAAACTTCCTATAGTTTGTATTTGCTTGTTTCCCAACCAGCAGGTGCTACCTTCACGTAGATCCAACACCCGTAGAGAACGGAAGTTCATAAGTGGGGGCATCTGCTCAAATTCGCCAAACACATTCAGTGAGCGAGCATGGGACATGATTTGTGCGGCTACGTTTGCTATTTTCTGTTCTTGGCCACTAGAGTGCACAGAGAGTCGACGAATCTTGTTTCGCAAAGAATTGCAGGTGCGTCCATTTAAAACAGTGGCGAAATTCTCTTCATCTGACAAAGATATTATTATGTCAAGCACTATATCATGGACCTGGCAATATTGTATAGAGCTATCATAATCAGCATCAACCGGCTGGATCATACTTCTATTCACAAGTTCATTAAAACATTTATCTGCTTCTTGATCAAGATCCCCCCATTGTGTATCAATGAATCCTTCAGCTATCCATTTCCGTTTCAATTCTTCACAATCGATGTGGTAGTTGTCATACCCTGGGAGTGAATCAACTGAAATTGGGACACACACAGGAGGAAGAATTGGGGAATTGTATTCGATATTCTAGGGTTCGAAGACCCGTGTCTGTATGTTTGTTTGCAATAGCAATGCAGATAAGCGATAATGACAGGAAGGCTACAACCCAGCCCGTTTTATAGGTGACAACAGCTGTAGCTGTAACTTGATGACAGTAAAAGTAAATGTAACTACTTGGCTAATGCGACGGTGTCAAGACCCGGCGTAATGTGAACACCCCCGGCTGGACGTGACCCTGAGTCAATCCTGACATTGCCCCCTTCTGGAGAGGCGCCTTGTCCTCAAGGCGCAGCTTGTTGTTGTTGCCAGGACTGAACCGTGGCTTTGAAGAACACTGGAAACGACTCCTTGATGAAATCAGCATCTTCCCAAGTAGCTTCCTCGGGGGAGAGATTGTCCCACTGAACCAACCACTGCACAACCGCAACATTGTTACGAGGTATCTGACGCACCTGAATAACGAGCGCTGGTCCAGTTTTGATGGTGCCATCCGGATGAACCAAGGGAAGATCAGGACTGGGTATAGCTTTGGTGCCCAGGTGAAGTTTGAGCTGGCTGACGTGGAAGACAGGATGGATTTTCACGCCTGGAGGCAGCTGCAAACGGTAGGCCATGTTGCCCACATGATGGAGAACCTGAAATGGACCATAATACTTACTGTGCAATTTGATTGTTCCTCTGAACCCAAATGCCGCAAGGCGGTAAGGCTCCATCTTCAGGTATACCATATCACCCACAGAGAATTGCCGTTCAGTGCGCTGAAGGTCAGCGTATTTCTTCATGCGAGCTTGGGCTTGTGTCAAGTTCTGCTTCAGTTGGTCCAGCATCTGTTGCTTGGCAGTGAGGAATTCAGTAGCATTGAGGTCAGAAGGTCCAGGAATGGAGAGTTCACTTATCAGGGGAGGTGGAAATCCATACAAGGCCTGGAAGGGGGTGAGTTTCAGGGCTGTATGGAATGTGGTGTTATACCAGAACTCGGCCAAGGAGAGCCAAGACATCCATTTCTTCGGATTATGGAAAGTCATGCAACGGAGGTAGTTCTCGAGGCACTGGTTAACTCGTTCTGTCTGACCGTCGGTTTGTGGGTGATAGGAGGAACCGTACCGAAGCTGAACTTTCAAAGATTTGAAGATGTTCTTCCACATAGAACTTGTGAAAATCCTATCTCTGTCTGAGATGATGAGGAGGGGAGGGCCATGGAGTTTCACAACGCCATCCATAAAGGCCTGGGCCACTGTTTCCACGGTGTAGGGATGGGACAAGGGGATAAAATGAGCATATTTGGTAAACTTGTCTACCACCACCATAATCACTTCCTTCCCTTGCGATTTTGGAAGACCCTCAATGAAATCCATGGAGACATGTGTCCATGCCATGTCCGGCACTAGAAGGGGGTCGAGCAGTCCAGGATAATGACAATTCTCATGTTTGGAACGCTGACAAACTGGACACTGAGCTACCCATGTTTCGACATCCTTCTTCATACCTGGTGACAAGGGTATAGCTAATAGAGCCCGTTAGTTGAGTACCCCTGAGGCCCGTTAAGCTAGGCCCAATTGTAATGATAAGTCGAATACGAGTTCTTACCGTATGTCGATATTGTAATCTGTATCGGACCCTACCCGATCCTCGAGACCTGGCCACCTATATATAGGGGCCAGGAGGGGACGGTGGAGGGCAGATTGAAAGCAAGCCAGGTTGAACACCCAAGTTTACTTTTGATACACACTTATTTCGACTAACTTTACCTTCGAGTTCATTCGACGCCCTATCTCCCCGATCCTAAGTCCTTCATCTAGGACATTTGTCGAGTTAACCCTCGTCAATTGGCGCCGACCGTGGGGACCTTGGGCGTTGGAATCATGAATTCGACGGCTTTTTCGCTTTTAGCCAACAGCAGTTCAGAAGTCGACGGAAGTCAAGAGGTGGAACTAACAATTGGAAGTTTGAGCATCCTCATCGGGCCATCGGGTTCATCCCGCCTCTCAGATTCGACGAAACCAGATCCGTCGGCAAGCAAGCCCGAAACAGAGAAAACATTGGAGTCATCAGAAGGCTCTTCCAGTGAGGTAAACTCGCCGGTCAGCTTAGAAAAAGCATCAATCGCAGAAAGCGACGAAATTCAGGAAAATTTTGACTCAGAAGAAAAAGCGTGTCAGACGCACAACAACGCAAAGGACTTCGCCGTAGGAAGCAGCGGCGTATCCAAAGTACATCAGTTATGCGTCATTATCACTGAAGCAGAAGAAGGAAACAACAGCGAAGGAAGTAAAAAGGTCGACAGGCAAGTCGACAAAGTGAAAGATCACAACAAAAAGGAAAAAGAGAAAGTCCATGTCTCGGCTGGTGAATGGAGAATGATTAAGTCAGCCATTAATCATGGTACAGAAGTACCCGAGGGATCGAGAAGAGAAGTTCTAATGGGATATCAGTATGCACTATACCAACACAAGAAGAAACTAAGGGAGGAAAGAGACATGGTGTTTCAAGACAACAACAATATATCAAGGGAGGAATACTGGGAAGACCATAGTGAAGATTCAAAATATAGCAAAGAGAGGCGCGGAGATCCAAAACACAACAGGGGGGCGACAGCATGCGGCAGAGAAGAAGGGTACTCAAGGAGCCCCACCCCGCAGCTAGAAGAGGAGGAAGATGACTTGATACAAAGAACGCCAGAGGCAGCATTGGCAGCAGCACAAGCATATTTACTAGCCACAAGACCAGAGCATGGAGACCCGCGAGAAGATATGCACCGAGCCGCGATACGAAGCCTAGGAATAGTAGAAGGTAAGATCAGGGAACAAGGCCTAGAGACGAAGTCGACAAGTCACAAGGAGAAGTTCAGATACAATCGCGCAGACAACGACTATAGCGAGTCATCAGAAGAGAAAAATCAGCAGAAAAAGAAGGAGGATGCAAGAAGTATAATAGCACAAGCTCGAGTAAACAAATCGCGACATGCTTGGAGGGAAGAGAATTACGAAGACGACGATAAAGATATGGGTGCGTTATGCTTTACCCGCAGGGTTCGCAAAACGCGGGTACCCAAAGGATTTAAACTACCACACGACCAGAATAAGTACGACGGGTCGCAGGAACCCACCTTATGGCTATCAGATTATCTACAGGCAGTGCAGATATTAGGGGGAACAAAGGCGACTGCAATGCAAAGTTTGTAGCTGCACCTCACCGGCGCCGCCCGGTCCTGGTTGAACACCCTACCCGACGAATCCATTGGAAGCTAGGGGGAACTCGAAAGTCAATTCACAAGAAATTTTCGTTCCACCTACAAACGCCCAGCATCACTAGAAGAAGTTAAAGCATGTGTGCAGAGGAAAGGCGAAACGCTACGTTCTTATATACAACGCTAGAGTATAATCAAAAACTCAGCAGAGGACGTCTCCGACGAACGAGCAATAGACGCCTTTTCGGAAGGACTTCGTCGCTCAGATCTTGTGGAAGAAATAGGAAGAACAAGACCTACGACAGTAGCTGAGCTAATGGAACAAGCCAACAAATTCGCTGATGGAGAGGACGCGTATAACAATAAAAGAGGACGTTCGCCAGAAGTCGACAGAATAAGTCGACAGAGAAGACGACACCACAGCGGGGGTAATCAAGAAAGGCGAAATCAGGTAGCCGCAGGTTATATACTAGAAGAAGAGGAAGGGTATGAAAGTAGGAGGTTTCAGTCAAAAGGAGTAGAAAAATCAAGATACTCTGGTCCTTCGGCCGAGGATATGCTATACGGACCTTGTCGAATCCACTACGCGTATCTCGACGGGAAAAGGGTCTCAAATCACCAGATGAAGGATTGCAGAACATTCCTAAGGTTGCAAGGCGCCATGGGCTCAAGCCAAGAAGGAAGGCAAGGAGAAAGACGTAGAAGTCAAGGATATCAAATGCAAAGACTAGCAAAGCACCTAGAGTCAAAAGTATACATATCAGCCATGATTCAACCGGTGCCCAAGTCAAAGAAAGAGCGAAAGAGCATGTCTAGGCAAGTAAACCTAGCAATATCATCGCCACCAGCTACCACAGAGTACCTACGGTGGTCAGAGCAACCAGTCAAGTTCAGTAGAGCAGACCACCCAAAGAAAGTTCCCAGGCCGGGCCACTCGCCTATGGTTCTAAAAGCGCAAATAGGAGGGTACGACATTGGAAGAGTGTTCATGGATGCAGGGAGTGGCATAAACTTAATATATGCCAGAACACTAAAGGCAATGTGCATCTCGCTGACGAGTCTGAAGCCAACAGATTGCTCTTTCCACGGGATAGTACCAGGAGCAGCAAACTACCCCTTGGGAAGAATAGAACTCGAGGTTTGCTTTGGCAGCAGCAAAAATTATAAAAGAGAGAAACTGGAGTTTGAAGTCATGGATTGGCCATCACAATATCATGCAATCCTGGGGCGCCCAGCATTTGCAAAATTCATGGCAGTACCACACTACGCGTATCTTACGTTAAAAATTCCAGGACCCAAAGGAACAATTACAGTACAAGGGAGCTTTGAAGTAGCCAACATATGCGACAGAGAATTCAACAGGATGGCGCAAACCTTCGGCATGACAGCAGAATATGAGAGGTTAAAAGGAGAAACAGATCATAACGTGCTACCCGACGTTGGACGATCATTGCCAGATAAGGTTTTCGACACAACGCAGGACTCAAAGAAAATTCAGGTCCACCCTACTGATCCAAACAAGACAACATCAATTGCGGTGAACTTGGATCCCGCATAGGAAGATGCGCTCGTCGAGTTCCTCCGTGAGCGCTGGGAAATCTTCGCCTGGTGTCCATCGGACATGCCAGGGGTTCCCAGGGAACTCGTCGAGCACGCACTAAATGTAGATCCCAAGGCAAAACCAGTCAAGCAACCATTGAGGCAATTTGATGAACCTAAAAGGAAGGCGATAGCGTCAGAATTACACAGGCTAGAAAATGCCGGATTTATCAGGGAAATCAAAACTTCGAGTTGGGTGTCGAACCCAGTCATAGTACCCAAGAAGAATACAGACGTACAAAGAGTGTGCGTCGACTACACATCTCTCAATAAGCATTGTCCAAAGGATCCCTTCCCTCTACCCCGCATCGATCAGATAATCAATTCTACAGCGGGATGCGCAAGGCTTTCATTTTTGGACGCATATTCTGGTTACAATCAGATCAAATTGAAGAAAGAGGACGAGGAAAAAACGGCCTTCATCACACCATACGGAGTATTTTGCTACCAGGTAATGCTGTTCGGCCTAAAAAAATGCAGGAGCAACTTATCAACGGATGATGCAAAATTGCCTCGAAAGCCAAATAGGACGCAATATCCAAGTCTACATTGATGATGTAGTCATCACAACAAGAGAAGAGAAATCTTTAATCAGTGACTTGGCAGAAACCTTCGACAACCTGAACAAGTACAAGCTTATGCTGAACCCGACAAAGTGTTCCTTCGGAGTTTCAGCAGGGCAACTTTTGGGGTTCTTGGTATCAGCACGAGGAATAGAGGCAAATCCAGAGAAGATTCAAGCAATTCTAACAATGGGGAAACCCACAAAACTCCACGACGTACAGAAATTGGCAGGACGCGTCGCGGCATTAAGTCGCTTCGTTGCTCGACTAGGGGAGAAGGCGCTTCCTTTTTATGCACTTATGAAGAAGTCAGACGATAAATTTGCGTGGACAGAAGAAGCAGACGCAGCGTTTGCACAGTTGAAAAAAGTGCTTTCCACGCCACCAGTGCTGGTCGCACCAAAAGAGAAAGAGCCACTGCTGTTGTACATCGCCGCAACCCATCAGGTGGTGAGTACAGCTCTAGTAGTCGAAAGAAGCGAAGAAGAAAAAGCTCATGGCGTCCAGAGGCCGGTATACTTCATCAGTGAAGTGCTATCTCCAACCAAACAGAGGTACCCGCATTATCAGAAGTTGGCATACAGTGTCTTCACAACCGCACGTAAACTACGACAGTATTTTGCGGTGCACCCAATTATAGTGGTCAATGAAGCACCACTATCGAACATATTGAACAACCCTCTAGCGACGGGACGTGTCTCTTTGTGGGGAATCGAGTTATGTCCCATGTACATCACGTACGAAAAAAGGAAGGCGATCAAGTCGCAAGTCTTGCCAGACTTTACAGCAGAGTGGCTCGAGCTGCAAAGCACGAGACCACCAGATTTATCGAGTACTTGGACAATGTACTTCGACGGTTCTAAGAGAGTCCAAGGCGCAGGCGCAGGAGTAGTGTTGATATCACCTCATGGAGACAAATTAAAGTACGTCTTAAGGATGAGCTTTCCGCAGGCTTCCAACAACGAAGCGGAGTACGAGGTTTTGTTGCACGGAATGAAGATGGCTAAAGCGTATGGAGCAACTCGCCTAAAAATATTTGGAGATTCCAACCTTGTTGTTCAGCAAGTCATGAACAGATGTGACACAATCAATGACAACATGATGGCCTATAAAAATTTGTACCATTACCTAGAAGGAACGTTCGATGGATGTGAAGTCTCGCACGTAAGCAGGAACAACAATGAAGAAGCCGACAATTTAGCAAATATCGGGTCACAATGTTTACCTGTGCCGTCCGGAGTATTTTGGGAGGAAATAGTGGAAAGATCAATAAAAAGTGGAAAAAGTTCGACTACTACAGCAGGCTCGGGGGCTACGTCAGAACCAGAGGTGATCATGATGATAGAAGAAACATGGATGCAGCCATATCTCGCGTACATGATAAATAAAAAACTACCAAAAGATACAGTGGAGGCCAAGAGGATAACTCGAAGATCGAAAGCGTTTGTCGTGTTGGAAGGAAAATTATACAAGAGAAGTATTACCAGCGTTTTACAGCGTTGTGTAACGCCCCAGGAAGGGCAAGCAATCCTGAGAGACATACACGGCGGAGTATGTGGCCATCATGCTAGCAGCAGAGCAATAGCGGCAAAAGCTTTCCGAGCAGGATTCTATTGGCTAACAGCCATCGAGGACGCAAAAGATATAGTTCGAAAGTGTGAAGCATGTCAAAGGTTTGCATCTAGGCCGCATGCACCAGCAGCGGAGCTACAAACAATACCATTATCTTGGCCCTTCGCGCAATGGGGCCTCGATATGGTGAGAAAGTTGCACAAATCCTGGCCAGGAGGGCATGTCTACATGCTAGTGGCAGTCGATAAATTCACCAAATGGGTAGAAGCGGCCCCAGTAACAACTCAAGATTCTACAGCAGCAATCAGCTTCATCAAGTCAATAGTTTTCCGTTTTGGTGTACCATACAGCATCATCACAGACAACGGGACAAATTTTACTTCAAAGGAATTCAAGAGTTACTGCGAAGGATTGGGAATCAAGCTCAAATTCGCATCTGTGGCACACCCGAAGACAAACGGGCAAGTCGAAAAAGCCAATGGCCTAATATGTAGTGGAATAAAAAAGAGGCTCTTAGCACCTCTTGAGAAAGCCAAGAGCGCTTGGGTAGAAGAATTGCCCTCCGTTCTTTGGAGTCTAAGAACTACTCCTAATGCAGCAACTCAAGAAACTCCTTTTTTCCTGGTCCATGGCGCCGAAGCCGTGCTTCCAGTCGAAGTGACGCACGAGGCTCCAAGAGTGACAGCGTATGACGAGACAACGTCAAGAGAGGCATTGCAAGATGATGTCGATGCACTAGATGAAGCAAGAGATAAAGCATTAGAAAGGGCTACGCAGTATCAACAAAACCTACGAAACTACCATAGTAGTCGAGTTCGTCCACGATCCTTCGTGGTGGGAGACCTTGTTTTGCGACTCAGGCAGGACAGCCACGGCAAATTGGAGTCTCCTTGGGTGGGACCTTACATCATCACCGAAGTAATACCAGGAGGAGCATATCGACTACAAGACAAGAAGACTGGGAAGGACGAGAGCAACCCGTGGAATGCAGAACAGCTACGACGTTTTTACGCGTAGACTAAGTATAGTGGTATCAATAAATTCGAGTTAGCCTTCTGAACCCAGAACATGAGGCCACAGGTCGGGTTCTTTGGGTTGAACTCGACAAAATTGTACAATTATTTGTTACTTCTCCGCTCGGGGGCTTCAACCCCTGGGTCGTACGAAAAGAATTATTATGGCAAGTTGAAGGTTTTCTTTCATTGTAAGGTTGTTTAGACAACCCGATAAATACTGAGAGAAATTGGTTCATAAAAAGAACCCGATATTACTCCTACATTTTTTGGTTCGCAAAGAACCCGATATATGGAAAGCATACCTCAGAACATGACTTGTTCTCATGGTACTAGCAAAAGACATCGACACAAAGTACGAATATGCATTACAAATATCATTGCAGGAAGGACATTATCAAACGAAATTACATGGATAGCAGATCTTAATGGAACTAGACTTCAGCTTCATATTTCTTCTAGCATTGGGTGCCATCGTAGATCTTCACGTCAAACTTCGACGTCCCGATGTGGAAGTCGAAGGCCATGAAGAAGCCTTGATGGATGTCGTGGTCTTCTGCAAATTGCGACCAGCCGCCCCTGAAGTACTATTCACCGTTGCCATCATACCACACCTCCACCTCGTACGGGATACCACTGCCAGACTGCTCGCGAAGAACAGCCTCTCGCAGTTCGCGCCCATCCATAAACTTGGTGAAATTCAGCGGCAGGCGCTGAATCTCACGGCACTGCGCCATGGCAATGCAGAAAAAGGAGAAGATTTGAGGAAGAGCAGCGGGAGCAGCAGGAGCAGCAGGAGGAGGAGCAGCAGGACCTGGAGTGGCGCCAGTCACCTTGGGCTTGTTCTTGCTACCAGGTGGGCGGCCGGGACGACGCTTAGCTGGAGCATCCGATGAAGTTCCGGCGGCGGCCAGAGTGGTATTGCTCTTGTTTTTGCTGCCACGAGGGTGACCCCGACCTCCTGGTGCCACCAGAGATCCAAGGTTCAGACGAGAACCTTCAGCATCTGCCATGAGAACAAGGGAAAAACCTCGGAAAACCCTAGATGAAGAAGAGAAGACGATGCGGCGGAGGACGAATCTGATTAGGGTTTTTACCTTTACCAGATAGTGCTTTATTTATAAGCACGTATTATTGGGCCCCCGCGCTACAGCACAGCCCATAAACATATTTTGCAGCAGGAGTTAAATTCTGCGTACAACAGACGATAATATCAACGAAGAAAAACAAGAAAAGGAGACTATGGTCGCACGATATGGAAACCTCGACTTGGACTCGGGGGCTCGCCAAATAATAAGATATCCACAGAAGAAAGAAGAGCTGAACTTTGAGCCTATGCTTGACTACAAGTCGCCAAAATAGCCTCGGGGGCTACTCCCATCGGGAGCGCTGAGCGCGCACCCGATAGAGATGAGATAATTAATATTGGGGATGCGGAAGGATAAGCATACAAACTTCGACTACATAGTCGACAAAATGAAGAGAGATTACTCTCATCGGGAGCGAAGAAGATTAATTTAAAATCCGAAATTCTTTAGTTTTATCAGTTAAAAATTTGGCTGCGAATATGAGATTCTCGAGTTGCGTTATCGCAACGAAACTCGAATGCCGTGATTTATCACGAAGGTAAGACCCCGGGATCCATCCTGTGTGGCCTGGTATACGCACATGGATGCGCTCTGCTGGTATGTATCCGTGTCTACGACGCGAAGAAAATCCTAGTGGACGCACTGGGTACCCTGAGAATCACTGGGATTCATTCTTTGTAAGTCCTAAATGCGGCAAAAGAGTGGGTTTGACCGGTATCCCGAATTCAAGTCCAAGGGGATTGAATTTGAAGTAGGTGACAAGTATCTGTTCCGGCAGTTAACTGACCTCTAGATCCGTCAGAGTTGTCAGACTTGTTCATCAAACCCCCTTGCGAAAAAATATCATGAACATAAGTCGAAAGACCAAGTCGAAGATTTTAAGATATGAAGAAGACGAAGAATTGATCAAGTCGAAGATTTAAAGATTAGAGATTCAACCTGAATCTGCAATTCTGGTAGAATCTCAGGGGCTACTGACAAGGGTATAGCTAATAGAGCCCGTTAGTTGAGTACCCCTGAGGCCCGTTAAGCTAGGCCCAATTGTAATGATAAGTCGAATACGAGTTCTTACCGTATGTCGATATTGTAATCTGTATCGGACCCTACCCGATCCTCGAGACCTGGCCACCTATATATAGGGGCCAGGAGGGGACGGTGGAGGGCAGATTGAAAGCAAGCCAGGTTGAACACCCAAGTTTACTTTTGATACACACTTATTTCGACTAACTTTACCTTCGAGTTCATCCGACGCCCTATCTCCCCGATCCTAAGTCCTTCATCTAGGACATTTGTCGAGTTAACCCTCGTCACCTGGCCAGTAAAATATCTTCTTCACTCTATGATAAGAAGCTCGCATGCCCGAGTGACCCCCAACGGCTGATGAGTGCAAGGCTTCGATCAACTTCTGTCGCAGAGGAGTGTTACTGCCCACCATTATGTTACCCTTGCAGCGAAGAACTCCAGCTTGAATGGTGTAAGGAGAGCCAGGAGGAGGAGGTGTTATGATAAATTGTTCCAGTAGTGGTTTGATCGTTGCGTCGTCTGTGTAGCTAGCCAATATCTCTTTGATCCACATGGGTTTTGCCACAGAAATAGACAAGAACTGGCAGAATTGTCGGGAAAGAGCGTCAGCCACCAAATTCTCCTTTCCTTTCTTGTACTCAATGCTGAAATCAAACTCAAGCAATTTGAGCATCAACTTGTGTTGAATACCCTCGGCCACTCGTTGCTCAGTGATGTACTTGAGGCTCTGTTGGTCCGTCTTAATAATCAGCTTGCTGCCCAAAAAATAGTGCCGCCAGCGCTTCAAAGCTTCAATAATAGCCAACGCTTCTTTCTCATACGCGGACATGGCTGCATTTTTGGGGCAGAGGGCAGCACTGAAATAGGCTATGGCTCGTCCTTGTTGCATGATAACAGCTCCAATGCCGGCGCCGGAAGCATCGGTCTCCAATGTAAAAGAATCTTGAAAATTAGGAAGGGCCAAGACTGGAGCAGTAATGAGAGCCTGTTGGAGGGTTTTGAAAGCACTATCATGTGTTGGTGTCCAATTGAAATTTCCTTTCTTCAACAGGTCATGAAGTGGGCGACAAATAATACCAAAATGCTTGATGAAGTGACGGTAGTACCCTGCCAAACCCAAGAAACTCCGAAGCTAGGTAACAGACGTTGGTGTTGCCCATTCCGCAATGGCACTGATTTTGGCTGGGTCGGTGGAGACCCCTTCAGCTGAGATCACGTGGCCAAGGTACTTGACATGGCTGACACCAAACACACATTTACTCCTTTTTGCTGCTAGTTGGTTTTGGCGAAGCAGAGACAAGGCAATGCTGAGGTGTTGAAGATGGTCTTCAAGGTTCTGACTATAAATGAGAATGTCGTCGAAGAACACAAGAATGAATTTCCTCAAATGATCAGCAAAAATTTCATTCATGAGGGATTGAAACGTGGCTGGAGCATTGGATAGACCGAAAGGCATCACCAAGTATTCGAAATGGCCAAAGTAAGTTTTGAAAGCAGTTTTGTGAATGTCTGCTTCATGCATTCTGATTTGGTGATAGCCAGACTGGAGATCCAGCTTAGAGAAGATCTTGGCCCCATGTAGCTCATCCAATAGATCTTCTATAACCGGCACTGGAAATCAATGCAAAGGCGCCAAGAAATGTCCTTCTTTTTAACCAAGATGACTGGAGAGGCATATGGGCTGTGACTGTGCCGAATGAGCTTTGATTCCAAGAGCTGCTTAATTTGTTTCTCTAATTCATCCTTGAGTTTGTGGGGAACTCTGTAAGGTCTCACTTGTGGAGGAGTAGCGTCATCTACTAATGGAATTCTGTGGTCACAAGGTCTGGATGGTGGTAGATCAACAGGTTCTTCGAACACATCACCATATTGCTGCAAGAGGAAGGCTATATCATCATTCAGTTCTTGATTCTCTGTGGCCGACAGTTGGAGAGAATGAAGCTATATGATAAACCCAGAAGCACCTTTATCCAATAGCTTGCACAGTTTAGCAGCTTCAATGTCCACAGCTGTGTCAGAAGGAGAACAAGTTGGGAGGATAATGGCTGAACCATCCGGAGCTTGCATGTGAAACTCTTGCTCTTTAAAGTGAAAGGCTACTGGACTATATTGGGACATCCAATCACAGCCAAGGACGACATCATGGCCAGGCAAGGTCAAAGCACTGAATTGATGTGTAAACTGGTGCTTCCCAATAGTGAAAGAGCAATCAGGTACAATTGAATTGGATGACAGTGTTCCCCCTCCAGCTACCTGTACTGCTTGGGGAGTGGCTGGACACAAATGGCAATTAGCTTTGATGGCAAAAGCTTGGTCAATAAAGGTCGAAGTGCTACCGGAATCAAGCAGTGCCACAGTGCATTTTCCTCCAATGGTGATCAATACACATGGAGTGGTTGGTGGGGTAGTAGAGTCGACGGCCTGTCCCAAAATCGACATCAATTGGTCAGAATTGTGGAAGTGCTCTTCAGCTTGTTGTTGTTGTTCAGCTGTAACTTCCTCTTCCTCATACGTCTGATCACTGGAGTCTGCTTGCATGGCATGAAGAGCTGGAATCTTGGAACATTTGTGCCCGTGAAACCACTTGTCGTCACATCGCCAACAATCTCCTGGCTTCCGTGCTCTTGGTTGTGGAGGTTGGGCTGGTGGGTACTCCAATTTGGGTGCCACCGGTGGAGCAGGTAATGCTTTGACAGCCGGTGGAGCAGGCAAAGTATTGAAGCGTTGATAAGGAGGCACATAAGCGTTGAATGTCCTTTTGGGTGGATGGTTTTGCTCCATATCTTTTGCTAACCAGAAAGCTTCAGTTAAAGTATTCGGGCGAAGTGGACGCAACTGGTACTTGATGCCATCGCGTAAGCCATTGACAAAACAACGAACAAACCAACCCTCCGAGAGTTCTGGATTTTCCTCAGTGACTGTAGCCATTAATTCTTCAAAAAGATCTGCATATTCCGTTACTGAGAGGTTTTGTTGTTTCAGATTGTTGAAACTCTCCACCAACTGATATGAGCTATGGGATGAAAATCGCTGAATGAGCATTTTATAGAAAGCTGGCCAAGTAGGATTGCTTTTGATAATTTTGGACCTGCGAAGCCACACATCCGCTTTACCCACAATGTACAATTGTGCCAGGGAAAATTTGTACTCTTCCGGTGTTGCTGACATCTGGAAGCATTTCTCGCACTGACGGATCCATTCCACCGGGTTCTCACCTTCAAATTTTGGAAAATCTAGACAGGGACCCTTAGTGATGTTCTTCATGAACTGGTTCTTCATGTCTTGCTCATAATCCTTGGTGTATTTGTTCCAAGAGTTTCGCTGGTCCCTCAGCTGGTGATTGTCATGTTCGACTTCTTCCATCGGTGCCTGAAACTGGCCAAGAGAAGGCTGACCGAAACCTGGAGGCGCCGAACGGCGATGTGGTGGTTGAGCCTGTTGGTACAACCGAGAGAGCTCTTGTTCCATTACATACTGACGACGCAATGCTTCCACCTCTTGCCGTTTCTGCTGCAACGCTGCCTGATTCACGGCGCTGGGACTACCTTGAGTCTGGAGCTCGTCAGTTCCCTGCACTACTGAGGCGTTTGCTGGTTGCTTGCCTGAGAATGGCCGCAGAAACTAAAGTGTATCGGCCATCGCCGTAACTTGCTGGCTTAAATCGCTCACAGCCCCCTGTATACCATCCATAGCCTTATGAAACTGATCTTGCTTACAACTTACAGTGCTCAATTCCGCGCGAATCGCCGACAGCTCGTTCTGATTTTCTTCTACATCTTGCTTGAGTAGCTGCAGTTCCTGCCGCTGTTCATCACCGTCCACCGAGGCCTTGGATTTCGGCATAGCCACACGCCTGGGAATTTGCGAGGGAATTTTACTCCGCCGAGACGGAAACCGGACGCAAATTCACAGGATCTATCGCCGCCAACACCGCCCCCAGCGCCGCCCTCCTCCGCCTAGTACACGGATCGGAAGGGATTCCGGGATTTTACCAGGGGAAAAAGGTTTCCCCGCAACCGAATCCGGCGTCCCGATCTGTACTCGAATTGTGCCGCCGCCGCCAAGCCGCCACCAGAAACACCGATCGCCCTGCCGCCGTCAAAACGCCACCAGAATCACAGATCGCCCCGCCGCCATGAGAAGAGAGGGTGGGAAGGGATGTACGGGAGAATTCGTTCCTCTCAACGCCGCATCTCGAGTCGCCTCCGAGAGATCACTGGTCTCTGATACCACTTGTCATACCCTAGGAGTGAATCAACTGAAATTGGGACACACACAGGAGGAAGAATTGGGGAATTGTATTCGATATTCTAGGGTTCGAAGACCCGTGTCTGTATGATTGTTTGCAATAGCAATGCAGATAAGTGATAATGACAGGAAGGCTACAACCCAGCCCGTTTTATAGGTGACAACAGCTGTAGCTGTAACTTGATGACAGTAAAAGTAAATGTAACTACTTGGCTAATGCGACGGTGTCAAGACCCGGCGTAATGTGAACACCCCCGGCTGGACGTGACCCTGAGTCAATCCTGACAGTAGTCCTCTGGGTATATAGACAAGTATAATAAACAAGTCTTCAGGCGCTGTGGAAGATCCCAATAGCTAAGTAACAATATATCTCTCATCACTTTAAAACTGTCAACATTTTCATGTGAAGACTCACTGCCAATGGATTCTTGCAGCCTCTCCCATTCATCTTTGGTTTGTGGTTTATTGGCCAGAAAACTGGCAATAGTAATTATAGCCAATGTGAAAGGACACAGATGTCGCCTAGAGGGGGGGGTGAATAGGCGATATCAAATTTTACGAATGGCTTGAACAAAAGCGGAATTAAACTAGCGTTTATTTTGTCAAGCACACAAAACCTAAATAAACTAGGCTCACCTATGTGCACCAACAACTTATGCTAAGCAATACAAGTAACAAGGTGATAGCAAGATATATAACTTCAAGCACGAAGGCTATCACAATGTAAAGTGCATAAGTAAAGAGCTCGGGTATAGGAATAACCGAGGCACGCAGAGACGATGATGTATTCCCGAGTTCCTCCCTTAAAAGGGAGTACGTCTCGTTGGAGGGGTGTGGTATCGCCACAAAGGCCTAACCAACGCCACAAAGGCCTCACCCTATTCTCCGGTGTGAGCTTGCGCCACAAAGGCCTAGCTCACTCTTCCACTAAGGGGTTCCTCAAGGCGGAACCGGGCCTTTACACAAATCTTGGGGCACGCATCCACAACTTAATTGGAGGCTCCCAAGGATAGCCACCAAGGCTCCACAAAGCCACAAAGCCATCTAGGGTTCCAAGAACCCAAGAGTAATAAGCTCACAAACTTTCACTTACTCGAATCTCCGGGGAGAACTCAAACCGATGCAACCTATGCAATGGCAAGGGCACACAAAGTGCTCAAATCTTTCTCACCCAAATCTCACCAAAGCAACTAATGCTATGGAGAGATATGAGAGGAAGAACAAAGGAAATCCACAAAGAACTTCAAGATCTAGATCCTCTATGTTCCCCTCACTTAGAGGAGAAATGGATTGGTGGAAATATAGATCTAGATCTCCTCTCTCTTTTCCCTCAAAAAGATGCAAGAATCATGGGAGGAATGGAGGAGGAAGGGCAAGCTTTGCAAAGTCAACAATGGAGGAGAGAGAAGCCCAAAACGTGTGCAGCCTAAGGAGGAAGAAGGGGTATTTATACCCCTCCCCCAAAAAATCTGACCGTTGCCAGCCAGGAAAGTCCGGCTAAAGCCGGAGTTAAGTCCAGCTAAAGCCGGCCTCACACCGGCTATAGCCGGCCTGAAATATCCGGCCCAGCCGGAAATATCCGGACAAATAGCCGGTTGAGTCCAGAGGCGCAGGACCTCTTCCGAAACTGGGCAGACCGGCTAAAGCCGGCCCTCAGACCGGCTAAAGCCGGCCCTCAGACCGGCTAAAGCCGGTCTGACCAGCTATTTCCGGCCCCGGGCCGGCTATTTCCGCCCCCACTGAAACAGCAGAAATACCAAAACGAAAACGGCAATAACTTGAGCATCCGGACTCCGTTTTCGATGATCTTGGGCTCGTTGGAATCACCACAACGAGCTCTACAACATCATCCATAGAAACATCATAGTCCAACAAGGGAGTATAAAACCAAATGATGAAAGGTTTGACCTCTCTTTGAAGGCAAACTGGAAAAACCTCCAAACATCAAAAACGCAATAAGAGCTTCATGCGAAATCCGTTTTTGATGAGCTAGAGCTTGTCATGGAAATAACCACAAGCTCTAGAACCTCACATGGATAAAACCCAAATAAGAACCAAGAAAGATGATGCCAAGTATGCAAAGGTTTGAGCTCTCTCCGAACGATACAATTAAGTTACTCACTTGAGAGCCCCTCTTGATAGTACGGCTACCGATCCTATAACCCGGTCTCACAACAAACACCATGAGACCGGTAAGAAATAACCCTAGCACTATCATACCTTTGCCTTGAGCATTTCACTTGAGGTGGATAATGACGATCTTGATCTTCTCAAGTTGGACTACCTTTCTTGATTGAGCTTGCTTGGTGAAGTCTTCGGATTGCTCCCCCATACTCCACTATGGAAGAGACTCTCTTTAAGCATATCTTCACATATCCATAAACACAATATAGATGGCAAGCTTCAAGCATATGTTCTCTTCTAGTTGCTCATCTTGAACTTGCGCTTTGACTTGATCAATCCTCGAATCAATTCTTGTTTCTCCATAATGATGGTGTCTTGAGGATACACATGAGAGCTCACTCAATCTTATTCTTCAAGACACACTTGACATAAGCTCAACTCCCTTAAGACCAATCTTTGGATCACTTCTTGAATAGCACCTTGGTCAACACATAATCTTCTTCTTACAACCTTGACTCCAACAAATGGTTCAAGCATTGTCTATGGACAAGTCCTACACATATAACTCAATGCAACCATTAGTCCATAGGGATTGTCATTAATTACCAAAACCACACATGGGGCTCGATATGATCTTTCACAATGGCAGACCACCACATTTTTTTAATATACTGTCTGAAACTATTTCCAGTTGCGGTGGGCATGTGCTGTCGGAGCAGAAAATTCTCTTATAAAGCAATCTTCGAGAATCAACATCATTAAGACGAGCCATTTGATAGAGTTGATCACCAGAGTTAGAACAACATGTCTTGGCTACATTGTTAATGCGTGTAGTAGCAATTATTCTACTACCATTGTGATTATCTGGAAATGCTGTCTTGACAAATCTCCAATCTTGCTCTCTCCATACATCATCAACAACAATGAGGTACCTATATGCAACTCTCTTTATTAATCTCATCACAAACACGATAATTTGCACTAGCACTTAATTTTATGTTACCAAATGGATTTTTTAATTAAAAAATAGCATAGTATCAAATGTGTATTTCCTTTAACAAGTAAAAAATATTGCGAGGAGGACAAGCAAACTCAGACACAAAAACAAATGATTTCCACCTGTTTGTATCTCTCTTTGCAATTGCTGATTTTGATAGTGCATAAGTCTGTTTCAGACCCAAAAACAAATGATTTCCACAGAGCAGAACTAGAGTTAAGGAATGAAATGCTAGTTACATTTATAGATGAAGAAACACAAACCACATACCTGTTTCCTGCCAAGGTCCGTGCGATTTCAGTGATCAATTGCTCTTTCTCCCACTTCTCCTGCTGGCATTTGCGAAACTTCTTCCTGTGAATTTGAAACAAGACATCTTTGAAGAGCTTGTCAAGATCAAGGGTGCGCGACACCGACACAGAAGCTCCGCACTGGAAGTCCCCTCTAATTTTGCGGTAAGCCTCCATGGCGAGGGTCGTCTTCCCCAACCCCCCACCTCCAACAATGGCAATCACCTTCAGCTCCGCCTTCTCCTCCATCAGCCAGCCGACAATCTTTTCCATAGGGCCTTCAATCGCCACCAAGCCCTTGACCTCCTCATAGAGCGCAGGTAGCCGCGGGTCAATCTCGACGAAGCTGCTTGTTCTGCTACGGTTGTCGAGCTTGTACCTCTCGCGCCGTTGGCTCTCCTGTAGGACGCGAGCCTTGAGATCTTGGATTTCTTTGGCGATCTCATGGCGTTTCCACAGAGTCTTGAGCCGGCGCATCGTCCTCTTCATAAATTTCGGCTTGGCATCTCCGCTGCCGAGGCGATCCATGAAGCGGTCGATGCAATCCTCGAAGTCATAGCTGAGCTCACGCAGGTTGCCTTTCCAGACCTTCTCGTGGGGCTCGAGGTTCTGCATGTCAGCCAGTGTCTTCTGCAGGGCTTGCATCGTGCCGAGCTCGTCCTTGAGAAACTGGACCTCCTTGCGTACGCCCGTGAGCAGCGTGTACTCGTCGCCGAGCAGGGCCGTAAGCTTGCCGAGGAGGGAGCTCATCGCCCCCGTCCCGGCGCTCACCCCTGCCATACCAGAAGAACTGAAGAAGGCGCGAACACTTACACAGGCACCATGGTTGGTGTTGTTGGATGCAGAAATGGTGCTAAGCTTCGCTACTGCTTGAGCACAGTGAGGTCACAACTCCCAGTAATAGAGGAGTGCCGTATGCTAGTTACAATTTATGCGATGGTCCCGTTCAAAAAAAGATTTATGCGATGGGTGTGTGTATGCGATGTTTGCTACAGCAGGAGGGGTCCCAATCGCGACAAACAGATACCGTGGAGCTTTCTATTCCCATTCAGGTCTCGCCCACTGATAAAAAAGAAGGGGTAGCAGCACGATTAGCATCGCGTGTGAGCTACACGCTAGGCATCCACACCGGTGACAAAGCGATTGCCGCATATCTTGATGGGAACATATGCTAAAGTTGGTTCGTTCTTCGGTGTACCCCATTTGCCAAATCCTCGTATGCTAAGGTTGGATGTGAAGATAAGATTTGACTAGCTAAATGTCCGTACGTTGTTACGGTTTTAGGCAGATCATAAATCGAGAAATCATTTCTTTATTTTATCTATACAAAGACGTGTAGACATAAAGTTATTTCTCTCCGCATCGTCGAGCACATAGACGAAAGAATCAAATGAGGCACTGATTGTATCGTCTCTCTCCTACCCAGCGCTGCACCAATCATGGAGCGTGACCTTATCTTTCTCAGAGACAACCCAGAGTGCATCTCCTCGTCGTCAAGAATCAACGACCGCTTTGTTGGTGTCGTCCGTTCCCAATCACCATTGTCGAGCACGTCCACATAGTCGTTGGTGGCTTAGCGAGCACCCAAGTGAGTAGCTCCCTCCCAACGCGAGCATGGAGGAGGGCCAAACGTTAACAACAACGACTCTGCTTCTTTCTTTTGTATATAGTGTTTTTTCTAGGGAAGGAGAGGTAGAATCACGCATGATACGGTCTTTTCTTTTGTGTTGCATGTGGTAGAATTACTTAGAAAAGTATAATCAATTATCTCCATTAATTAGCCCCATTAATTTCCCATCTAATCCCTGATTTCTAGATGTATGTGTGTTGATTTTTAAGATCTTGACTCTTTAGTCCTGGAAACTTTGCGTGATTAGACAGATTATTAGGAAAACATAATTAACCTGCCCTTTAATTGCATATCAATTCTTTGATTTTTGGCATGTGCAGTGATTTTTAGATCTTGCCTATTTTGATGGATGGAACATTTGTGGTATCAAATGCAGAATGGACGGTCCGGATTTGTGCAATGTTTTATGTTGAGTGTTTTACTCGAGGAGTACCATCACCAACTTCATTTAATAGTAAAGATAAGCTAAGAAAACAAACAGAACATAAATAAAACAAAATTACAAACAGATCCATCTAACCTATCAGATATATGGTGATAATGCATTAAGTGCCAAATGCGACAAAATGGTTAAACTGAAGATGCTATAAACAATATTATACTAAAGGAGTGCATAATAATTTTAATGGATACAGCCTTGGTTCTAAGTTATGGAATAGGAGATCATCCTCATTTTTCTCGAGAAGTTTTCCCAAACACTTAAAAGATTAAACTTGATCTACTCAGCAAGAGATTTGATAGTCTCCTACTTACTGACACATGCAAGGATCAGTCACATTAACAGCTAGGATTTTCACCTGATGCTGCCAAGGCACGACCTGGTTGTGTGACATACACCACCTGAAACAACTATGGCTGGTGCTGCAATGGTGGGAGTCACCTTTCGGCCTTCCACAAGCTTTCTTGGACGCTGGCGACCATAATTTATGTGTTACTTACAGTATTTTGGTAACGCCATTTCTTGCCCTCTGTGTGGTGGCATCTCCCGGGTTCGACATCAGCACTGCCGGGACAAAATGATGCACATCATACTGCAAAATAAAATCATCATTTCACATGAGAATCAAACAAATCACTCCCATAATGATACATTCTTAACTCTTATTAAAATTTAGATCACACCACCACCCAGGTTTGCATAACTAATACAGAAAGTTCGCCTGATGTTCATATATAACTTTTTATATCACTGATGAAAGATAAATGATCTCATAATAAGGAATGCAGCTTCAGTTATATTACCTGATATCTCCATTGCAATCATCTCACATGCTCCGTACCATGTATCTATGGAAGCCCATGATTGCCTCCTGTAGTCCTGCAACTATCGTTCGAGCTGCAAATCACTAATAAAATCAGGAAAACTAAAAACATGTATGGCAACGGAGAGTGACTGGGTTGGTCGCCGGGGAAGCGAAACCTGATCTCGCGACCGTTCGACACGAATAAGATCGACATACAAGCGACCGTAGGGAAGACAACGGTTGGGATTTGTGCCAGACGGCTGGTCCGGGTACTCATCGCGGCGGCGGCGCCCAGGAGCTTGGCCATAGATCGCTGGGGCCGCGAGCCATGGAGGCAACGGGGAAGGATGTGTGCTCGAAGGCACATCTGGGCGGGCCGATGGAGGTGAGGTGCAAGGGCGGCGGCATCGGTCTGGGACTCCGAGGGGCGAGGTGAGCGGCGGCTGTGCAGGATGTGCGAGGGAGAAGCAGGGACTGCGCGAGGGTTTCCTATCTGGATGAAAAAATTGGTTTAGGGGTAGAATCAAAATTCAAAAGATGTATAGAAAGTGGTTTCACCACCAAATCCAATTTAATAGTAGTAAAGATTCTTGTATTCTGCTGTATGTCGATCCCTTGTACTTCTATATATACTCGTCTTTGAGGCTCAATAATACATCTATCATATTTCGCCAATCTCTCTATCGTTCTACATGGTATCAGAGCTGCCGACTCCTTAACCTAGCTGCCGCATAGCTTCTGCACCTCGCACCCTCGGAGTGGTGGATCTCCATGATCTCCGCCAGGGACTGCACCACCTGTATTAGGGTTCGTCTGTCGATCGGTTGATCGGTTGTCCTAGTCTTTTTCCTGGTCTACGAATCATTCTTTTTCTCCGCTGACCAGTGATTTTTTTTGGATCGATCATAGATTGGATTAAGTCGCCCACTAATGCCGTCATCTCGCGCCTCTACTCTGACAATGGCATCGACTCTGCACCGATGACTCCTTCATGCCGGCCATCGTGACCGACTCCTCGGCTTGCGCAGTACCTGCCTGCTGCTCTTGTTTCTTGTATTCTACTCTAATTTGGTCCCTTGTACTCTATATATTCTCTCGAGAGGCTCAATAAGGCATCCATCATATTCCTCCAATCTCCCTCTCTATCGTTATACACTCTTGCCTCCCATTATCATTCGCTACACTGCTTAGAACATGTCTCACCGTGCCCCCCACATGGCGTCCGACAACCATGCCCGGGCACCATGTTCGGCGTCTAGCAACAGCGCCCGGGGGTAACAAGTTTAATTTTGCCTCCTAATCACCTCTATATTAATTGACTCCTCATGATTATGATTTCCTTTTACTCTCAGCTGACGTGCATAAAAAATGATGTTTTACATAATTAATATTAAGGTTGTTCAGTCGATATTTCCTTATTCGAAGGAAAAAATCTGTTTGTTTTGAGTTATAAAAAGCTTTCACTATTATTAAGGTGTAATGGAGTCTTCTCTAGAACCTTTAGAGAAACACAACAACAACTACACAAGTTTTACAACATGCCAACACACCAACAATAACTCCTAATCGGAGCAAAATGGAAGGTGGCTAAAAACTATTTCCCCTGATCCATAATAAGTGTCACCAATTTAGTACAAAGTTGTACTATGTTAGCTTTATTTATTATGGACTGGAGGGAGTACTAAGCAAAGAAAACCACAATTTCCGTCAACTTTAGTTTTCATATGATTATTCTTAAAATTGTGGAACCAAATTGTGTGGAATTTGTACACATATGGTATGGTTAGCCCTCAACCTGCTGTCAGAACTTAAGCTCAATCTAACATCATTTGAATCTAAAACTAGTAATATCTAAAAAATTCACACCTCTAAATTATCAACAAACATACCCAACTAAACTAGAATAAATATTCTCATATATGGTGCCTCGTGCAATGAATTCTCAAACCAAACTGATTGAATTGAAACTATGGAAAGTGTAGAGAAAATTCATCAAATTTGGAATCAATCAAATCAGTTTGACCCTCTAATAAACACATCGAATGAAGATTAACAAGGAAGTGCCAACCTGAACCTAGTTTCTCTCACTCTCTTCTCTATTAGCTCTCTTTGTGGATGTTTTTTCTGTGATAGCCGTCTGGGTTGGTAGGGTTTTCTCATTCTTTCTCGGAAAGGCATGGCATCCTCTCGATCAGCGTCCCACGAGTGTTGGACTTATGTGGGTTGAGTTGCGTTGTCATTTCACCTCCATATATAGAGATTAGCCCAACAAGCAGGGATGATAACAAATCAGATTTGGATGGGCGGAGCTCTAATAGATCCATGCCCACATCCATATACTCGTCAATTGCCCTACGAAGATATCCTTGTGCAGGAAATGCCTTCATGTCCATACACGTTGGATATCCAACTATGCATGAATACCCATGGAATGAAAACACACGAAAACAACAAAGGTAGCAATTAAAACATGTACAAACTGCAGCGACAAAGTTACAAAAATAACATAACTACTCCCTCCGTTCCACTAAAAAAATATGGTACAGAGGGAGTATTAATTGCCCCATTTTCACCTAACACAATACTTCATTGTCGAAGATGAAATTAGAAAACTATAGCAACAAGCCAATAACATGTGAGTCTCACATTTCAAACATGTATCAAATGGGTATCTATGGAGTAAGATATCTGTCAATGCCTGAACAGTGAGTTCACAGGACTGATTTCAATGGGTAGAAAATGCCATAATATCCATGTTTAACGGACTAGATATCCGTATACTCTGCTCTTTGTATATTTTTTTACAATCAATACCACATATATAATACACGAGCTGTCTTCAACTATTATAAAATAAAGTCTAAAAGAAACGAGCAAATCTTCAAGATCTTTAAACTTTTTTCTTCTTCCATGAGTGACACAATCCCATACTTTTCTGAAGGCAGCCAAAAATAAGTATCAAACCATAAACCTCTGTATGTTATTGTCAATGCCAACAAGAAAATGAAAACAATTAAGGTAAAACTGGTTTGAGAAGTAAGAACTGGCCGATGGAGCGTGGAGCAAAACCCAACAAGAAGAGGAACTCAATTGTTTCTACTTTCTACGAAAGAGGTACAACCGTACAAAGCCCACCATTCTGGCCCATTTTGGAGAATTAGAATGGCAACGCACGATGGGCTATGGTATCGCCATCGAACAACTGCGACCGTTCGATCCTCCCAACCCTAACCATATTTATAGGGCACCTTCGCCCGCCACCTCGAAACCCTATCGTCTCCGCGCAGCCACCACCGCAGCAGACTCCGGAGAGCAAGCGAAAGCGGAGACAAAGATGGCACGCGGCGTGGCGGCGGCAACCAAGGGCGGCGCTGGCGCCGGCAAGAAGAAGGGGTCGGTCACCTTCGTGATCGACTGCACCAAGCCCGTCGAAGACAAGATCATGGAGATCGCGTCGCTCGAGAAGTTCCTGCAGGAGCGCATCAAGGTCGCCGGGGGCAAGGCCGGCAACCTCGGCGACTCCGTCACCGTCGCCCGTGACAAGAGCAAGGTCACCGTCACCTCCGACGGGGCCTTCTCCAAGAGGTACGGAACACCCTTCTTGCTCATAGTCAGATCCACACATATCGTAGCCTGCATAGCTCGTTTCAGTGTAACACTTGTCGAATCCTAGGTAGCCTGTTCAATTTGTGATCTTCTACTCTTGTGGAGGGTTGGAATTATTTTGTCGACGCGTAGTAAATCATACTTAGCTTGTGTGACCATACTAGTAAACTAGTAATTCATATTGTAGTCCAGTGTTGCTATCATAGTAGTGCTCCACTTGCAGATTTGCTGGTTGGGCGCTGCTATATCTTGAAAAGTGCTATTGGCTTGGAGGAACAATGTAGTCAATATTATTTGTTTCGACTTGTCATGAGTTCGTGGCTTAGAAGTCGTAGCTCTCCAGTTTCTCTTGCTGTGTTAGTAAGAGGTCTCTAATGGAAGTTCTGATGACATGGCTAATTTTTTATCTATCTATTGATGTCTCACTGGCCATGGCATCACTGGCACAGTTATTTCCTGAACGATGCTTAACTTATTCAATGTTGCTTGAGCTGCCTCTGGTGTCGTGGACTTAAAATCTGGATAGAAGTTTGTGCTTGAAGTCTCTGTTCTCCATTTCAGTACTAATGATTTTGCGTTGCATCAGATCGAATGTACTTTGTATCTTTCTCTTAAGTCTCAGCTTCAAGTCCACATTTCAGTTTAGTAGTCAAAACCTTTTGTTTTGATTTATCATGAGAACAGTATCTGTGTTCGACCCACTGTTTTTTGTGCATTGTATATCATGTTTAATTGTGAAGTTTAGCGCTCATAAATCTCATTTTTCTCAGGTACTTGAAGTACTTGACCAAGAAGTACCTGAAGAAGCACAATGTGCGTGACTGGCTTCGGGTGATTTCATCCAACAAGGACCGCAGCGTCTATGAGCTCCGGTACTTCAACATTGCTGAGAATGAGGGCGAGGAGGAGGAATAGATGCACTGCCTTATTTCTATCTCTTGTGAAACTTTGAACTGTTGGGAGCACTTATGCAGTAGAGTTTTGATGTTTAATTTTCCACCGATGTTTTGAAAATTGGCTTAACTCCATGTGATGCTTGATAACCAAGTTGAAGATTTGTCCATTCTCGTTGTGGTGTGTAGAAATGTTATTGTGGATTTCCTGGCTGATTGCTCTTTACATTTCACTGTGCCTTGATTTCAGCATGTGGGCAGCCATATAGCGTTCTATACTTTGGTGTAGAACAGTAGAAGTGAACATCTTGTTCTTGTTGACAATGTCGGCGTTTTTTATGATCACGTTGTAGGAACAGGCCAATTCCTATAATCTGATCGTGAGCCCCAGTTTTCTTCTTGGGCCCAAACTTGTTTGAACCTGTCCCGGTTTGCTGAGAAACAACGCCAGATAATACTGGTTCGGAGGCTTGGGAACAAAACCTGGTATAAGAATGCACAGGATCAGATCAGTATATCTTTTTAGTTTCACTACTTTCCCAGTATACATTATGACCAGGTGTGGATTACTAGCAAGGAATTTTAATCCATATTCAGTAGGTTTAGATGTCCACAGATTACATGTTTCTTTTGTCCAGATGGCACAGGACCCGGGCTTTCATAATCAGAATTTGACAAAACCTGGTATAGGAATGCACAAGATCAAATCTCCATTCTTGTTACCTCAGGGCGGTCTATTCAATTTCTATTTATTATTCAATTATTACAACAAAGAAACTGGATTCCTCACAATATCATTCAAGTCTTCCAAGAAATGTCGACAGATACAAGGATCTCTTCTGAGATCAAATGGGTCCAAAATGCAGGAACAGCTTACTTGGGGCAACACTCAGAGCAACATTTATTGGACAAAAAGATCACTCAAAGATTGCATAAGTTGGTCACGACCAAAAATCAGCAGCTGACTTCTGCTTGGCTATCTACGTGCATACTCAAGCAAACGCAGGTGTGGGTGTGCAACCAGTTGCAGGGGCAACTTCGGAGGTCTTCTGTGCAGAGCTGTACTTCTTTGTGACAAACCTAAGATGTTTCATTTGTCAGTTAATGGTCATCAGCTCAATCACACAGCAGTA
The DNA here is from genome assembly GCA_007115705.1 of Dactylis glomerata. Lineage (NCBI taxonomy): Eukaryota > Viridiplantae > Streptophyta > Magnoliopsida > Poales > Poaceae > Dactylis > Dactylis glomerata. Next base: position 114,709 of record QXEO01000168.1, on the reverse strand, counting down.
GTTAGTAATCCAGGTTTAGCGTTTACACACTGATGATTAAAGTAACTGCACATCTGCCTAACTTCTTCCTTGCAATAATTGTTTTGACATGTAGGCATAAAAATAAGCTAACACTAATGTAACTATCATTTGAGTTCAGTGAACACAGACTTCACTTTAACAAAGAAATGTATAGCAAAAATTTGTGAAGAGTAATCATGATATCATAGGTTCAGAGGTATTGAGATTTATGAAGAAAACATACCTGAAGAAATCTCTCCATAGCAATTCAAACATTAACCAATTTGTCCCAGCATCTGAGGTTCCATCACCGTTCTGTGTTGACCCTGATGGAATTGCTCTAGAAAGAAGAGAAGATTGCCAATTATGCAGAAGACAAATAAGAGCATAACATAATGACGAGACTGAGTATGTTACTACTTTCTCCCTACACTTCTGCTCTACTCAGCAATGTCACATACCTAGTGGCATGCTTCTTCAACTCCTCATACATGAAACGCGGAGAGAGGCACCCAGTAGCAAGCCATGGTGAAATTTTACAGGAGAAATTAGCACCATATATGCTACTCTGACTACTATCTTTGGCAGCTTTGTTTGGCTGCATGCAAATTTCTGCAGCAAATTTCTTCAGCCTTTCCAGCGCTTCTGCCTCGCCACCAATGAGATTTGAACCAACAGCAGATTTTGAGTCCTAAATGAACAAAGTGAATTTTAAAGTTCAGAAATACATAGCATACATGAGGATAAATGTGTGTAGAGTATTGAATTGTTGCTGGCAAGAGCATAAGCACATCATTGATGGAAACATGAATAAAAATTATGCTAGTTAAACAAACATTATTCTATCATTGATGTCACTATCCACATGCTACACACACAAACCACAAAAAAATATTACCACATGAATGAGCAAACGAAAAAGCAAGCAGGCAAAACCCCATCAGTACAAATAGTAAATAATTAGGCCATATGAACCTAAACAAACGACAAGACCAACCTTTCTACCCAAATTCCTTTCCTGATGTTGATCTAACAATACCAACAAAATCACCTAAGAGTAGAATCTCTTATAAAAAATTGACTAGCCAATTGGTCCAGAGTGCTACAGTTGGCTGCTCCATCCACTTCTACTTGCACAATTCAGCACGGCAATGATTGAATTTATATATTATGCTAATTAACATACAGTATATGAAGATATGACCTACACGCTCAAATATATTGATTCCATCATTGATGTCACTATCCACATCCTACTTATTTGGTGTCAGCATAAGCTGTCTGCATTTTACACATACAACTTGTCAAGGGCATCAGGTTACAGGTGTAAGGTGATCTTGAATCAGCGGGACAACAAAATATCACAAATTCACAATTGCGCAGAAGCACGGACAAAACCATCATACTATATTTTTCATGAGGTATAATCTTGCTACTCCCTCCGACCACTAATACATGTCTCTAACATAATGTATTTAGATATATTTAGTGTCTAGATACGTGATAGTAGAGACAGGTATTAGTGGTCGGAGGAAGTACCTTATTTTATAGAATTTTACCACAAAAGAATGAAGAGTTGCATTCTCATTTTGTCTCATATCGCTAAAACAATATTATCACATGCATGAGCAAACAAGAAAACAAGCAGGTAAGCCCCAGCACTAACTTCAATAATATAGAAATATGAAAAATTAGGCCATATGAAACCTTTCTACCCATTTTCCTTTCCTGGCGTTGATCCAACTACCAGCAATTGACTAGCTAAACGGTCAACGTTACCAAGCACGCTCCATCCACTTTTATTTGCACAATTCAGCACAGGAATTATTGAATCAACAAAGTTTTGCCATGTAAAAGAGTGAGCATTGACTGACATGTCTTGAGCTGGATCTATGTACAGATTCAAATGCGCTTTGTAAGAATGAGCGTCTCTGAAACTTTTACCTGAGCCATGGCCGGTGGCGCAGAGAGCCCAAGCTCACCAAGGGTGGGGATATCACCAGGCTCGAGCACATTCTTCATAGGAACACACTTGACCTCTTCCGGCGCGTCGAGCACCTTCCTAACCTCCAGCCCCTTGACAGCCTCCCTGAATCCGCCATAGTTGGACGGCATGCCATCGAGCTTGAAGGGCAGATCGTCCAAGTGGTAGAGGGTGCTGCCCCAGAAGTACTTGACCTCGACGCCTTCCTTCTCTATGGCCTTGCTGACCTTCTCCTCGGCGCCGCACTCGTCCCGCGACACCTCCCCGTGCGCGTAGACGGCCTCCGCCCCAGCCGCGCGCGCGAGCTCGGGGATCACCACCTCGGGCCTGCCGACGCGCACCACCAGGTCGCCGCCCCGCGCGCGGAGGCTCCGGCGCAGGTCGGCGACGGAGTCGAGCAGGAAGCTGGCGCGGTAAGGCCCGGTGCGGTCGAAGCCCGAGGGGGACTTGCCGAAGTCGCGGGGGTCAAAGACGAAGACGGGTAGGAGGGAGGAGGAGGCGCCGACGGCAGCGTGGAGAGGCTCGTGGTCGTGGAGGCGCAGGTCAGCGCGGAACCACACGAGCGTGCGGCGGCGTCCCGCGGCGCCGGGGGCTCCGGAGGGAAATGAGCGGGAGAGACTGGGCGATGAGGCGGCGAGCGGGGACCGGAGGGAGGCTGCGGCTGCGTTGAGGCGGGTGGAGCGGCGCGGAGAGGAGGAGGCGGCGGAGGGGTGGATGCAGACGGCGAGGGTGGAGATTTGGGTGGGTAGGTGGACGGTGGAGGGGACGGAGGCGAGCGTGGCGGGGGCGGTGGGCGTGCGCAGTGAGAGGGAGAGGGAGAAGGAGGCGAAGGGGAGGTTAGGGTCGTCGCGAGGGCGGGCGGCGGGGTCGGAGTCGGAGGCGGCGGCCATGGTTGACGGTGGCGGTTGTTGAGATGCGGGAGTGGGTTTGGTATGGATGAGATGAGGCGCGAGGGGAGGAGGGAGGTGAAGGGGGGAAGATGGCCGAGAAATTTTTAGATGCCACCAACTTCTTTTTTTCTTTTTGAAAATTCCACCAACCATTTCGTGTAGGGGTTTACCAATGTTGCCATTTTGTCACCAACCACTGTCTCACCCGTTGTCACGCGAGATTTTTCCAAAGAAAAACATTTTGTACTCCCTCTGTTTATACCATTATAAAACATTTTGAAAATTCCATCAAAGTTTAATTTGAACCAGGATCAAATAATTAAGCGTGAAAGAATAAAATATATTTATTCACATCGTAAATTTGGATAGGGTTTCACCATCTCCCCAAGAACTAAGGAATCTTCTCACACATAGAGGGTAGCAACTAGCAACATCATCATAACAGGGAAACATATGAATAACATGGGGAGGATATATACTTGTTCAAATCTATAACTTGAATCAAGGGAATACAACAAGATGAATACAAATGTTGGAGGTGGTGATGGAGATGATGCCTAATCCTCCTAGGATTCCGATGGCGGTGAAGATCGGTGCTCTTCTGCTAGTTCACCCTCCAGATCCTTTCTGGAGGTGAGGTTTCTGTGAGTTCTGGTGTCTACGATTGTTGGATCTCTGATCTGTCTACACGGGGTAAAAGTATTTGACCAGGTGGCTTCGATGGCACTAGGGCGGCCGAACTGTACGGGTGGCCCTTGGGTGTACCAGTGCTCGCTAAAGCGTTTGTCGCCTAGTTTCTTGATTGGTTCTCTCCCAGATGCGAGATTAATTATAATTAATGCTTTAATGGCTTCCAATCAACATATTTTTTTTTCTCATAATTGGTCTCCATTGACTGTGTCCATTTACTCTTTCCATTTAGAAATCTGTTTGAAACTAACATAAAAAGTGCACACAAGCACACTAAAGTACTGAAATCCTAACATTACTGATGCAAAAGCGTTAAGTAAACATGCTTCAAAAATTCACTCATTAACTTCCCCAAGCTTAGACTGTTGCTCATTCCGGAGCAAAACAACAACTTAATGGACGTGATCATCATGTTCATAAAGCATGAGTCGATAAAATATATGACATATTTGAAGCAAATGATTAATATAAAGTATATAGAATCAACACATGAGTTCTATCACACTCGCATAGCTTGAATGAATTAGTAGGCTTCTAAACCTCAATACTAATGGTCATAAGAAAAGCAATTTCGATATGCTATAAAATATTTAGTTTTGGTCAAACGAGTTTATAAAGTGATCTCAAACATATTTTAGGACTTCGCACATCCACTTAGGATTCAAGAACTTGCATTGTCTCTTTCGTTTTGCCTTATGATTATGATTAATACATGTTCATTTAGTCCTTTGTATGCTTACTTCACACCTATAGTATTGCACAAAGGAACTAGATATCCTTTAGTTTTTCATGGGAGGACTCAAAATAGATTAGTCTTAGTGTTTTAAATTCTAAATCAAGTATGAAGTAATGTACTTAGGCGGTTTGAGCATCTACTCCAACTGGCCACCGTAGTTGAGAGGCGATCAATTAAAGGTCATTGAGGTTCAAGAATGTATCACATTGACGTTGCATGCAAGTTATTTAAAGTTGTAGATAAGATGATCAATGGGCTGAAAAACTTATAATGCCGACAACTTGCCTTAAGAGATGTCATGCACATTCCTCTTTTATTTTTGAAAATGTCTTGGCGCTTTTATATAGAAGAGTATGTATTCTCGACTAGTAGAACATGATTTTTGTCATGGAAAAAAAGTTATAGGAAATTCGTTTGGTTGGCTTAAATGATTGTGGACAAAACTCATTGTGGTGTTCCAGTTACACATGATTTGATTGTCTAATTACATAGCAAGATGACGGCTAAAAAGGATGATATGGACAGTTGGATGGGTAAAAAAAATGTTATGTGGATAAGTTTGCATGTAGAGATATACTACATTAATGCATGCAAGTGAGGATAACATAGACAACAAAATGGTTGAATTTTAAGCATCCATAAGGTTCGAACAAGCTACAAACAGGAATACAATAGTAACTTACAACTTCCCGTGTGCAAAAGAATTTCGTCCCTGCTGCAGGAATTATGTGCAAAATCTCAAGCTACTGTTGTAACTGAGTATGTATTAATTATTTCTCTCATCACTTCGTCCGTTGTGAAGTTATTCTCTTAGCTTGTTTCACAGAAGTTTTCTTCATGTTTGGGTTTGCTCTCTGAATGACCCTTTTGGGTTCATCAGGCTTCGCATGCGGATCAATTTCCTGGTATTGTATTGGCTTAATAATAACGCCAGGCTTCTTCACAATCTGAAAAAAAGAATATAAAACAGTAATCAGAACTGTAGAAATGTGTCTTAATCAACTGCTGCCGCATAATAATGGAATAAAAAACTTTTATGTATTGGTAATTATTGCTCCCACATGCCACTATGCATTGCGCAGCATACGCTAACAGTCATACTTTATACATGAATGCTGCAAGAAGAGGAGTCGAGTTGGATACGCGATGTGTTGTGAGCCACACATTCTTTGAGGATGGGGTCATCTTTTCCTTACATGCAAATCAGCTAAGCAAAGATGGCATAGTCTGCTACTGGAGGACGTTCACCTTAAGCTTTTGCCATGTTGCTCGGCTGTGGAGGTTTTACAGGAAGTTCTAAATCTGCCTATCGATGATCAATTGCTTTCTGTTGCTTTTTTGTGGAGCTGCTGGACAGAACGTAATAGAAGATATCATGGGGGGAACAATGTCAGACTATCACTAGTGGAAAACAGGGCATCAGTCCCGATTGGTTTCGGTCTTCAGTCTCGGTTGCGCAACCGGGACTAACCAACTGGGACTGGAGCCCAATCTTTAGTCCCGGTTGCTATACGAATCAGGACTAAAGAGAGACCACGTGGTAGGGGCTGGGCGCTCGTGGGCGTAGGACCTTTAGTCCCGGTTCGTGTTACGAACCGGGACTAAAGAGTCCACACGTGGCAGCCTCTCCTGCTTGTTTTTTTAGGGGTTTAGGGTTTATTTGTATTTTGCTCCATTCAATTTTTTGATTCATTTCAAACAAGTTTTCTTATATACAAGCCGATACATATATAATATACAAGCCGATACATATACAATATATTTGGTCCGCCGAGCATATACATATAAGTATATAAGATCACGACTTGTTCACATACATATACATACAACTTGTTCACACACATAAGATCACGACTTGTTCACACACATAAGATCACGACTTGTGTTTAATTACACACATTGTCTAATCAAAACTGACATGAAATTCACCCTTTGGGTTAATGACATGTTCAAGCAGAAATCCGGCTAATTCTTCTTGAATTCCTACTATGCGTTCAGTCGGTGAGAGCCGATTCCGCTTTGCTTCGAACTACGAAGAAGAAGATCAATATGAATATGAATCATCATAACAAAATTTATGCCAATAAATGAATTTGTCAGTATATTGTTTACTTACTGTTTGAAAATCAATTCCTTCAGTGACCTCCGCACGAAGGTTCTCGCAAGCGTAGTATGCACATAGATTAGTCCCTGATGGCTGCCTCGCACACTTTACGAGGAAAGGGTTGGGAAATCTCCCGTGGCGGAGCTTCTCGAAGATGTCGTTGGGTGCTCACGCCCTACGACATCTTCGGAAGCTCCGCCTCGGAAAAATTTCCCTGCAAGCCCGTGAAAGACTCCATCTCCTCTAACAAGGAGGAAAGGGTTGAGAAATCTCCCGTGGCGGAGCTTCTCGAAGATGTCGTTGGTGCTCACACCCTACGGCATCTTCGGAAGCTCCGCCTCGGAAAATTTTCCCTGCAAGCCCGTGAAAGACTCCATCTCCTCTAACAGTGTTGCGTAAAGGGTTGGGAAATCTCCCGTGGCGGAGCTTCTCGAAGATGTCGTTGGTGCTCACGCCCTACGGCATCTTCGGAAACTCCGCCTCAGAAAAATTTCCCTGCAAGCCCGTGAAAGACTCCATCTCCTCTAACAGTGTTGGGTAAAGGGTTAAAAATCTCCCATGGCGGAGCTTCTCGAAGATGTCGTTGGTGCTCACGCCCTACAACATCTTCGGAAGCTCCGCCTCGAATTTTTTTCCCTGCAAGCCCGTGAAAGACTTCATCACCTCTAACAGTGTTGGATAAAGGGTTGGGAAATCTCCCGTGGCGGAGCTTCTCGAAGATGTCGTCGGTGCGCACGCCCTACGGCATCTTCGGAAGCTCCTCCCTACGGCATCTATCTCTATTTCTATCGCTATTTCTATTTTTCTATTTCTATCTCTATCTCTATTTCCATTTCTATGTTAGCTATGTCTACTTCTATTTTTATTTTTAATTCTATCTATATCTCTATCTCTACCTCTATTTTTACCTCTATCTTCACCTACTTGTACACATAATCAAATGAACATCTAAATAATTGCTCCCATAAAAAAATCACAAATCTCTCTACTTCTAGAGCATTAAATGAGCTAAATTACCAATCTAAACTACTAATAAAAGAGCAAACTTGAATTTCTCTAAAGCCACACCACGAAACGTACACAATGCAACCAAAGCCCTTAGATCTAATCGATTTAGTCACATCTATAAGACCATAATAAAGCGGTGACCTGCCAGGCAATTGGACGGCTCGGATGTAATGTTGTGCCAGGCGGACAATTGTCTCAGACGTCCAGACGTCCGCACGATATTGCCCGTAATTTGGGCATCTTAACTAGGGAAACTCCAACTCTTTCTGCCCTCCGTGTACGACCCTGCCTCTACTATATTCGATTCACTTTTTCTTTCGCCGGAAAAGGGGCGCACGTCGATCGGTCACAGACGGCTTAGACCTCAGGCGATGGTGATGCGCAGGACTACGGACGCGGCCTGTGCGTCTCCAGTCTCCACGAACACGCGCTACACGGTGCCGCTGCGGGAGATCATTGACCGACTGAACGTGCACTTTTATTATGAAAGACAAAAGCACAAAGTTCTTCACCTTTTAGTCCACTTAGATTGAAGTGGGGACATCAATTTGTGACAAAAAATGGTTGTCAAAGAGGATGAACTCGAGCTAGGTTTGTTGCATGAAGAACACTTGAGAGTGGAGAGGGGGAGTGGCTGGCTCGGGGAGGAAGAAGAAGCTGTTTTATATAGGGAAGTCATTAATCCTGGTTGGTATTACCAACCGGGACTAAAGGGTTGGTCTTTAGTCCCGGTTGGTGTTACCAGCCGGGACTAATGAGTCTGGCAACGGTCGGATTCGACCCCAGAGTCTTTAGTCCCGGTTCGTAATACGAACCGGGACTAAAGGTTCAAAACGAACCAGGACTAATGGTTTCTGGGGTCCTGCGGCCGAAAAAGCAGTGGGGCCCAGGGCATCAGTCCCGGTTCATATTGCAACCGGGACTAATGCCCTGGAATATTAGGCCAGTTTTCCACTAGTGTATTGAACAATCTCAGTTCTCGGTTTGATGCCACGTTGATGAATGGAAACGGTATCTCCAAAAACAAAAATAGGCGGATGTTGCAGAGGTATACCGTGAGAAGGCCCTCCTATTGATTTTGTGAAGATTAATGTGGATGACTCTTTCCCTGATGCCACAAAGTCAGGGGGTTGGGGAGCTATCTGCCGTGACAGCTATGCTAATGTTTGTTTTGCTGCTGCTGGACCTCTTGTGTCCATATCTGATGCTTTACATGCTGAGGCTATGGCCCTGTCAAATGAAATGCCATGCAAATTGCGAACTGTTTGGAGTTGGAAGGGCTATTTTCGAAACTGATTGCTCCAATCTTCAATGTGCTATGACTACTACAGATTACGATTTGGCGTCGGTTGGAGTTCTCATTGGTGATTTGAAGTTCAGAATTTGTATAACCTTTACTGAGGCTAGTGTTGTGTTTTCCCCTAGAATTTGTAATAAGCCGGCTTATGAGCTAGCTGCTTTGGTATAGGTGTAGGCGTGTAGCTCGAGGAGATTATAATTTGTCGACATCGAGCTACCATAGTTTTGTAACCCGTTTGATGACCGATTATATGGCCGTGTCTTAATGGAATACGAGTGTTCCATGTCAAAAAATAACGAAATTATACTTGTTTTCTTTAAGTTAGGAATAGTATTTTAAATCACAGATAGGATATGCTTAGTTTGGGATCAAGCCAAATATATACTTCCTCCGGTTCAGTTTACAGGTCCTTCGCGTATTCCTAGGTCGCCAATTTTTCTAATATAGTATGAATTTTATATGGTGACCCAGCATACCACTGCATGTGTAGTATGCAAGTAGTTGACATAACACCAATGAAACACTGTCTCACTAGTATTACATCGATCAGGGTGGTACAACAGAAACAATGCAGGTCCAAGGTATGTGCATAGGATTACAATTTCATCATACAGAAGAGCTTCAGAACTTCCTCAACAGGTAGAGATTTAGTCCTGGCGACTACAAACGAGAATAATACATTGAAGACTCAACTAGAGCTTCACTAATGCAGTTGGCTTGCTACAGAACTACCCTAGCTACTTAGGTTCTAGGATTAGAGAATTGGGTCCCTTCTATTCCTATTCTAGTTTTCCACTAAGATTGGCGTAGTCGTTGACTCCATTGATAGTTCTAACATTGGTCGAGGACTTCATCTTCATCTTTAGTGTCTCGAGGTTGCCTCCTTGTGTTGCCTCCAATCTAAGCAAGGGTTACGAGGGAGTGGGGTGAGTAACGAGCATTACCCATCAAGTTTATATAGGGAATAAGGTGTTTTATGCACTAGCTACAGTCTTAGACTCAAGAGTCGTTCGGCAATGCAGGTTTTTGTAAACATTTCTTCGAGAGGTTGCTTTTATTTAGAAGAACTATGTCCATCAGTCTTCACATGTTGATTAGAGCTTCGATGGGCTCCTTTCCTGCCGTGTTCGCAGCTCCTTCCCGGAGCAGGGAGTATCCAGATACTTTCTTACACTCTGCAGAGGTGGTCACTTGTACCCATAGGAGATCAACACTTTGTTGCACATCCGAGTAGCTTTCTCGTCCACACTTCTCATGTGTGGGGCCCAGCCGTTGATCCGAGCCAATCACTGTTCCTTCCCACGACCGTGCATACCCACCCTTTTGCGGCTCCAACTTTGGTTCGGTACCCTCGCCGGTCTACACTTTTGGTAGTTGCCGACCTCGGCATACTTGCCTTTCCTAGACAATGAGTTACCCCCACCAGTTTGGTTACGCACTGTGGTAACACCGGCCTCGGCACTCTACCCCCGTCGTTGCCGCAATCCATCATAGACCGCCAGAATCGTGAATTCATTAGGGGGAATCCACCCATCCCGAAGCTCCGCGCAGGGAGACAACTGCTCCAAAACGGCCGGTCTGTTGATATGCATGAGGGAAAAGGTACAACTGACTCTCCCGTCCCATTCCAGACCCTATGGTTGACCGTATTTTATGGCACAAGAATCACTGGCGACATTGGTTATTAGTCCTAGGTGAACATTCCCGGTACAGTGGGACCTCCACCATAGTCTTACCATGGTCCCACTGCCCACCTTCCTAGGTCGACAACCATTATGATTGCTAACCACTAAGCATATTCATTCAAGAAAAGCAGAACCTTTGCTTTTTAATGCAATCATAATAATAATACCACTGATATATTTGCAAGTACTTTGTTAAAGATAAACAAGAGATATGAGCAAGAGTGAACTTGCCTTTCTGACCACAAGATTATGCGAGTCAGGGTCTTCGATACGATAGAAATCCCAATTCTGAAATAGCAATCATCATCCGGTAGGGATGATGTTAGAAATCTGCAGCATGATATGCATAAGATATGATATGCATCACTCTAAGCGTAACCTAACCCCGATGATTTGCTATCATTGAATTATGGTGATTGATTTATGATGTGTTGCACTTTTAAATCACACCATAACATGGTTGTTAAGCATTTTAGGTTAGATCACTATCAGGTGATATTTATAGAATAAGATTCTAACAAGAGCTATTGTTTTAGGGTGTTATAATTATTCCTTGCTACAAGAGAATGATGGTTTATGGTGAAAACATGAAGGTAACACTTTTAAGTTGCATCTTATAATTAGCAATCACTTGGTTTATCATGGATATGTAAAGTCAAAGTAAGGTATACACATAGCAATATCTAAGTAGTTATAGGGTTGACAACAATCTTAATATAACTTAGGGTTTTTAATTTATAACTAACAGGAAATGGTTTGATGCTTATTTTTAAGGTATCTAAAAAGAATAACTTTTGAAGAACACATTCTTTAAAAAGGGTAATTGGTATTTAACTCATTTTAAGTGATCACAACTATTCTTAGGAGTTTGGTTAATTAATAAAACATACTTCTTCTTATTATAAGTTTCTAGGAATTACCTTATAATGTTAAAGTAATGGAGTTAATCACTCACCATGGTTGAATTGAGCACTTAAATATAATTACATACTTACTGAATGAAAGTTGAGAAATAACCTTAAATACAAGTTACTATTTATTTGTTGATGTCCTGCATAATTTTAGTACTTAAAAGTATCTAGGAAAAATAGTTCCAGTGTTTGAGGTGTTAATGGTAAATTTGAATTTAAGATCCTAAAACACTGAAGTAATAATTACAATAGGGTTGTTTAAGTGTAACAATATTTACTACATAATTAGAGAAATGATTTGATTCCTAAATTGGATTTAATTTCAGATTGAGAAATAATACTTAGATATGTTTTATAATTCAATTCAAAATTATTTCACACAAGCATGCAAGATTATAATCTAAATAGATAGATTATGTTATTGTGATCATTTTGGTATATCATTTGTATTTTTCTGATTTAAAATGAAATAGTTATGATTTTTCTAAGTTTCTGATATTTCAAATAACAGCCAGATACTTTTTATACCGAATTGATATCTAACCCTAGCCATTGACAGGTGGGGTCGGGTTGAGTCAGCAGCCACGCAGACAGAAGACCTGGTCAAAGAGACTGACTGGTGGGGCTAAGGCCCAGTCAGCTGCCACGCAGGCACTGACCAAGTCAACAAGGTTGACTGAGCCAACTCGACGGCGGCAATCACCGGAGATGGCGTTCTGGAATGTGTGTGGGCGCGTGGATAGGTGGTTTCGATGCAGAAGAGTGAGACAAACCTGACAAGGGGTTCCAGCGACCAAATGGTCACCGGAGGCGGTGATGACGACCTCTGACACGGCGGAGCTCGACGGTCGGAATCCGACCTGGGGCTCCGGTGCACTACAGGATGCTAAACTGGGCTCCATGGACACAGAGACTCACCCTGAAGCGGTAGAGGTGCTCGGTGATGCCGATTGTCGACGGAAACGAGCGCAGCTTCACGGATTCCGACGAACTTCTGCAGAGAGGAACGGTGAAATACTCTCGGCTCCGATCTCCTCTTGATGCAGAACTCCTCCCAGATGATGAAGAAGGCGAGGCGATCCTCCCAGTATACCTCTTTGAGCTTGGGGTGGTCGAGATCGATGACATGCCGGAGAGAGCTCCAACGAGGGCTTCGGTTACTACGGCCGATAGAGAGAGAAAGAGAGAGATTGAGAGGTCGGTGATGGATTAGGGTTTCACGGCGGAGCTCCTGGCGGATTTATAGGTCACGGCGTTGCGAGCATCGTTGTCATGGCGGCGGCAGTGGCCGAGATGCGCCGGCGTCGAGGTGCTTGTCCTGGGCGTGGATCTTGGTGCTCCGCTTGCCAGTAGACGCGGATGGATCAGACCGAATACGTGGTGGTCAACGAATTTCGCCGACGGTCAGCAGAGGCGACCGGGACGTGGCCTCACCGGTGTCGTGTCGCCGAGATAGAGGAGGAAGAAGAAGAATTCTTCTTTTCTCCCTGGCCGAAGCGGTATGGCAGACCGGGCCGGTTACTGGGCCAGGCAAAGTGGGCTGGTTCGGTGGGCTTCGGTCTGGTAAGTGTTTCCTTTATTTTTTCTGCTTCTTATTCTTTTTCTATTTTCTATTTTTCTATTTTGAATTCTAATTTGATTTTCAATTCTGTTTTGCAGATTATTGAGGTTTGAACCTCCTACAAAATATGAATTTGGTACTACTGGTCCATCACATGTTAATAGGGTTATTTATAGGTGCATTGGCACATAAGGTATTTTAAATACCATTAGGTTTTTAATATTGGATCTTAATGGATAGGTCCACATAGCTTGTGTGGGGTTCTAAAAAATGTCATGCTAGGTTTTTGTCAGAAGATAGTAAGATGGAAGAAAATTTATCTTCACTCTTATTCCATAAAGGAACAAGGAAATGGGGTTTAGCTAATACTTGTCTTCCCATTAAGGAATTGGTGCAAAGGCATGGTTATATGTCTCACAATTTTGATAATGACTTTTACTACAGGGAAGGTTTGTTTAGTTGGGTCAAGCTATGCAACAAGATGTGAGTTGAACACTAGATAAAGATCTTGGTTATCTTGGAAGGATTATGGTATCTAGTTAATTTGGCTATATGCAAAGATGCATTTCAATAATGTGTAAGTGGAGCATTAGAGTGTGTACTAATTTACCTTAGCATACTAGGCTATATAAGTATTCACACAATTAACTATTGGTGTGTTCACTAACTAATGGTAGTTAAAGATAATGTTCTACCCTTTGTTATGCAAGTGTAGGTGTATGAATATTATGCATATGTTGATAGTAATTTCTTGGTACAGACATATGCATGATATGAATAGCTACTCTACATTTTTTGGGTTTGATTTGCTTCCTAGTAAATTTACTTGTTTGTTCTTGGTGCTCATATGATCATTTAGATGTATGTGATATGCCCCTAGACCATGTATATGTTTTTAGTAGATGATTTCAGATCAGAGGCATATATTTCTCTTGCTTATGGTGAGTTCTTCCATTTTCCCTCTAAGTACACTCCTCTCCTCTCCTACTAGACCAACCTGGTGGTCTTGTGAAGCTTGTTCTTCGGGAATTCTGATAAACCTGCGTCTTGTGGCATGCCTGCACCTCCTAGCTGCTTGACCTAGTTCCTAATTGAACTAAGTAACCATTTGGGCTTGGTCTTGCTAGTTGGGTTCTTGTGGTTGTGCTGGTGGTGGTGAATCCTGCCCTGTTGCTCAACTCATGAGCAGGGTGGATTGTGTGGGGGTGTTGTTGGTGTGATGGTGGTGTTGCTTGGTGTGATGGTGGTGTTTATTGGCCCCCTCTAATGTATGATATGGCCCAAATTCGTTGGTGCCCTCATACCATGATTTCATGGTGTCAAAAAGAATGCCAAGGGGTTCCTTTTATAGTGTTTTGATGTCCACCACAAGTTAACACCTCAAGTGGTGACTCTTATTTTTATTTGGTGAGTAAGCTACTTGTTGTCAAGCCCTCATGCATGAGCATTACTTGGGGTTCAAGTAAAAGAAGATATTTTCATGTGGATAACTATGAACATTACTTGGGGTTCAAGTATAGGAAGATATTTTGAAATGCATTACTTGGGGTTCAAGTAAAGGAAGATATTTTGAAGTGGATAACTATCCTAGGTGGCATGATGATTATCCTCTAATAATCTTTATTTTGGGATAGCCAAGTGGCATTTGGCACTAAATGGACTTGTGGCTAAATCAACTCATATTCTTATACATATTTGTAATTCATAATTGAATTGTTATCAATTGATGTTGTATTAATTGTTTGGAAGTTTAACTTCCAAAGTTCATATTTGAAATGATCCTGTTATTGTGAATCATGCATATTGTCATATTGACGAGGGTTAACTCGACAAATGTCCTAGATGAAGGACTTAGGATCGGGGAGATAGGGCGTCGGATGAACTCGAAGGTAAAGTTAGTCGAAATAGGTGTGTATCGAAAGTAAACTTGGGTGTTCAACCTGGCTTGCTTTCAATCTGCCCTCCACCGTCCCCTCCTGGCCCCTATATATAGGTGGTCAGGTCTCGAGGATCGGGTAGGGTTCGATACAGATTACAAATATCGACATACGGTATTAACTCGTATTCGACTATTATTACAATTGGGCCTAGCTTATCGGGCCTCAGGGGTACTCAACTAACGGGCTCTATTAACTATACCCTTGTCAATAGCCCCTGAGATTCTACCAGAATTGCAGATTCGGGTTGAATCTCTAATCTTCAAATCTTCGACTTTGATCAATTCTTCGACTTTATCTTCAAATCTTCGACTTGGTCTTTCGACTTATATTGATGATAATTTGCTCGCAAGGGGTCTCGATGAACAAGCCTGACAACTCTGACGGATCAAGAGGTCAGTTAACTGCCGGAACAGATACTTGTCACCTACTTCAAATTCAATCCCCTTGGACTTGAATTCGGAATACCGGTCAAACTCACTCTTTCGCCTCATTTAGGACTTACAAAAAATGAGTCCCAGTGGTTCTCGGGGTACCCAGTGCGTCCACCAGGATTTTCTTCGCGTCGTAGACACGGATACATACCAGCAGAGCGCATCCATGTGCGTATACCAGGCCACACAGGACGGATCCCGGGGTCTTACCTTCGCGACAAGTCACGGCATTTGAGTTTTGTTGCGATAACGCAACTCGAGGATCTTATGTCGCAGTCAAAGTTTGACTGAAAATATTCGGGTTTCTACAACCATAAAACTCGCTCCCGATGGGAGTAACACTTCTCCAATCTTCAATGCTTTGCCAATGAATATCGTCGGGTGCGCGCTCAGCGCTCCCGATGGGAGTAGCCCCCGAGGCTATAGTCGAAAAAAGATTTTTTCGAGTATAGGCTCAAGAAATAATATAGCTCGTCACACTTCAACTCGAAACACCTTACCTGCAAAATTCTTCAACTCGAGATACTTTCAAGAACATCTTGTCTTCTAGTTCAGGTCCACTACTTCAACGAAGAGTTCCACTCTATATTTATGCAATTAACAGCCCCCAAGGCTTATAACCAAAAGATCCTTCATATATGATTCCTTCGATAAGTTTCAGCATTCGTCGGCGCCATCCTTTTACCTTTATATGTATACTTGATGACGTCAATAAAGACGTAACTCTTCATCAATGCGAACCGTTTTATGGGTAGCACTGTAATTTTCACGATTTTTTGACCGTTTAGTGGGCTGCACGATTTTTGACCGTTGGTGGGCTAACGTTTCCGATCTTTGCGCCACGACTCAGCCCACGATCCTTCTCCTAGAAGATATATAACTGGCATAGTGGGGAATCGTACTGTTCACTAGCTCGTTACCTCCGCCGCCTCCATTGCTGATCTCCTCTGCCTCTTCCTTTCTTGCGGAGCCCCCGAGCGCACTTTTGTGCTGTATGCGCGTGAAGCATCTGGCCACCAGGAGCGCTATGGCCAAGTCTTCTGCCACCAACTGGGTCCGCTCCACCATCACCGAGAAGGAAGTGGAGAAAGCCACGGCGGACGGCCTCATTGCTGCCGAAGATTCCATCAAGTTTCCCAGCACCGAACGGATCCCGAAGCCCCCGAGCGGTTACCGGGTAATGTTCCTTGCTCTCCTCTTCCGCGGTCTGTCACTTCCTGCCCACGAGTTTCTCCGTGGGCTGCTATTTGTTTATGGTGTTCAGCTCCATCAGCTCACACCAAATTCCCTTCTCCATATTGCTTGCTTCGTGACTCTCTGCGAGTCATTTTTGGGCATTGAGCCCCACTTCACTCTTTGGAGATCGATCTTTCGACTCCGCCCCAATGTTTCTCTGGCGAGGAAACCCGAACTGGGCGGAGCCGTCGTTTCTGTGCGCCCTGAGGCGCAATATCTTGAATTTTCTATGGCCGCATCTGTCCAAGGGTGGAGGACAAAGTGGTTCTATATCAAGGACCGCAAATCCTCTCCTGAAGATAGATTCGGCCTTCCTCCGTTTGACGCTTCTCAAGAAGTGAAGAAATTGAAGTCATGGGACTCGCTTCCCTCAGATGCGGAAGTTGCACAAATTCTTCCTCTTCTATCCCGCATTCAAAATCTGAAAACAGGCCTAGGAGGTGCTTTGTCGGGTACCCAACTCATGGCGTTTTTCATACAACGTCGAGTTCAACCCCTACAGCACCGCCTCACCAAGCTTTGGATTTATTCTGGCTTAGAAGACCCTACTCGCATATCTGAGGATCTGATGTCGAAAGAAGATGTCGACAAGCGAGTCAGGAATCTCACCAAGCTCACCAAGGAGCACTCAGTTGCTGACCTGAAGGCAGATTTCTTCGACTCTGTGCACCCTATTCCTGAGGTATACATCGCTGCATCCACTTTTGTCAAACTTCTCTTAATTTTGACTTGCATTACTCTTTGCATCTGCACTCTGCTGATTTATTAATATGCAGGGTCACCAATTCATTGTTTCTCGTCCCCCTCTTCCGGAGGAAGGGCTCCTTCCTGCTGATCTAGCATCTCCTGCATTTGAAGCCCCCGAGGCTGACGAAAGTCAAGACGGAGATGATGTCGAAGAATCAGAAGATGAGACTAGCTCGTCGACATCTCCTCCTCCTACTCTTACTGAAGATGTTGGTGTCGACAAAAAACGGAAACGTGTCGACGAGATTGCTTCATCGAGTTCTGCAGCGGCTGGAAAAACCCCCGTTCTTGCAGAAGATATGGAGTACTTTGACATGCTTGCATCGTAAGTATTGTAGTCGAACTTTTCAATTGCTTTGTTCTTGCCTCTTGCTTATAACTTATACTTTTCATGCAGTGACGATGAAGAACCACCAACGTGTGCGGCGGCTGTTTCACCACCTTCTCCTGTGGCGACTGATGAGCCTGTCGAACCATATGTTGCTCCGAGGACTACCAGGGCCTCTGTAAAGAAGGTTTCTCAAACTCAAGCCCGAACCCTCAAACACGCGAAGAAGACCAAAGAAGCCGAGGTTTCTCTGGAGGCCCATGCTTCTACAGTTTCTTCTGATGATGTGAGCGATTCTTTTTTCCTTCTTTCCTTTCATGCACTTCTTCTCTTATACTCTTCTTTTATCAGGCTTTGGTCAAGAGATTTATCGCCCTGGGCACGGAGTGTGCGGGGTACCTAAAGGTTGCAAAATCTTCCGAAGGTACAATTTTGATATTCAATCATTACTTTTCTTCTGCGCTTTGTCTCTTGCTGTTTATCTGACTTCCTTTCGTCTGCTTTTGCAGCTGCTTTAGCGACAGCTAATGCTCGCATTGCGTCGCTGGAAGCGGAGCTCAAAGCTTCGCAAAAAGCTTATGATGCTGCGACCTCTGCTAAGGCAATTGCTGAGAAGTCGCAGAAATCTGCGCTTGCCAAGGCGAAGAAGGCTGAGAGGGCGCTAGCAGATGCTAACAAAGAGCATGCTCAACGCGAGCAAGCCGTGGCGGAGCGTCTTCACACCATGTCTACTGCTGCCGAAAGTAAGTTCGTCGACTTATCTTCTGTTTTCGTCCCCTGTTGCACTGGTGTATTTGTTGACGCTTGCCTCTTCCTTTCTTTTCTATTGCTTTAGAATTCACAGGGGTATCTCCGTCGTCCCTGCAAACGGACGATGATCCTCTTATGGATGCGGTTAACCTACTCGAAGAAAACTGGATATCTATCCAGGAAACTTTTGAGTTGGTTGGCCGCGTGCTGTCACGGCTATTTGCCGGGTTGTGGCCGAAGAAAAAGATGGCTATCCCGAAGGGCAACCTGACTGAACTCGCCAAGACTTTTGACAGCGATGAAGACCCTACTCTTCATCTGAAGGGGCTGTCCATTAAGCGCGGCGCCGAAGGTGCCATTGCCCTTTCTCTTGCGCATGGCACAAACTTTGATTGGGAGAAAGTTAACTCTCCCCATGGCCATACCCGCGACGAGATGAAGGTGTTTTTCGAGAAGGCGAAGAAATTGGCGCCTGCATTGCTGAACACAATTTCTCCTTCGGCAGCCTCTGCTGTGCCTGCTGCACCATCTCCAGCGCCGAAGGCTCCGGTGCCACCATCGACTTCTAGCGAGGAACTGGCCGTGCCCCCTTCTTCCACGGAGCACAATGCTGAGGTGGCGTAGATTCAGCTTCTTTGTAGTACTTAGTTTTCTCCTTTTGAATGTAAAGACTCTAATTAAGTGCAACCCGAGAATCTTAGCCAGAGGGTTGTGCTCTTATGTAAATATATCTTCTTTGCATGGAGTATTATGCTATCTTTCTGAAATTGTTTCCCCTTTCTTTCTTGTTGTAGTCGATGCGTGACAGTGATCCTTCTTCTCATGCTCATGCTCCTTCCTCTGCTCGCGGATTCAATCCTCAGATTTCGTCGACTCCTAGTCGATGTAGTCACTGCGAAGAATATTCTTCCAGGATTTCCGACCTTGAGACTCGCCTATCCTTGGCTAAACGCCAAGCACAGATGGCTATTAAAAAGGCTAGCCAGGCCAGTGGCTATATGAAGAAAATCTCTTCACTTGAAGAAAAGGTCTCCAGCTTGACGGCGAAGGTTGTTCACAATGAAGAGTGCGAATCTTTCATTCTTGGAATTGTCGAGTCTTCTGGCGAGCTGTTGCGATGTGAGTTTTCTTTCGACTTCTTCTTTTGGCTGTTTGTGCACTTCTTTTGTGATATATTTGTCATTGTAGGTACTTGCTTGGATTTTGCTGCTGAAGAACGTCGAGTTGCTGAGCGAAATGCTGCTTTGGAGAAGATGTCGACTGGCTATGAGACTCTGTGGTCTGATCCTCGACGCCGTAGCGCCATTGTATTACTTCAAGATCGTGCCCAGCACATTGGTGAGTCAGTTGATGGTTGCCGGCGAGCTCTTACAACTATGCACTCCATCATGCTTCCCCGTAATCCTTTGCCTGCAACTTTCCCACTTCTTCTTGATACTTTCCGATCCAGCCATCGTATTCATAGGTTAATAGAACTGAACTTAGTGGCTGGTGCCAATTTTGCTCTCGGGTGGATACGCAAGTGGCACCCCAGATTGAATTATAGCACGATGTCCTTAAGTTTAGCTCCAGGTGGAGCTAGCCTTCGGGTTCATATGGAGAACACGCTTCAACCTGCTCGAAGACTTGTAGCTAGGCTTCTAGAGGCGGATGCCGCGTTTTTTCGCGAGTATCATTATTTAGATCCTTTAGGCGTAGATGATTCTGACAACCCGATGTTGTAAAGTATGTGTGGAACGCGAGAGATTATTTATTTCGCGACTATATGTCTGAAATTTATTCTCAAGGCGTATTTGTATGGTTCGTGCGTTTGCCGCATATTCCCTTTGAAAGACTCGTAAACTCGAATATGAGGAACGCTTTGTCTTTATTTATACTTTTAATGTGAGATACATGGGGTGACCCAAGAGATCCGGCCTGTGACCCGTGTTCTGGATCTAGGGGGCATTGCCCCTGGAATAACTCGTGGCTTTTACGGCCTTTATTGTTCTACTCTATTGTCTTTATGATGCTTATGTCACCGTAGCTTTCCCTTTCTCTTCTGCGCCTGTGTCTTCTCCTGATGTTCCTGTTCGTGGCTTCTTTGTTTCGGGCTCCGCGGTGCATCCTTCGAGTAGCTTGACGCCTTCTGTAGTCGCGCTCTTTGCCTTTTCTGCATGGTTGGCTATTACGCCAAAATTTTGCGCCATCTTGTGGAATTCCCTGTCGCAGAGATTTGAAACTTCAAAGCTTCCTTTCACTGTGATTATTCCTTTTGGTCCTGGCATTTTAAGTACCAGATATGTGTAGTGAGGCACTGCCATGAATCGCGAAAACGCGGGTCGTCCGAGGATCGCATGATATTGCGATGGCCAGTCCATGACTTCGAAGTCTAGTTTTTCCCTTCTGTAGTTTTGTCGGTTGCCGAAGCAAACATTGAGTGCTATTCGACCCAACGGGTAATTAGCACTTCCTGGTACGATTCCGTGGAAGGAGCAATCTGTTGGTTTTAGGAATTCCAATGATATGTGCATTGCCCTGAGTGTTTTCGCGTATATCAGGTTAATTCCACTTCCCGCGTCCATGAATATTCTGTCGACATCATACGCGCCGATTTGAGCTTTGAGTACCAGAGGCGCGTTTCCTGGCCGAGGTACTGTTATGGGGTGGTCTTCTCTGTTGAACTCGATTGGTTATTCTGACCAATGCAGATATTCTGTTGTAGCTGGAGGCGACATGACTGCTAGATTGACTTGTCGAGTTATACTCTTTTCTTCTTTGTTCGACTTGGGCACTGGTTGTATCATTGCTGTGATGTGTCCTTTTGATGGGACGTACCCTTCGTCGTCGTCGTCGTGTTCCTTGTTTTGCTGGTCTTGCCCTTGGGGGGCTCCGTTGTTTCCTTGCTTGCTTGTCGAGGGATTGTTACTTCCTTCGAATCCTTGTCGCCTTGCTTCGGTTTGTTTGTTGATTGCTGCTTCTTGTAGCTTTAAGAATGTTGTGCAGTCTTTCATTGCGTGCCTCGATACTCGCTTTCCGTCGATGAACGCTGAGTGTATATGACAAGGCCCGTTGAGCATATCCTCTGGTGATGGGTTGTACTCTCTGGATTCTCTTGGTGGAAACTTCTTATACTCCTCTCTTCCGTAGCTGCGATATCCCGAGCTTCTGCGTTTGTTTCCCTGATAACTGTTGTCTTTATATCCTGCGGCGACTTGGTTATGAGAGCCGTAGGTGTCGTAGTTTCGAGATCGTCTCCTTTGGCTTCCGTATCTGTTTCTTCTGTCGTCCTCTGGAGATCGTGTCCGTTTGTTATTGCACGCATCTTCTCCATCTGCAAATCTGTTTGCTGTGTCCATGAGATCTGACACTGTTTTTGGCTTGATTCTACCCATCTCTTCGACTAGGTCTCTTCGCCTTAATCTAATGATGAACGCGTCTATTGCTCTTTCGTCTGAAACTTCGACTGCTGAATTTTTGATGAGGCTCCATCTTTGGATGTATGCCCGTAATGTTTCGTCGCGTTGCTATACGCATGCCTTGACTTCTTCTATTGATGCTGGTCGTTTGTATGTCGACCTGAAGTTGCTTGTAAATTGCTTTGTGAGGTCTTCCCAGCTTCCAATGGATTTTTTCTCTAATTTGCTCAACCATGACCTTGCTGCGCCGGTGAGGTGTAGTTGCAGACTTTGCATTGCTGTTTCTTTGGTTCCTCCTAGTATTTGGACTGCCTGCAAGTAATCTGCGAGCCATGATTACGGTTCCTGTGATCCTTCGTATTTTTGCTGATCATGAGATAGCTTGAATCCCTTAGGCACTGGCGTGATGCGAACCCTACGGGCAAAGCACGATGCCCCCATTTCTTTTTCGTCGTCTTCATAGTCGCGCCTTTCATTTGGGGATCGCGATTTTCGAGTTCCACCGTGCTGTTTTGGTGATGTCGATCGAGATCGGTGTTTACTGCTTCTATGCCAAGAACTACTGTGACGGCGAGGTGACCTTGCTTTGTGTGCTTCCTTGTGATGATGTACTTCTTCTCCTTTTGCTGATAGCTTGTGACCTACCATGTTGAGTCCGTTCAATGCTGCTCTATGCATGTGTTCCCTAGGATCCCCTGGACTTGGTCGAGTTGTGAGCAGATATGCCTGCGCTGCTACTAATGCTGCTTCAGGTGTTTTTGGTAGGATGTTCCCCTGCTCGTCGACCGAGAGGAAGGACGAGTCTAGGTTTTTCGAGATACTTTGCCTGTCGGAGTACTCGAGATTGTCATACCTTGAACCATGTCGACGATTCTTCCTTGCATTGCTGTACGATGCGTCGCTTCGTGCTCTGCGAGCGGCTTCGCTGGCTGCAATGGCTGAGTTTTTTCTTTTTTGTATCTCTACCTTTTCCTTTGCTAATTGCTTTGCTTGCTGCCTGAGGGCGTAATGATACCCAAAAAGCATGTCTTTGCTGGAGCTGGATGGTATTGGTGTGCCGTGTTCTACGGCTTCTCTTATTATTTTCCACTCGTCGACTGATAGTCGAATTTTCTCCCTGGCTGTGAGGGATTCCACTGTTTGTCCTTCTGCTAGGTGATTTGCTCCTCTGTCGATATTTGCTGGGTTTATCACTGAGTTGTTATTTTCATCGAATTCTTCTGAGTTGTCGCCCACAATGGCGAGTACTTGGCACTGCTTGCCGATGCTGCTATTAAAGCTTGAAAAGATCGAATCACTGTCTCCAGAAAGCTCTAACCCTGTTTTCCATGTATCTGTTGAGTTGTCTGAGATATTGTCGAGGCAGATCGTGAAATCGTCGAGTTGGACTTCTGCATGGAAGTTATCCTTTTCTTTGCTGTCTTCTGCAATTTTCCTCTTTTGCACTTCTTCTAAGCTGACCGGCGAGTTTACCTCGCTGGATGAGCTATCGGAATACTCCATTATTGCTGTTGCTTCGGGCTCTTTTGCCGATGATCCTTGATTCGTCGGATCCGAAAGGCGAGAGGAACCTGACGGCGCGATGAGGATGCTCAAACTTCCGATGGTCAGTTCTATCTCTTGACTTCCGTCGACTTCTGGACTGCCGTTGGCTAAAAGCGAAAAAGCCGTCGAATTCATGATTCCAACGCCCAGAGTCCCCACGGTCGGCGCCAATTGACGAGGGTTAACTCGAAAAATGTCCTAGATGAAGGACTTAGGATCGGGGAGATAGGGCGTCGGATGAACTCGAAGGTAAAGTTAGTCGAAATAGGTGTGTATCGAAAGTAAACTTGGGTGTTCAACCTGGCTTGCTTTCAATCTGCCCTCCACCGTCCCCTCCTGGCCCCTATATATAGGTGGCCAGGTCTCGAGGATCGGGTAGGGTTCGATACAGATTACAAATATCGACATACGGTATTAACTCGTATTCGACTATTATTACAATTGGGCCTAGCTTATCGGGCCTCAGGGGTACTCAACTAACGGGCTCTATTAACTATACCCTTGTCACATATCTTATCTGTTCCTATTATAAGTTGTGCTCAAAATATCCAAAGTTAGCAAAAGTCATGTTCAAATTTTAAGTGATTTGATTTGATTTCACCAAGGCATGATCATAAGAGTTTCAAAATGATCATAGTTATTTTTATTCAAATAGTTTGAACTATTTAAGGTAATGTAAATGAGTTCAGTTTTGTTATATCTCATATAGTTAATAAGTTATGATTTAAATAAGAATGTGTGGCTTTTATGCACTTTAGACCTTGTGGTTTACCAATTTTGGTAACAAGTTTAAAAGTGAATTATATAATACCCAGAAGTACTGGATAATTATTTAAGTAGTTAAACTCTATTGTAAAATCCTCTAATCAACTTGGTACTATGTTAAACTCCACTACCACTGAGTTTCTAATTTACACCCTAAGGTTCTATCTCAAGAGACATGAATGATATTGGATTTGATATTGGCTTTCTCCTCTTGTCTTGGAGATAAATAGATTTGGATGGGAAAAATTATGATAATCAAGATATGAAAATAAAGTAGATTAAGAGTCAAGGTAAGACTTGTGTTGTCTTCCTTTAAGCTAGGAATGGCTTCAATGATTTAGGTTTAAGAAATACCATGTGATCATGGTAGGATTGGACATAGACTCTAAGATGATGTGTTAACATATTAATTCTACCTCACAATCATCTCTTTTAGTTGTTGTGTTTATCTCTACCCAAAACAAGGTTGTTAACAAAGGTCATGTTGAAGTTTATCGCACTTCAGTTGATGAGCTACTTCAATTCCATCAACTCAAGAGAAGCTTCAATCACTTTGACAAGTTTGATTTAAAAGCGCGAAAATTTCCCGGATTTTCTATGCATGAATGCAATGCACACTTCTGTGTTCTCTCTATTTCTAGCCTCACATCCTGGGATGTTACATTTTATAACATAAAAATTATACCATTTGAAAATGAGAACTTCGAAAATGCTATTGTGCTTGCACCAATGGGTGTGGTAGCTATCTACACCATTCAGCGCATGGGGTTGCTTTGAGATCCGGAGAAAGTTTGTGCTAGTGAATCCTTTGCATACAATTTTCTGCATTTTGCAATAAGGTTGTCAGACCCGTGAATAGCGCAGGAGAGGGAGCCGCAGTGCTCTTTTCGTCATGCCCAGGATTCCCGCGGCAGTGTTCATGACTCCTCTATATTGTGTACCCATACCGCCCTGCTGTATATATTTTTGTCCAGCCGATTTTGATGCAGATCAAACAAGACAGCTCATTGGGTTTCTTTTTGACACAGCGGCAGACAACCTGCATTGCTAGGGGCAATGCTAGATGGCACGCACTCTAGCGTTGAAAAGCAAGACCCAAACGTCTCCGAGAATTCATGGAACAGAGCGGAAGATTTCAAATTTCATAATACATATCAAGGTGACGAGTTTTATCAGTTAGCTAGCAAATCTCGGTTAGCAAGGAGTCTCAGCATGTACACTCAAGAGCTTACAGAGCTCACAATACATGCAGAATGTTACACACCAGCCAAACTTGGTACAAAATAGTAGCAAAAACAACTAATGAACACAGCCAACTGACGACTAAACAAGGTTAACTGACGACGAACTACTACGTTGCCTCCTGCAGTCTTCAGGCTAGCCGAGCACGGACACGACGCTGCGCCAAGTTCCGGACGCCGTCGCCGTCGACTTGTCGACGGTTGCTTAGCACTTCATCTTCTCCTTCGTCGGCTGCTTGGTACCCAGCATAGGAAGTAGAGTCGCGGTCATCGAGCTCGGCTGCGGTCGCGACGCCGCCACCGTCCATGTTGCCCGCGACATGCTCATCCTCCACGACAATGGCAGCAGCAGCCAGCAGGCTGCACAGTCACGTGTTCAAGAATCACAACGAATACGAGAATTGGAAAGGTGCTGCATCACTCCCATAGTCCCATCTCCATACTAGCCGTGCACGGACCCGTCTCTGCATGATGTTCAGGACGTCGATGGTGGCTAAGCACCTCGTCGTCGTCGATGCCACAACCCAAATCTTAGTCGACGCGGTGGTCGAGGAGCAGATCGACTTCACGGCGTGCTGCAGGGCGGCGAGTGAGGAAGTGGTTCGAGTTGAGGTCAGAGACCCGGAGCTCGTCCAGCGACGCGAGGGTGCGGCCAGAGTGGAGGCGCACCTCCAATCCTCCATACCCCGCTCGGCGAGGAGATCCACGATGATGGAGCCATTGGCGCTGTCTCGGCGTCGTCCATGGAGCTGTCGTAGTCGTCGCAACGGACGCCAGCCATCCGTCTCCCTGCCCCCCGCCGCCGCGGAGTCGGAGCGCTTCCGGGCTCCGGCGCAGCAGCTTGGTGATGGCCCGCGCCAGGTTCGCCGCCTTCTGCTGCTGGTGATGCTTGGGCGGACGCGCCGCCACCATGTGCGCCTACATTACGCGGGCTGCTTCCTCTCACCTCTCCTCCTCCAGCTTCCCTCACTTTGGCTTCCGTCCGCTTCTTCTGGTTGGCTTCACCAGCAGCAGAAGGCGGAGGTGCCCCACCGCCATGGCTACCATCCATTGCCTGCTCGGCGAAAGCATAGCAAGTTACAACCTGACAGAAGATACGATTGGGGGAGCAATCTGTGGTGTGGTACACGATCTGTACCTGATAGGCGGCGGACACCGGGCGGCGGTCGCTGGGCGGCGGACACCGGGCGGCGGGACTGCGGCGGTGGCCTGGGAACCGCAGCGGGGAATCGGAGCTGGCTGAATGGAGACGGCGGAGCGGCTGTGCTGCGGCGGCTCTCCGGAAGCTGAACTGGCGAAAATCTCTGGAGAAGAGAATGGCTTGGAGAAAATATTCTCCACTCTGTAGCCGGCAGGATATGGCGCTACAGTGTGTTTTGGAGGTGGACAAGCCAAGACGTGGGGGAAACATGCGTGTCGGCCGGCGAAATGTATGGAAGAAAGATGTCCCCCGACGTGACCGCTAAAATCGCTGCTGAAAAGAAAAATGTTTAAGAGGGAGAAACAAACTCGAATCTCGAGGTACAGATGGATGGTTAAGATAGCATCTGTACCCATTGGTGCCGGTACAAAATCATATAACGAAAATCCATTCTAAAGTTTCTAATGATATATGTTATGCAATACAATTCTTGTATTATGTTGATTTTGTTGGCGATCTAAGGGATACACACAGGACCTATACACCAAAGAGAGACCTGTTCAGATTCATTTGTTACAGCCAGCTCTACATAAAGAGTTTTGGCGCATCTATTTGCATCAAGCAAGAACAATTTAATCTATCTCCTGCCTGCTCCATCTTACAATCCCCAAATTAACCTAATATATCTAAGCTACCCACGATTCTATAAACACATTAACAAACTTATAAGAAACATGCATCAACTAGATGTAGATGTACTCACCGCAGGTCGGTTGAGAGCAGAAACTGACACGGCTGGGTTGAAATCAGGTCCAAGAGGCATTCGTATGCTGTTTTCGTACACGTCATTTGAGGTGTATGGGAAAGGAAGACTCGCCGCCAGAAGCTTTTCAGCCTGGAAACATCAGAATAGTAAGTAATCATTGCTTACTAACCATGGTTCAAGGTCAAGTAAAATCTTGGTAAAAAATGCATGTGCTACTCCGTTCGAAATAATTGAAGTTCTAGTTTTGTCCTAAGTCAAATTACTTCAAGCTGAACAAAATTTATAGAAAAATATACAAAAATCTAGAACACCAATTTAGTTTTATTAGATTCATTGTACACTGAATTTTCATACTATATAGTGGATTTTATAAATATTGACAATTTTATATTACAAATTCGGTCAAACTTAGAGAAGTTTGATTAAGGACAACACTGGAATTTCAATTATTTTGTAACCGAGGGAGTATATAACAAGGCTGATATTTTACCTTCTTGTCAACGTGTTCAGAAATAATAATGTGCTGTAGCTTCGCATCCTTCCTCCTCTTTAAGGCTTCTTGCCTCTTCATTTTGTCACCTTCATGTTCTTTCACCATGGATGATGGAAGCCCTTTTCCCTGTTGGACGTGAGTCCACTGTCCCCAACCAGGAACAAGTGCAGGTTCTTCAGGTTCAGGATTCTCCTCATTCAGAACTTTCAGCTTGTCATTCTCAAACTCGGCTTCAACATCATCGCAAGCAAAGGCTTGACGTATAAGATCAGCTTGCGACGAAAGTTCGTAATTTTCCTTTCTATCAGAAATAGTCATGAAGCCCTCGACCATCTCCTCAGACTCAGAATCAGAATTGTGAAGCTGCAGCCCCAATAGACAAAATAAAATGTGTAACTGTAATCGTCTTAATTAAGAACCAGTTTTGGTGCTGAAGGGTGAAGGCAAACCTTAGGGTTTGGCTCCACAGCAGCAGGAGTCTGCAATTCGCATTTATTGCTAGTCTCTTTCATAATGTTCTCGCCATTTGCTTTGCTACTTTTGACCTGGTCAAGAACAAAGGTAAAATATATGGAAGCGAGATATGGTAGGGAATCAAAGAGCTTTCAACACAAGGTGCCATTGTAAGTACCTTCTTCCACGAATTATCCGCTAACATTCCGACTTCAGTCTGTGTTTTTGCGCCTGGATTTTTTCCAATGCCATCAAAGCTCTACATAATTTAGAGATAATACATAAGATCTCTACAATAAAAACCATACGACCAGAGTGTAAAGGTTAGAACATCTTACTGTGAATAGATCTTGTTGCTCATTGTAGATCAGTGCAGTCCAAAGCTGGACATCATCTGCCTTATTAATTGCATATTCTGCCTTCTTATCCACTTCACTGCTACCAAAATGTTTACCAGAGTGAGACTCATACTCAGTGTCACTGTTCTTATCAGCATCACCTAATTTCGGCCTCTTTTTTGCCTCTTCATGTTCCCTATTGACAGGCCCAAAAGTTCTTTTACCCGTCGCCATTATTGAATCTACATTCTTCTCAGAGTTTTCACCCTCCAATTTTCTCAAGGATTGCTCCAATTCTTCATAATCTAGCCATGTCTCCTCATAAGTCGCATTCACAAGTTTGTTCATAGCTCGCTCCTGTAAATGAGAAGCAATGCAGGAAAACTTACATTCAGTGAACAAATGCACAAACATAAACACAATGTAAAACTGAAAGCGTACCATGAAAGGCAATGAAAAAACCCCAGACTTTGGTATCTCATTGTCCTCCTCAATCACTTTAAGAATCTTTTCTTTCCCTCTATTCAGAAGCTTTGCTTCTAGTTTGCATTCATCTTCATCATCATCATCATCATCATCATCATCATCATCATCATCATCATCATCATCGTCATCGTCATGAGAGTTTTCATCATTAATAGTAGAATCATCTTCTACGGAATTCATTTTTTTTGTAAGAAGAGCATGTTGATGGAGCTGTGCTGTAATAGCATCTCGAGTGCCTTCGTCCTGAACAGACAAGCCACGCTTAAAGATTCGCTTTGCCCATTTCGAATTATTCTTGTGCTTCAGTGTCATCCTTTCCTGAAAACAGTTATGAGATAGATAATCAGAGCTATCAGGGGTGATATACGAGAGAGTTCTAAATATAAACTATGAATCACCTCTGCACGCTTAAATTCTAGTTTCGTAGCACACTCTTTTGCAGCTTCAGGATCTGCCTCCAAGTCTGCCGAGAATGCATTTAGTTTGTCCTTCTTTGACAACCGGTGATATGTCCTAGACTTAATCTTCTTCACACGTTTTGCTTTCAACTCATGCCGAAACAGAAGGCTGCGCATTTTAGCAAGACGATTTTGACGCTCTCTCACGTCCTCCACATCCATCTACACAAATTCATGGACTTATTTAGCATAGCAAGCTCTGACCTCTGAAGCTTCAGAAATCCATATATCACTAAATATGCTCAGTCGGCAAAACAATAACATTTGACACTCATACAGTACCTAAATAAACTACTGAAGTGAGATAAAGCAACATACCTTGTTAAGTTCCAAGATTTTGGCACCATCGTATTTGTGTGCTTCCATAATCTCTGTGTTGTGTATAACCCCAGCCATCTTCTTCTCAAACGGTGACCTTGGTTCAAATTTGCTAGCAATAGCCCCAACAGTACTGACACCTAAGTCCAAATCATTTTTGAAGCAGAGCGTGTGAGCTTCCCGGTTGCCCTTCACTACCCCTCCCCATTTGCTGATGCCCTCCCTGGATGCGTCGTACACCATCCTACGCCCGATCTTATCCCTCTCAACTTTTGGAAGTGGCGGCTGCACCACCATTGATCTTTTCTCCTGATGCTGAACCATCTTGGATATCTTGCTATGCCCTGGCTTATCCTGGTTATTTTCCAAGAGATCGTGAATTGTTACCGGACCACTTCCCCCTCCAGGCTGCAAAGGCAGCTCCAATGTCTGTTTGTTCTTCTTCTTACCCCCTACATAAGAACGGCACAGATTGGTTGAATTTTGATCATGATCTTTAGAATATCCTGACAAATATCAAACTTTTTTTTTACGAAAAGGCCACATAGCACCTGGGCAACTGGTGCCCTCTTTTTGATTTTTTTTTTGGAAATTGCACTTTGAGTTTCAAAACATCGAAAATTTATTTCGGGAATATGTATACATGGTCCGTATATCTGTGCAGAGTTTTGGTAGAAAACTCAATTTGTTTTGGGCTATAGAAAAAACAAATTCTGACTGTATGTAGGACTAGAATACACATTTTTTGGTCAGAATTTGTCTTTTTTGTATTTTCCCAAAATACAAGGTATTTTTAAACGAAAATTCTGGCGTACAACATGAATGTATATTATATATCTAGCTATATGTTTTTTGGCTGATTTTTGGAGATTTAGAAGTATGAGTTTCAAATTTTGCCAAAAACGATGCCCAGGTGCATCGATGAGTTTTCACACAACGGAACTTTTCACTGATATAATAGAAGGAGAAACAGGGTTCCCCAGCAAGATGCCGAGCGAAAGAAAGCAGAAAAAGACACGGAAGAAGATCTAAGGGTGTGTTCAGTTGGGGTGTGTTCGGTTTTGGAATGGGGTGGAATGGAATGGAACCATTCCATTCCACCAGAATGGAACCGTTCCATTCTTGTGTTCGGTTTGGACAAAAAATTGTCATGGAACCGTTCCATTCTTGTGTTCGGTTTTGGAATGGGGGTGAGAATGGAATGGAACGGTTCCGCGCCGGGAGGCCATTCCTGTGTTCGGTTGAGAAGTGGAATGGAATGGAACGGTTCCTAAACATGATTAATTATTCTAAACTCAATTAATTATTTCCTAAACTGGATTAATTATTGCTAAACTTAATTAATTATTCCTAATCTTGATTAATTATTCCTAATCTTGAT
The DNA here is from genome assembly GCA_007115705.1 of Dactylis glomerata. Taxonomy (NCBI): domain Eukaryota; kingdom Viridiplantae; phylum Streptophyta; class Magnoliopsida; order Poales; family Poaceae; genus Dactylis; species Dactylis glomerata. The sequence continues at coordinate 83,625 of QXEO01000168.1, read as the reverse complement.
TAATTATAATTAATCTTGCTTAATTATTGCTAAACTTGATTAAATTAGAGGAAGACACTGTGCAATTCCACCTCGTCCGGCCGAATCGGTCGGACCGGTTGGTTCCGCATATTAGGGGAATATTCCCTTTTGTAGAACCACCTAATTCCGTTCCGTGCTCAAACCGAACACAAGAATGGGTTCTAGGAATGGAATGGAACCATTCTGTTCCACCCCATCCCAGAACCGAACACACCCTTGGTGTCACCAAGTGGAATGTAATGGGATGGTTCCGCACCTAGATCTCATTCCAGTGTTCAGTTGGAAAATGGAACGGAACGAGGTGGTTCCTCAAAAGAGAATATTCCCTCCAGATCCAGAACGCACCCATTCCTCAAAATTGGTGGAATCTCCCCATTCCTCTATGCTAAAGCCACCCACACTCACTCAACTTCTCTATTCTCTCATAACTTTATTCTGCTAGATGCACCCCATGCATGCTCACATCTTCTATTTCCAGAATCTGTCACATTCCACTCTCCAACCGAACACAAGAACAGAACCAACCCATTCTATGTTCTAGCTCAGACTGAACAAAAGAATGGAACCAACCTATTATTTCGAAATGGAACCATGACATTACATTCCACTTGGTTCTCAAACCGAACACACCCTAACAAGATCTAACAATGGTGTGCAGGAGCTCGCAACTATTAACAAAACAAAGAGCAACTGAAAAAGTAGTTCATTACTAACCGACCGAACTTTTTTCCGCATTAGGTATAGCAATCTCTTATCAAAATATCTAATATGCCCCAAATATATTACCATCAAACGCTTCTCTAGGCATTCCTGTTGTTTCCTGGAGTATTCTTATCCTCATCAATGTCCTCGCCTTCATCTGAAGACACATCCTCGTCCTATATTGTGGCCACAGAATTTTACTACAGCTTGCTTCCAATACGCATGTAATTCAACAAGTCAAGAACGAACTGAAAGGATATCTTTATTAGTTCCAGCAAACACCTTACCATTTTCTTTCTCCAGTGCACGCGAAGATTCGCAATTGCAACCTATCACTAAATCCGAAGCTGAAATCACGACGCGAGCAGGAGAGAATGACCACGTACCGCATTGTAGGCGTCGATGTCGAACTCGTACTTGGCGGCGGCGTCGTAGCGGCCGTTCTTGCCGGCCTCCTCCTCGGGCACCCCCTCCTCGTACTCGTAGTCGTACACGTCCTCGCCCACCACGTCATCCTCGCTGTCGGAACCACGGCCACGGGTGGGTCCAAGCGACTCGAGCTCCTGGCGAAGCTTGTTGGGGAGATGAGGTCCGTGGCTGCGCTTCTCCCCGAACTTCCTCGCCCTACCCCTGCCCATCCTGTTGCCGTGCTATGCCCTGGAGGCCAGGTCTTTGGCTTTCGCCTTCGCTTTGGGCTTCGTTACGGCCATGGCGTCCGCGGTGGACGCGCTGCGTGCTCGATCGGCTACGGCGGCGCGCCCGAAAAAGGGTTTTTTTGGTGTCGTCGCGCGGCCTAGCGGAGGGCGGTGGGGGCGGCAGGTCTAGAAGGCGGAGAGAAGAGAAAGAACACTGTCTGCCGTCTTCACTAATGTGTAAAAGCATGGTCGTGCCGTACTAAATCCTAGCCCTTCCTTAATTTTGAATGGTTTCGATTTGCTTAGCAAACGTTTAGAAGATGTAATAATTGTGTGAGTTTAATAAAGCTAGCCGCTGGACAGATCCATGTTGTTTTCCTAAAAAAACTCTTACAATTTAGTTCGACCCCTTAAAAGATGTATAAGGAGCGCTGAAAAATGCTTTTACAATTTGGTGCGGGTTTTTCCCAAACAGATCCGCATCATAAAACCGAATATTCGCTTTATAGTTTCTATTTGTGGCATTATAAAACTGAATATTCGGCAGGATATCTTCATTAGGAGCGAGAAGATATACATGACCAAACACACGGATAATCATCTTGGCAAACATGCATATGCACACACTCGAGAGTAGTATCTTTGTCAATGCAAGATACTCGTCAGTGTAATCCACAGGAATGCCATATGCAATCATCTGTATGGCTGTCGAGATCTTCTGATGCGTGCTAAAGCAGATCAGCCCGATGGCGATTCTCGAGTAAAAAAGGCAATTGGTCTCGCAAGCTTCCACAATCTTCACAAACAACTATCTCTACGCATTTGATATAGCCGACGAAATAGACGGGGTGGGTAGATTGGTTCATTGGTGAAATAATCACGCATGAGCATGTCGTGGCCGAGCCCGCGATTGCGTGGGATGGAAAGATGCCCGACTATCGATCCTCCGCGCTTCTTCTTCTTCCTATCCCCTGTCTCCTTCAAGGCGAGGAAGATTATCATTTGCTTGAAATCATCATCGAAGAGAAAATTCTCAATGCCTGAATCGTCTGAGGATGACAAGTCATCAAAGACCTAGAATAACTTGTCGGAAATAAGAAAATGGGAAGAAATTTACCTCCGGGTCAAAGAGGAACCGATGTCCGGCAAGAAAGATGCGGTCGATTTGGGACAGCTTTTGGAAAATCGACAGAATGGTGGCGGATATCGCTCGGGTGCAGCCGATTTTGGGCACCTATAGCTTTGGGGAGGACGAATCCGAGATTCTCGCAGCTTCCATTGCATCCGCAAACTCGATCAGCTCCGGCGCGCAACAGATCTACGACGGGGAGGTCCAACAAATCGATGAGGCGGGTGGAGGAATGGGTGCGGCCGGCAGCGTGGGAGAAATCATGGGCGGGAGGCTGCGGTGATGGCAAAGAATGGGAACGCGTGGCTAAAACTTCCACGCGCCAATGGTTCCGAGGGGAAAATAGGTGGACACCGATTCACTTGTGAAAACTGGTTATATGCCAATGTTGGGGGTGTGGTGGGGGGGGGGGGGGGGGGGGTTCGAGGGCACCTTAAATATTCTATGATTTTTAAAGAAATATATGATCAGTTCGAGACCATTTTTAACGTTAGAACCATAAAAAGTGGTATTATAGGGGTTTGACTATTACATGAGATATGTTAGATTTGCTCTAAGAAACAAGAAACTATAAACACACGAGTCACGAGCAGCCATCGCCCTTCTGATAAAACCTAGCCGTCGTCTCCACCTCTGCCTCCATCATATACGACAGTTCCACCTCCTTCGGTTTTGTCGATGCTGGGAAGGGTGGGGACATGAGTGAAGTTCTTAATAAAAGTAGTGATTTTAATAGTCTTTTTTGGGGCCTTTGCATCGATAGAGATGACATCATCTATGATAAGTGATATTTGTCACCTCGTTCGACGATCAGATCTTTTTCCTAGCATCATTAGGGATGTTGGAAGATGTGTTTGGAAACTCCAGTCCACCAATTCACAGGTGGAGTAGGTGGAGCTACCCCATACTCACAAACTCCACCTGGTAGGAGGAGTGGAGCTGAGAGGTCCGCTATTTCAGTTTACTGAAGTAGTGAAAGAGGTGCTTCACATGCTCCACTTCACATCCCGCACCCCGTAATACACATCTAACCCTAGAGTTGGGGCCATGTATAAGATGGTACCAAATCTTATACTATTGTAAAAATGGTAAAATAATATGTAGAACTGCTAACCATGAAACGAAGCAAAACGAATAAAAGGGCAATTCTGACTTTCCATGGCAATACTGACATGAACTGAAGCAAGGTGGAGTGAAGTTGAAAGTTCGAGTGGAGTTTTATGGAGTGGAGCTCTCCCAAAAGCAGTCTAAATTTCTATAGGTGTTGTCTTTCAGATCTTACTTTGTCAATTAATTTTGTACTTCTTCTCATGATTGCCATAGGAGGATTTCCCTTGCAATATTTGTCTCTGCTGCTACATTTTTGACAATGGCGATTCCTACTCTCTGCTCTCCACTGATCTTAATCAGGCTGCCTAGTTGCTTTTCCCTAGAATCTTGTAGTGGTACTCTTGCCGATGTTTTCTGATTATTTTACTTAGTGCACCGTGCACATGGCGTTAGCATCATGGCTTAAAAATATAGGAGAACCCTTGTTATTATTTACAGACAGTGGCGGACCTTAGTGGAGACCAACATGGGCCATGGCCCCCCCAACTAAATGAAATTTTGCATAATACTACTACTTTTTCACCATACAAAACATAAAAATCTCCAAATTGGCCCCCTCAGCTCTTATCTAATCTGTTTTAGCCCCTCCTAGGTTGATGGTCAAGGTCTGCCACTGTTTACAGGTACGTGTTTGACATATGTGTCATTGTTCTATGACTATCTTTAAAAAAGTACAAGATTTTGTGTATTAGAAGAAAAAAGAATCCGAAGACCTTGAAATTTGCTTATTTTTTAGAATTTATTTAGTAATCACTGGAGATAGGGTTCATGTATCTCTACATGTACTATCCGCTACAATGATATATCATGGTATTGGTTGTAAAATGAATCCACCAAAGGGAGACCTATTATAACCCCAATTTAGATGATTCTTGTTTTTTTGTTTCAGAAAGGGGACAATGATATACCATAGCGTACCACTTGAAACAGGTGCCATGTGCTTGCAGTTTCAGGGCAACTCTGTTTCCGTTGTTGTGTTGAGGACAAGGACGTACGCCGACTCTTCGCCAAAAGACGACGGTTCACGGAAGCCCAAGCAGCAGCCAGGCGAAATGTGCGTCTACTCTTGCTTCCTCTCTTTTGTTCAACTGTTCACTGATGTGTGTGTGGTTAAGAGATTCCCTTCCTTCCTGCTCTCTCTCGAAAACTCCTCCCGTTGAGAGTCTCCCGTGTGTTACCGGGCCTTCCCGACGCCAAAATCGGCGGCGCCGCCGTCCGATGGAGGTTAAGGAGAGGCGCCGGACCTCTGTATAGCTATAGATCTAGTAGTATTAGTAGTTCTAGTAGTCGGCTTGAAGCTGGTCCTTGACGTGATGCCAGAGAATGGCGGGATGCCCGGAGAACGGCGCCGGACCTCTTCGGCCAGATCCGGCGCTGCCTGGTGGCGTTCTTCCTCGACGTGGTGCTCCAGTGGCTGGAGCCGCAGGCGCTGAGGCGGAGTGCTGCAGGCTACTCCATAAATAAGGCCTTTATCGGCAGATCTGGTGGTCATGCCTGGGATTTCGAAGCTACTTCCGCTTCTCGTTGTGGAGGCGAGCTCGGGGGTACTCTCCTTCCTCCCAGTTCTTGGCGACTGCATCTGCAACAAGGGAGAACAACTGCTTCTCCTGGGAGGTTTCCTACGGCGGCGAGCTCGTCGGCGTTCTCCATGGTCGAAAGGCGACCCCTCCACCCTCAAGCGGCGGCGACGGCTGCTTCCGGCCGCCGGCTTCAGGTCTTCATCAACCTCCAGGCAAGTTTGCCACTTCGGAGGCCCTCCGGTGATGGCGCAGCGTGCTCCCGCCTCCATGTCCCAAGTGGTCTCGTCCCCGGCGACATCGAGGTCGGCTGCGTCTCGCCCTTGCGCGGTGGAGTTGGAGCAGGACCGGATTGCTTTTCCTGGTTTTCGTTTAGGGTCCTTTGTGCAAATTGTAGTGGCTGTGCTGTAATGTTTTTCTTTCTTGAGGCCGTTTCTGTAAGATGTATCTCCACCGACAGAAATGAATGAAGCTCTTGGTCCTTCGGGACCGCCCCCTGTTAAAAAAAAAAGAGAGAGTAGCAATCCGAGTTGTCTTTGGCCCCAAACTATTTTGGCTTTGGGTCATTGGTGACGTGGCAGCCTCCGGCAACACCGTAGGGATCTTGGGTATCTGCCGACGTGTGGCTGGGGTGTGGTGCCCGTCCCGATCATATCGATTCAGAGTCCAGACTCCAGAGAGCTCTCGCGCCATCTCCTATATCATATCAGCTTCTCACACGCACCTTCCGTACGTGTCACCCTCCAGCCGTCGCGCCCAACTTTATATATGTCGATCTCCTCGTCCACTTCGTCTCTGTCGTTGAGCTTTGCGCAGATTGAGCAAGAATCGAGAGACACGAATCGTCGAGCTTTGCTGCTAGGATAATCGAGAGACACGAATCGTCGAGCTTTGCTGCTAGGACCGATGGGTATCCTGGACGCGCTGTCGGAGATGTGCCCGGCGACGCTGCGCGCCCGCCGGCGCATCAAGAAGCGCCCGCAGCTCACCACGGTGGAGATGAAGGTCCGGATCGACTGCGAGGGCTGCGAGCGCCGGATCCGCAAGGCCGTCCACGGCATGAAGGGCGTCACCGGCGTCGAGGTCCTCCCCAAGCAGAACAAGGTGGCCGTCACGGGCTACATCGACGACCCTTCCAGGGTCATGCGGCGGGTGGCGCGCAAGACCGGGAAGAAGGTGGAGCCCTGGCCGTACGTGCCCTACGACGTCGTGCCGCACCCCTACGCACCCGGCGCCTACGACAAGAAGGCGCCCCCCGGCTACGTCAGGAACGTCGTCGCCGACCCCGACGCCGCGCCGCTCGCCAGGGCCTCGTCCACCGAGGTCAAGTACACCTCCGCCTTCTCCGACGACAACCCAAACGCAGCCTGCACCATCATGTAGTCGTATAGCCATCGTCCACAGTCCTTTAGTTTCTACTCCCTCTGTTTCAAAACATAAGATATTTTAGGTTTGTGAAAAATATATCTAGACATCATTTAGTGTGTATATTCGAGTGAACAAGTTGTCTAAAAATACTTGCTTCACAACCCTAAAACATTATTTTAAAATAGGAGAGTAGTTAGTTAGTTATGGTTAAGTGTACAAAATATGAGGATCTATATGTAGCCAATCTTTACTGTGTAATTATTCTGTACTACTACTACACATCTCGTGAACGAAACTGTAGATTATACTACTTGTATAGTTGCATCCCTCCCTTCCTTGACAGTTTCACTTGGATTGAGTGCTAGCATCTGTTAGAGTTAACTGGATCCAGGAGAAGATGGCGACCGAGTGGTTAATTGGTGAAGGCAAGTGCAAATCTTCGTTGCCCCATGAGTCCATGACGTCCGAGAGCACCTGGCCCTGTCTGTCCATCGACTTACCTGAATGCATGTCTCAGTCTTACTCATACTCATTACTCAGATTTCATGCACTAAGGCAGATCAGCTTCATACAAGTAATTGACATGCAGCATGCGTACATTAGCAAGAGACTTCAATCATGAATGCTCACATAGTCAAAGTGTACAAATTGTGATGATTTGTATATATGCTCTTGCAAAATAGTGGGATGCCACCGACAGTAGCTATGCATCCCCAATCCACCATTAAATATGTCTATAGGCTATTCCTCACCGTTGATCGATTTAACAGAGTAGCTAAAACCGACCACTACACTAACAGCGTTATTTTCAATTTATCGGCCTGGGCGACGACCTCATCCCAACCTGGCAACCTAGTCTGCCGATTCCCCAACCTCCCTCTTCCGTTCCTTCCCCGCGCCTCCTCTACCCCATGGGAGACTGCGGCGTCCCAGGCCCCACCTCTTGCTAGCAGTAGGATTGGCGGAGCCAGAGGGGAAATTTCCCTGATGCACTTTCAAGCTTGCAGCCTATGCTAGCTGAAATTATCCTTTCCTGATGCACTTTCTTGGCCTAACCTGATGCATTGGTCTAATTAAGCTCACAAGTGCTACTAAAAAAAAAATCTCGACCCTGATGCCCGTGCATCAGGTACAGTCCATAGAACTCCGCCCCTAGGATACGCTCACGGTAGCTGCAGGGGTCCGACGCTCTAATGCACGGGCAGCCAGGGTGACAAGACCAGTGGTGCAGCGGCGCCGTGAATTCGGTGGACGGTGGCCGCATTAGGAAGCAGACAACCATTCTCCTTCTCCCAATCAACCAGGACCATCACCGATCTTTACCTCTATCGGGCTCTGCCCCAAATCCATGATGTCGGCTAGGCCCTTGCTCCCCTTGATTTCCCATCAAGCCGGCCGCTCGTTCGCTCCTCAAAACACCGCAGAACAAGGGACAAGGGCGGGGAGGAGCAGGCTAGGTGGTGGAGTCATAGGTGATTTAACAATTGTCACACGGAGTTAGCGGTGGGTAGGTATCACCCGTGGTAGTAAATTCACGTTGATATGCTCTTTGTCCAGGGAGAGGCTCTTTTGCTCTCGGGTGCATATGCACCCTTTATTTGAAATGCATTTTTGATATATTTGAAAATATCAAAAAAATCAAAACAAAAATGTTTTGTGTACATATCAATGTTCTACGTGCCTACAAAGTCGTTTCAACAAAACCTGACTTTTTATATGGTCTATGTAAAAATGACAAATTTGGTACAAAAATAGGCCATTTGGCGATGTATGTTTTTGTCTTTTTTGCATAGGACACAAAGAATATACTTTTTCACAAAACTTTGTGTGACCACGTAGAATATGGAGATTTTCCTAATTTTTTGACATTTTAAAATTCATTTTTCGGATAAAGGGAGCATATGCCCACCAGATCAAAAGTGCATTTCCCCTTTGTCCGTCTTTTGTTAAATAAATTAATAAAGAAAGTTGTATGCATATTTTTTATGCACAGGCTGGGGTCATCTTTCATTTGAAAAAAATGTAAAGTAAAACTATCGATTATACTTGTATAATTTGCCTCCACTAGTACAGATCGGGTCTTTTAAGGCCCCGTGTTGCAAACGGAAAAGCTGTGATGTGTGCGCTTTGAAAGACTGCATACGGGCCAGAAAAACATGCGTGTGCCGAAGGCCCAGGCAGACGGTCAAAAGGCAAACGAACTTTGGGTCAAAACCGTTAGTAGGTATATTACACACGCCTGCGAAACCGCAAGCGTCAGCAATATCATACACGGTAAAATTTTACATGACGTGTGCATTTTTTATTGAACGGAAGAGCCCCGAGGGGCCTGGAAGCCTTACATTAACAATGAGCGGTGGCAGTACAAGACCATTACAAAGGACCTCAAAAGAAAATAAATAGCACATAGGTCCCTGGTAGTTGTAGAAAAGACCTCACTAAAAGATGCAACAAAGCAAACAAATCCTCCTCTATTACCACCGTCGAGCCAGAGATCCGGGCAGCCGCCGTCAAGGATGAACGCGGGGATGAAACCACTTGCCTTCAATCCGACGTTGAATGCGGTAGCCAATCTCTGAAAGGGCCTCACCAAGGAGGTTACGTTGCCGGAGCATATGGCCGGCTTGAGGATAGGTCCTCGAAGGACCTTGGATGCAGAACGGCTTGGACCTGTCGTCAAGGTTGTGCTCGATAAGGGGGGCTTCCAACCCCAGCGATGCCAGACAGAAGATGCAGAGAGAGCAGCTCCACCACCGCCGACGGAGAAGAGAAGCCTGCCATCAAGACCCCCGCACCAGCCACGGGCGGGAGGAGGCAGGCGTAGACGAAGGGCACGGTAGAGCAGTAGCCCGTCTGCCAGGCAGAAGCTTGTCCAGACAGCGCACGGAACATCGCCACCTCCAGAACTGCACCAGAGGAGGCCCCCTCCTCTTCTCCCCTCACCACCACGGCAGGCCAGAGAGGAAGAGAGAACCGCATCCAGGCAGAGCTGTCGGCGACACCCCGGAGCAACTCGAACAACAGCAGAGTACTTGCCCCAACTCCTCCCCCCACCACAAAGGCCGGCAAGAGGATACTCGGCAAAGAGCCCGCTTCGTCGGAGCGGCCGGGTGATCCGCTCAAAAAAAAAAGGAAACGCCTTCTGCCCCGCTTCCACCTCCCTGCTCCTCGCCGCCACGGCCGGCCAGTGATACGTCTCCAACGTATCTATAATTTTTTATGCTCCATGTTTGTTTTTACACCATTTACCCGATGTTTCGTTACACTTCGTGGAACTTTTATGCATTTTCCGGAACTAACCTATTAACGAGTTGCCACAGTGCCAGTTCCCTGTTTTCTGCTGTTTTTGTGTTTCAGAAGTGATACACAGGAAATATTCTCGGAATTGGACGAAATAAGTTCCAGAAGTCTTATTTTTCCCGGGAGCATCCAGACATCCGAAGAGAGGAAGGAGAGGGGCCACAGGCCTCCCTCACACAGGGCTGGCTCCCTCACACAGGGCTGGCGCGGCCCAGGCCCTGGCCGCGCCGCCCCTGTGTGAGGAGGCCCTGGCAGCCCTCTGACATCGCCCCTTCGCCTATATAAAGCCTCGGGACGGAAAACCATAGAGGAGTCGGCAAATTTCCAGAAAGAGTTCCGTAGTTCCGCCGCCGCCACCGACGAATTTCGGGGGACAGAAGTCTTTGTTCCGGCACCCTGCCGGGACGGGGAAGTGCCCCTGGAGCCATCTCCATCGGTCTCCATCGCCGTCTTCGCCGTCTCCATCGACCTCACCGCCATCTCCATCAACCTTGCTGTCTCCTATGATGAGGAGGGAGTAGTTCATCCCCGGGGCTGAGGGCTCTACCGGTAGCTATGTGGTTCACCTCTCTCTCCCATGATGTGATCTTTATGTGATCGTGAGCTTTGTATCATGTTGAACAAGTAGATGTTATTATTCAGATATTATGCTACTCCTATGCTTAATTATTATAGTGTACTCTAGTGATGTTATTAAAGTAATCTATTCCTCCTGCCATGGTGTAACGGTGACAGTGCGTGCATCGTGGTGGTACTTGGTTTAGGCTATGATTGTGATCTCTTGTGGATTATGAGAGTAATTATTACTATGATAGTATTGAGTGATCTATTCCTCCTTTCATGGTGTAATGTTGACAGTGTGTGCACCGTGTTAGTACTTGGTCTAAGTTGCAATGATTTCTATCTTGAATTGTGATCTGATTTGGATATCTCTATGAGTGGTGTTTGTCAAGTACTTGATGAACTTTAAGGGGTGCTTCTGTAGCCACTACGCAATGATTAGTGTTATTCAATAGGAGAGTAATTCAGAGTACCATAGTGGAGAGAAGTTGTTTATTTGTTCATTCATGTTATATTGTTGGGAGTGTGTCCACTAGTGAAAGTATGATCCCTAGGCCTTGTTTCCAAGCTTTGCACACCGTTTACTTGCTATTTTGTTACTTGTTTACTCGCAGCGATATTTATTTCACATCACGTTTGCTACTTATAATCATCTATACCACTTGTATTTCACTATCTCTTCGCCGAACTAGTGCACCTATACATTTGACAAGTGTATTGGGTGTGTTGGGGACACAAGAGACTTTCTGTATCGTAATTGCAGGGTTGCTTGAGAGGGATAGCTTTGACCTCTAACCTCCCTGAGTTCGATAAACCTTGGGTGATCCACTTAAGGGAAACTTGCTGCTGTTCTACAAACCTCTGCACTTGGAGGCCCAACAAGTGTCTACAAGAATAGAAGTGCATAGACATCAAGCTCTTTTTTGGCGCCGTTGCCGGGGAGGTAAGGTAAAAGGTACTCGCATCCTCCTGTGTGAGTGCTCGGAGTTATTTCCTTTAGATTCTGCAATTACATCTTTTTGTTTCTTTATTTTCACTAGTTAGGCTTAATGGAAAATAATGAGTTCTTTAGTCTTTTTCCTGAGTTTAGATATGAAGTGTTTGAAGAGAAAATTGAAAACCCTTTTGAGCTTATTTTGCATAGCAATGTTATTAGTACGAATGCTTTGAATACCGTTATTGCTAATGCTATAGAAAAGTCTAAGCTTGGGGAAGCTGGTTTTGTTAAGCATGATATTTTTAGTCCTCCAGCTTTAGTGGAGAAAGTTTGCTCTAATGATATTTTATCTCCCCTATGTGATGTTCCTTCTTATGATGATATGTTTGAAGAATATGCTTTGCGACATAGTAGTTCTCTAGCTTGTGATGATGAGTATAATATTTTCAGTTCACTGACTATTGAGGATAAAATTAGTTATGATTACAATATGCCTCCTATTTTTGATGATTATGGTGATGAGAATAATTATTCTGCTGAATCTGCTCCTACTACTATTGTTCCTTTGGTGAGTATTAATTCTTTTATGCATGTGGCTCATGATAGGGATGCTTTATGTGATAGTTATATTGTTAGTTCTATTCATGATGCTACTGAAAGTTATTATGAGAGAGGGAAACATGGTTTGATGGATCTTAACAATAGTAAGTTTCCCCTCTTTATGTTGGAAATCTTGAAGTGGCACTTGTTTTATCTATCCATGCTTGCTACTATGTGCCTCGTTGATTTATTTTCTTACAAGATTCCTATGCATAGGAAGTGGTTCAGATATAAATGTCTTTCACATTTGCTTTTTGATGCTCTCTATTGCTTTAAGTTCCTATATGGCGCATTTGCCTCAAGCTCTCATATGGCGCCCACATGAGCATCTTTGCAAATTACTGCGCCTAGCTCAAAGGCGTTAAAGAAAAGCACTCTTGGGAGATAACCTATTATTTATTTTCAGTACTTTTTCTTTTATTTGAGTCTTGGAAGTTATTACTACAGTAATGACCTCTCCTTATCCTTTTTATTTCGTTGTTGTGCCAAGAGAAGCCTCTAATTTGAGTGAGGTAAGATTTGGGGATGTTGCTGTCCTGAAACTGTTTTTGGTGCTGCACCGTAAAAATTCGTGAAAATTCTCTGTAAATCTTTTGGACCTGCGATTTCTTGTGCATATGCCCCAGGTTATATCCAAACTTTCATTAGTTGAACACTTTTTGATTTGAGCAACAGAAAACCCTTTAAAAATTCGACCTTTGTCAGCTGTTCTGTTTTGACAGATTTCTGCCAATATTTGTGTTTGCCGCTTTATCGCTTTCTTTTGAGTTCTTTTAATCACGGAACTTTTGGGGAAGTTGCTACAGTGGTATTTGCTATATATGTGGTGGTTTTGAGTTGAAACCTGAAGTAAAAAGAGGTTGATTATATGTTATGCTACACTAATGTTGCTAATAGATTTGTGTTTAGTTTTGTATGAAGGAAGTTTTCAAGTGTAGGGATTGGAGAATGATGAGATGAGTTGAAGAATGGACAAAAGCTCAAGCTTGGGGATGCCCATGCATCACCCCAAGAAATATCCAAGAAGTACAAGCGTCAAAGCTTGGGGATGCCCCCGAGGCACCCCTTCTTCATCGGCAAAAATTAGGTCACCTTTCAAAACACTATATTTTTATTGCTTCATGCACTATGTGTTTTTCTTGGAGCGTCAGTTGTTTTAGTTTTCAGTATTAGTTTAGTTTTGTTTGCTGCAATAAATGGTTAGATCACATCATGTTTCTTTTGGAGGGAGATGAACTCCGTTTTTCATTTGCCAAGAACACTCTGTTTTTCACTCCTATCGTTTCAACGAGTGTTCTCTTTTTCTGCTACTGGGTTTAGCTTGCATTTTTTCGCCTTGATTTGTGTTCAGATCTTGTTATATCTTTTCATCAAGGTGTATTTTTGCCTCTGATCTTTATTGGTTTTCATCAAAAGAGGTGTTTATAAAAATTTCAAATGGTGTTGGAAAAGAGAAAAAAGCTTTGTGCAAAATAGTGGTACAAGAAGGAGCTTGTGTAGACTGCGGCTTAGGCTTTTTCATGTCATGCTTGATGTCTTTTTGATAGTATGCTTAGTGGTTTTGCTGTAGCATGACTTGTCTCAAATAACTGAGATTGCTTAATGAGCCTTTGAAAAAATCATGCGTTGTTTTTATCGTTTGGAAGCATTATTTTGGTTTTCTCCTTGATGCTTTATTTGGGTTGACTTGGCGCATGCTCACACATGTTAGACTCTTACAAAAGTCGCCAATAGCCTTCATGATCATTTAGTTTTTGACTTTTGATGCCATCGTATGCTTCTTTTAATATCGCTTTGTCGCTTTGCATGATTATGGCCATTATTGCTCTCTTAGTTGGTCGCTCCCAGTCTTTTGCTAGCCCTCACCTTGTACTGAGTATGAGCTCTACTCGTGCATCCAACTCCTAAAATCTAAAGTTTGCCATTGTGTCCACTATAAACTCCTATGCATGGTATTTGTGAGCCATTCCAAAGTAAATTTTCATGTGCTACCTTTCAAAAACCTTCAAAACACTTCTCGTTTTGTGACACTGTTTTCAGCTCATGGGGACGTAGTGGTCGGATTTGCTATCTTCCATATTGCTTATTCCAAAAAGAAAAAAAAGAGAAAAAGAAAGAAAAAAAGGCACTCCTCCATGAAAAGTGAATGTTGGTGGGCACCCGATGAAATTGGTTAGCCATGGTTTGTGAAAGAAAAAAAGGTGGGGAGGAGTGCCAAGCTTTATAAAAGAGCACAAAAGTGCCAATCTCTCTCTCTCAAAAACTTGCTTCATTTTTGTATGGAAGATAGTAAGAACCCCATTGCCAGTCGTTGACAAAGACAACCACCTCTCAAAACCAATTTTTATCTCTCTTTTTTACAAATGAAAAGCTCTAGCACATGTTTAATCACTGCTTCCCTCTGCGAAGGGCCTTTCTTTTACTTTTATGTTGAGTCACCACCTTCTACCTTTATGCACCGTCTAAGGGCTTGTTTGGTACTAGAGTTTTGGTGGGGATTGGTGGGGATAATCCCCACCAAACCCCAAATCCCCACTCACTTCTAAAAGTATATTTGGTACTAGAGTATTGGGCGAGTATAATCCCCGCTAATCCCCGCTCTTCCCTAAATTTTAGTGTATTTTTCTCAATCCCCAATACTCTACCTCTACCTAGTGGATTGTGGGTGGGGTTTTGTGGGGATTGGGTGAAGGTGAAGGTTTCACCCAATACTCTAGGGGATTATCCTCACTAATCCCCATCAAAACTCTAGTACCAAACAAGGCCTAAGAGAGCATAGTTGTCATTCTTAGTGTAATATGCATTGTCCCAAAGTTCATTGATTGATTCATATTGTTGGTTTCACTTGTTCTTAAATTACTTGTATCTAGTCACCCTCTTAAACTTGAAGGTGTCCTATGCATTTATGTTTTGCTCTCTATGAAGGACAAACTGAAAACCACTTGTATGTTTTTCCTTATGATTTGAACACACGTTTGACTTTCATTGTTTTATTTTCATAATCTTTTGTTTGTGTTCATTTTCATGTTATAACATGGTTGCTAAGTTTATATTGTCAAGATTATATCTTTCATGCCCATGTTTTAAGTTCTTATGATCACAGCTCACAATGCTTACGTATATGATCAAGATTGTGTAGGTGCATGTCACCTCAAAAATTATTTCTTTTGTTATCACTTACCTACTCGAGGACGAGCAGGAGTTAAGCTTGGGGATGCTGATACGTCTTCAACGTATCTATAATTTTTGATGCTCCATGCTTGTTTTTACACCATTTACCCGATGTTTCGTTACACTTCGTGGCACTTTTATGCATTTTCCGGAACTAACCTATTAACGAGTTGCCACAGTGCCAGTTCCCTGTTTTCTGCTGTTTTTGTGTTTCAGAAGTGATACACAGGAAATATTCTCGGAATTGGACGAAATAAGTTCCAGAAGTCTTATTTTTCCCGGGAGCATCCAGACATCCGAAGAGAGGAAGGAGAGGGGCCACATGCCTCCCTCACACAGGGCTGGCGCGGCCCAGGCCCTGGCCGCGCCGTCCCTGTGTGAGGAGGCCCTGGCAGCCCTCTGACATCGCCCCTTCGCCTATATAAAGCCTCGGGACGGAAAACTCTAGAGGAGTCGGCAAATTTCCAGAAAGAGTTCCGTAGTTCCGCCGCCGCCATCGACGAATTTCGGGGGACAGAAGTCTCTGTTCCGGCACCCTGCCGGGACGGGGAAGTGCCCCCGGAGCCATCTCCATCGGTCTCCATCGCCGTCTTCACCATCTCCATCGACCTCACCGCCATCTCCATCAACCTTGCTGTCTCCTATGATGAGGAGGGAGTAGTTCATCCCCGGGGCTGAGGGCTCTACCGGTAGCTATGTGGTTCACCTCTCTCTCCCATGATGTGATCTTTATGTGATCGTGAGCTTTGTATCATGTTGAACAAGTAGATGTTATTATTCAGATATTATGCTACTCCTATGCTTAATTATTATAGTGTACTCTAGTGATGTTATTAAAGTAATCTATTCCTCCTGCCATGGTGTAACGGTGACAGTGCGTGCATCGTGGTGGTACTTGGTTTAGGCTATGATTGTGATCTCTTGTGGATTATGAGAGTAATTATTACTATGATAGTATTGAGTGATCTATTCCTCCTTTCACGGTGTAATGTTGACAGTGTGTGCACCGTGTTAGTACTTGGTCTAAGTTGCAATGATTTCTATCTTGAATTGTGATCTGATTTGGATATCTCTATGAGTGGTGTTTGTCAAGTACTTGATGAACTTTAAGGGGTGCTTCTGTAGCCACTACGCAATGATTAGTGTTATTCAATAGGAGAGTAATTCAGAGTACCATAGTGGAGAGAAGTTGTTTATTTGTTCATTCATGTTATATTGTTGGGAGTGTGTCTACTAGTGAAAGTATGATCCCTAGGCCTTGTTTCCAAGCTTTGCACACCGTTTACTTGCTATTTTGTTACTTGTTTGCTCGCAGCGATATTTATTTCACATCACGTTTGCTACTTATAATCATCTATACCACTTGTATTTCACTATATCTTCGCCGAACTAGTGCACCTATACATTTGACAAGTGTATTGGATGTGTTGGGGACACAAGAGACTTTCTGTATCGTAATTGCAGGGTTGCTTGAGAGGGATAGCTTTGACCTCTAACCTCCCTGAGTTCGATAAACCTTGGGTGATCCACTTAAGGGAAACTTGCTGCTGTTCTACAAACCTCTGCACTTGGAGGTCCAACAAGTGTCTACAAGAATAGAAGTGCGTAGACATCAGCCAGCAAGGAAAGGAGAAGCAGAGTGGAGACGACCCAAAGCAGAGGAGACCGGGAGATCGGCCATCTCCGAAACCGACCACCAAGGCCAGCACATCGATGACGGAAAGCTTGAAGCAGCAGACGTCGGTACAGATCGAGCCCACCAGCCACAGGAATCGCCGAATCTAGTCCTATCTCGTCACCACGACGAGCTTGAGGAGGGAACTCTGGATCCCGAGCCGATGAACAAGATTCCTCGATAAGAACGGGCTTATTAGAGGCACCCTGGCTGGATCCGGCCCTGCCCGCTATCCTCCACAGACGCCAGAGAGGGAAACGATCCCGCCGCCGAGTAGCATCGCCCGCCGATGCCGGCTCGAAGCACCCCGGCAGAGCGCCAAGAGTCGAACCAAAACCTACGCTACAGGCTATATACAAGATCCGGCCGCCCCCTCCCAGTCACTCTGGCCGGCCAAGCCGCCGGAGGAGGGGGAGAGGGGCGCCGGCGGCCGGCCTTTGACTCTCAAGGGAAGGGAAGGAAGGGGGACGAGAGCGAGAGGTGTTGAGTTCGGTCGGAGTCCGTGTGCATTTATTAAGCGACGCTTTTATTACTTGCACCGATTCCTTGATGTTGCCCATCGCTAACGCGTATTTAACATTACTCGTGTGTGTGTATGGCAGATCGGAAAAGAGTGTTGATCGCGCGCTGGCCTTGTTCTAACTTTGTGCAAAAGTAATATTTGTACGAATCCATCGTGCGGTACTCTTTCTGATTATATATATTTCTTTGAATGAAGTTAATTATTATATAGAAAAAAGGTTAACACGTCGCATACAATATCATAACCTAGCACAGTGGTTTCAATTGAATTAGTGATCTCAGGGGAGGCAGAGAGTTCGAATACTATGTCTCTCATATTTTTTGTTTGAGAACCAACTATACATACGGATATTTGTTGATTTGGCCCAATTCACTTGACATGCTATGTTACGTAAATTGTGACAATATCAATGAATATCTCCTGCTAATTGATATTTTTTGTTTGAAAGTTAGGCGCGATTTCGAAATTTTTTGACTGCACGTATACTTCGCACAAGGTTTTCCATGGAAAAAGCATGTGCGAGTGTTAATGTCGCAAACAGGTTTTGCTGTTGCATGGAAGTCCAACATGGTGCCTTCTCGGGGTTAGCCGAGACCCGCCATCCACTTGCCACCTCCTTTACAACATCAAGGATGGATGCATGGTGCGTTGACATGCGAAGCGAGTGTAAGCTATTAATCTCGGAGGTGATCGATATCTATCGGGATACGGCTTGGTGCTTAGTTTAGGACATATTTTTTTGCTTTGCGGTCGTATTGTTGGTGGTTGTGGATGTCTTTGCACTAGCATGGAGTGAAGTTTGTGCTACATTTTTTGTTCGCATTGAGTTGAACTATTATTAGTCAGAACACAAATTTTTTGTAAGGGCATTACATACTTTTCATCATACAACTCAGATAATAAGGTAAGGCACAGGAGAAGCCAAAAAGAATTTAGACCGCAGTTTCTTTTTTTTGAAACGGGAGCAAAAACTTTGCTCCAATCTATTAATTAAGAAGAAGAGAATTGTCCAGTTAATTAACAAAAAACTGGGCGAAAACCGAAGACCGCAGTTTCTCAAGAGTTTACTAAAGAGGATTACCACCTAGGATTACACATATAATTATTGAGCCCCAATTTGATGTGTGGTACTGCTGCGTCAGATTAACAGCTATAGGTAAAGGAATAACGGTAGCTAGGGTGACTCGAATAATGTTTATCTAGTAAGTTGGCAGGCATGTTCCACGCGCCGGAGCAAAAGTCACCAAAATTTAGAAAGTAGAATAACGGGGAAAAACCGTGATGGCCTCTGGCCTCTCCCGTTGAAAGTTGAAACTGATGGAAGATGAAGTCAGCAGTCCGAGTATGACCCTTCGCGTGCCAGGCATCGTCGCCCCCGGCCCCTACCTGCTCGTCAGCAACTTTTGGCAGCACCCTGCCGCTGTGTTACTAGTACATGGGTGAATTAGCTCAGGAAATACAATCATCGAAGCATATATACCTCTGTGAAGCTCTTGGATCGTGTTGCCATGGTTGGATCCGTAACGTGGGGCGAGGAAATCCGTGTTGGAGAAGAAGACCACGTGCATATATAACTTGCCACATATATACAGCTCTTACGATTATCTGCACGTGCCCTGCTTCTCCAACGCGGCTCTCCTTGCCCGGATTTCACCGCTTGCACGGCGCAATGCGGCCTAGCGTCGCAACTCGCAACGATCGATGCTCCGAGCGTGGATGCTATGGATCCTGCGGCTCTTCGATCCATTTATACACGACAAGAGAGGGAGGAAGAGGAAAGTGCAACTGTTCAACCTCTAATGATCCACCAACTAGATCGGAGAAAGAAACCAAGAAGAGCGCGACGTGCGTGAAATTTTCCAAGTTCCAGTTTGCACAAATCCGACTTCTCCTTCGCATGTTGCTTGTGTTGTCCGTGCCTGCCATAACCTGCAGTGAATGAGTGGATGACTTGTTCCCGTTCGATATAGACAGGTGCATAGTGCCATACTGCCAAAGCCAAAGTGTGAAGATTAATTACTCCATGTTGCAGCCGACCGAGGCCATGACAGCGTCACCATGAGGGGAACGAATAGGCAACGATCGCGGGCTCCCTCTCGTGGAGCTGAACTAGGAGCACAAATCCTATACACCGCCCACGTGCGGGCCCCGAATGGTGCGCGCCAGATGGATTTCTATGCCGGGCCAGGCCCATTTTAGCACGTTCTTTTTTTTCTTTTTCTTTTTTCTTTAATATTCATTTTTATTTTTAAAAAAATCTGAACAGATTATAAAATTGTTTAAATTTGAATTTTTTCTTTTCAGATTTTGATTTTGCTCAATTTTGAATATATTCAAATTTGAAATTTGTTTAAATTTTGAAATTGTTTAGTTTTCAAATTTGTTCAAATGAGAATAGATTTTATTTTTTAAATTAAAAAATGCTTAGAATTTTAAAAATGTTTAGAATTCAAAAACTATTCAGATTTAAAAAGTTTAGGTTTTGGAAAATTTTGATTTAACCAAATGTTCATATTTTTGAAAAAAAATGGAATTTCAAATTTTTTTCAAAAAAGAAGCAGAAAAAAAAGGAGAAGTGACGGATAGGCCACGGCCAGCTAACGAGGTGTTGTTGGGTGCATCGCTAACGAGGTGTTGAGGACCATGCACTAGAGGAGTCGGGGAGGACGGAATGGAATGGTTCCATTCCTAGGGCATGGAATGGTTCCGACCCTGTGTTCGGTTCGGAAAAATTTGAGGAACGGAACGGTTCCATCCTTGTGTTCGGTGGTCTTGGAGAATGGAATGGGGCAGAACGAGGTGGTGACGTGGCATGCCGCCACCCCCCATGCCGGCACCCTTGCCGCCAACCCCGTAGGCGGCAGGCCATGCCACGCAGGCATGCCGCCACCCCCGTAGGCGGCAGGCCTTGCCACGCAGGCGGCAATCTTGATTAATTATTTCTAATCTTAATTAATTATTGCTAAACACGATTAATTATAGCCAATCTTGATTAATTATTGCTAAACTTGATTAATTAGAGGAAGGCGCTGTGCCATTCCACCTCGTCCGGCCGATTTGGCCGGATCGGTCCGTTCCGCATCTGGGAGGAATATTCCATTTCGGGGGACTAGTTGGTTCCGTTCCTTCTCTCCAACCGAACACAGGAATTGGTCCTAGGGACGGAATCGACCCGTTCCATTCCTCCAAATTCCAGAACCGAACACACCCTAGGAGTGAGGATTGTCACAAGTTTCATGGGCTACACTAAAAAACAAGTTTTATGAGTTTGATAATCAGGCTGGTGGTTAAACGACTGTCTATCAACCCAATTTCTTGTCGGGCCATCGGGAGGTCATGTATACCGCTCCTTGCGGCGCAGAAGCGAGGCGGCGCTTGAAGGATGGCTAACTATGTGCCGACCCATTAATATGTTGGCTCGTTTTTCTTTTTCATTTCATTCTAAAAATATAAGTTTTTTAAATAATGTTTTTTAGAAAATCTGAAGCTTTTTAAAAATCATGAACACTTTAAAAATCACGAAACTTATTCAAAATCATGAACAAATTTGAAATCTTGAAATTTAAAACATATCAAATTCGAACAATTTTGAAATCTGAGCAAATTTTAAAAAAATACAGAATCAGTGACCTGAAAAAACACAAAAGATTCAAACAAAAAACTGAAAAGAAGAATGGTTCAAAACCGAAGCTGTGCAGCGACCACAATTTAGCGGGCCAGACCCATAAGAGCGACAACAGCTTGAGGGTGTACGCGACGTCAATATGCCACATCGGGATGGGCGATGTATAGGAATTGCGGGCCAGGTCGACTGCGTTGTGCTTGGAGGCCCAATGTTCATCCACTTCAGGATAGGACGGGTTTGCAAAGCCCTCACAGACAGAACAGACTTCCTCTCAGAGCTCCAAGGCTGTTTTCCTGGGCAAGTCGAGCCCTTGAGAAACAACTTTGACGAAGACGATAAGACGAGGGTAACTACCGATTGCGCCACTAAGGAGAGGTTGTTCAAAAATCGGACGTGCATCCATCAAAATGTGCTCATACTAAAGAGAAACCTCATCTATGAGGTGAAGCACATGAGAGGGGAGAAAACATCGCCAAATACTAGTGGGAGGAGGAGGAGGCAAGAATACATCTATATGAAAAAGTAAGGATGACCATAAGTGATGAGCAGCTCTGAGGATGTGACTTGGTACAATGATTGGACAAAGATGTGCCGACAACAAGATGTTGGCGCAAGGTAGTAAGCGACGTGTCTAGGAGGTTGTCGGCAAAGGATAACGAGTAGGGGTGGATCAGCGATATTTGAGTTGGTTAGTAAACACATAAAAAAAATTCTTGCCAACTCTATATTGCTTTTTGGGTTAAATTTATTGATATTCCTTTTCATGTACTAGTAAAACTGGACAACATTCCAATGACAAAAAGATCGACGACATTCTTATAGTCGAGTGAATACAAAGGCATAAACAACACATTATTTTAATTCTGTACGATTGTAAAACTACACAAAATTGTTCGTTTGTACTACCTCTGTTCGTTTAAATCGACATGAATGTGGTAAGTGGGCTGCCTAATGACGCTGCATGCTCACATCGATTAAAGGTGAACGGAGGGAGTAGTAAGTTAAAAAAGAAAAGACAAATACCATATGCCTTTTTCTATGGTTCAGTAAAATTGAAAGAATCAAGACATATAAAATTGATGTTTTAGATGGGACTAGTAGCTTTGCACGTGCAACGCACGACACTGCTTATCAATAATATATATAAAATTTGCAGAAAGTAAAAAAGAAATTCTACTAAACAAAGGTTTCATTTAACTAAAATGGCCTACACTTATAATTAATATCCCACTTATGAAGCTCCATGAAAAAAAAATCATAGGACTCGGATTCAAAATAAGTAGACACATGTTGTTGCTACGGATTAAGAGTTTAGCTACATGTTATGCTGTTGGTTTGGTTTTGTTGGTACTCGGCTGAGCTCTGCTACGATTGACGTGCACTTTTATTCCATTTACAGTCTCTCATTTACAAGGACCGTGGAAAATGTTATAGACCAAGCAATATCACTTTTGATCCAACACATAGAAGAAAGCATTATGTATTCCTCGGTTCCTCCTCACAAGCAAGCATAAAAGAAAGTTCATGAGGGAACTTGAGTATGCAACTCTGACTGTATATGACACAAAATATTTTGGTGGTTCTCATACAATAATAAAAACTTAAGGTGAAGGCTGCAATATTGAACTCGTGTGAATATTTCTAAAATATCAAGAACAATAAATTAAATTACATACCCCTGAAAAAATTACATGCAAGCACAAGCTCATGTGAATATCAATACACAGGTACGGCTCCTCGTTATCCTGGTTGTTAAGCTATTTTATGCTGACAAAAATAAAATGAAGCAACAATAGAAAAGTTAACTTCTTACAAAAATGCAACCTCGCATATCATTGTTCCAAAGAAGGCTAACTTGGTAAATATTACTCCGAACCAAAAACTTTATTCATATTCCTCGCCCCCTCAAATAAAAATCACAACTCTAAACATTGTACCTTTGGCATAAATAAAAGCTGTTGATAATAAAAATAATACATCTTTGAATTCTGAACTGTTGCTAATACGAAATGAATAAACCAGCAAAGCCTTAAAATAAGTCTGTCTCTGGTCAAAAATAAGGAAGGATCAAATCATGAACAGATATTAATTTTGACCAAATTTTAATTAACCAATTGCTTTCAGGTTACTGAAGTTGCTCCGCCTGCCTCGATGTTCTAAGATGTAAAAGTACTCAAACCTATTGTTGCAACTATATTATTTAGCAAACATTAACATGGAAATCTTAGACACAACATACTCAACAAGGGCCTATTTGGAATGCACAAATTCCAATGGATTTTGCAATAATTTTACAGGAAGAAATATCTAACGCTGCATACAAATTGAATAATCATAGCTATAACCAGTCGATGTACCAAAACCATAGAGAGTAAAGGGCCTGCATTGATTAAGAAAACAAAAAAGATAAGATTAGAGTTATCTGCGAAGCACAGCCTTGACAAGATTGAGAATAGCAAATAAAGGTATATATTAAAGACGACATCATATACTGGCAATAAGGTATCCTATCAAAATAATTATATGAGAAGCACAACTCTTACACTGAAATGACATGGTCTTCACTGAAAGCTCATGCCAAATATCACTTAGGTTAGTATATAACAGCAATCTTTTCAAGGTAAAGAACCAAAAGCCAGAACTTCATTTCTAGAATCGGTAAAAGTAGAAAAAATTGTACAATGTTCAGCCATAATATGAACCCATAGAAACAGCAATGAATCCGATATCTTGACTTCTGATTTCTTCACCTTCTTAATTATGAATCGATCATTTTATGTGTGAGGTGAAATAAAAGGCCGCTCTTCCCAAGCAAAGACAACTCCCTTATGGCGCCATTACATGGATAGCTAGCATGGAATCTGCCGGATCGACAGCAAAAAACTTCATCAAGTGTCTGCAGAATCTACCCCGGTCATAATACAATAAGAGGAGTACATTGATTAGAAGAAATGTGAAATAAGCACCTGAACACCATGGGGCATATCTGGGAAGGAATGTGGTGGAATAAATCACCTGAATTCACCCATCAGCCGCAATTGGCATGGAAATTCAGTGTGGCCCCCGAACGAACTAACCCAGTTTCCCCTCACTATAAGCTTCACATAAGCGCACCGAGCCCAAAATTATCAGGCCATGGACAGCGCACGTTGATACCTTCATTGTGTTGGTCCCATTTTTTAACATGTACAGTTCCTTGTCTCAACGTTCTCCGGGGACACCCACCATGATGCACGTCCGGCCCATGCTGTGAAGCCCTCCGTCACCGAGTGATCAATCTGTTCACCTTACAAACAGAAATCACAACCTATCATACTCGATTTCAGTTCCTGCATCTAACACATCAGACGACCCAACAATTGCTGAAGAAGAACTTACCCTAAGCAATTTGCTCGTGTTATACTCGATGTACATGTCCTCAATTTGTACGTCCAGCTCGCGTGCTTGATCTGTCCAAATTTGCAGTGAATTTGAGGGTTACCTTGTGAGTTCAGTACATAGGACAACTTTGCACTTGCCCTCGTGCTTGAACACCCTGAAGAAGAGAAGACGGATCTATGCTCTCACTGGTCACGGGAAGCCATGATGGGCAGTCCGAATGGCTGAAAAGAATGAGCAGTTCTTGAATTGGATGAAATTCCATCGGAAGATTTCATTAACGTGAAGCCACTGGAAAATTAAGAGTAAAGTGGGATTCTCCTCACCGTGGAGATCAGAGGTATCATTGGGCCGGCAATGTCGGAGTGCTGGGCTTTGGAATGGCGTGGGGACTGGGGAGCAGCATCGCGTGGAGCGGTGGCGGGAGGCGGCGTTGCGTGCGTCAGAGGGGTAGGCATCGCTTGGAAGGATGATTCGCCGGGGAAGCCGGCGTCGAGACGCTACTAATTAGGGCGCTGGTGCGGCGTCGATGGAGAAGACGTCTGCTGAGCTATCCCTCGCAATCTCAAGCGGACTATGCTGGGAAGGTAGCACCAATGCTCCACCGCCTCCATCTTGCAAGCTGCTCTAGCCTTCAGATGCGGAATCACCGAGAGATGAAAGTGGAGAAATTAGGCGAGCAATTAGCGGGGCAATTAATTACGGAAGTTACGGTCGCTGGGTGGGAATTTTCCTCTGCCGTCTGAGTACGGTCCGTCAATGTAAATTGCTAAATGCACAACAAAAAACAGATTAGGCTAATGTTAGCTATTAGATTGTGTTTTCTTGGCTAATCGTGCGGTAGTACTCGGCCCTTGTACATCTTATGGGTAGCTTTAGAAAAGAAAATGTTGGTACTTTTATAAGTAGTATAGATAAACTGATTTTGTACGAGTTCTAAGAACCTTTCAGAAAAATAAGAAACAATTTTGTACCTATAGTAAGCTCCAAAACAAAATAATTGGTCCTATTCTCATCCTCTAGTGCCACATACGGTGTACACTAAAAAAAGGGCAGTTATGCGTCCCCGATACGGTTGTCTCCACACCGGGTGGGCACGGCCTCGTCACCTACTCACGTGACGGTCTCCCACCTGGCGCGCCGTGAGAGGCCTGCAAGTGGGCCACCCCACGAGCGCACGGCACCCCATCGATCTTATCCCCAGCCGGGCCCACTCTCACCACCCAGCGCTCGCGATCCCCGCAAGGAGACAACCCCGTCCCGGTCCCACCTGCATCCGCACAGATGTCCATGGACCGGGTTCACCGCGCACGGACCCCACGACGCAACGCCGGCGGCTCTATAAATAAGCTCCGGTGCTTATCGCTCCCACTCTTCTCCTTCTCTTCAGATCCGAAAACTTGGGGGCAGACTGGTAGCTCGAATCCGCCTCAGTGGCAGTTTGGTAATTGGCATGGGCCTCCTCGACAAGCTCTGGGACGACACCGTCGCGGGCCCGCAGCCCGACTCCGGCCTCGGCCGCCTCCGCAAGCTCGCCGCCCGCCCCCCCGCCGTCAAGATCAACGGTGACCGCCGCCGCTAAAAAATATCAACACACTTATGTGCCCTTGTTTGCTCCGTGGATCTGACTAAGATGCTGGTTTTTCTCACGTTCAGATGTGGCTCCGGACGCCGCGACGGTGATCCCGCCGACGACGCCGGCCGGCGGCGAGGACGCGCCGATGAAGGTCACGCGCAGCATCATGATCAAGCGTCCTGCCGGGTACCCCTCGTCGCCTAGGAGCGCGGCCAGCACTCCGCCAGCCTCGCCGCTGGGCTCCACGCCGCCCATCTCCCCGTTCGCCATGTCCCCTTTCGCCGGCGGTGGTGAGTTCCCCCACCCACCTTCTCGCATTAACTTTTTTCTTAGAAAGGGTAGTTCGGTCATTTTCGTGGCCGCGTCCATGTGTGTGACGGGGAATGCCGTGTTGGGTAGCTTTCGCCTATGTGGCTTTTGTCCTGGAGCTCGGAAGCGTCTAGATGGGGCTAGGGACCTTTTGGACATTTTTGCCCCGGCAAGTGCTTTAGCTCCCGGGTCTCTATCGTGGGTTCATGGCTGGATATCGTCGTGTTGATTATTTGGGAAGTTACTGTGGTGCCTTTGAAATGCGGCAGCAACTGGATAACCGTAGCTATCAGTAAGGTTGCCTTCTAAGAGAAAAATAGTCACATTTCTATTACTAGTCCAAGAATTAAAACTGCATACGTTTGATCTGCATTACGTATGGACCTGCTTGATCTAGTACTTAGCACGAAGTGGTCAATGGGGTGTTGGCCTAATGGAAGCCAGCTCCCCTGACCCCACCTTCGATAACGAAGGCTTATCAAGGCAAGAACATAGATCCATCAATACTGTTTCAAATTTATCACCAAGTCTCTAGACTGGACACATGATTTCGTACTATTTCAGGAACTTTTCATGATAAATCATTAAATCTGATACAGAAATGACTCCATTGTGAATCTGTGCATCGTGGGTGGACTTAATTGTACTTCATGCATATGTTAGTAGCTTAGTTGTCATATGCTTTAGTTATACCCCATGGCTTTGCGATATTTTTTTTATGTACTTCTGTGTGGAAATAAATATTTTGTTCTAGAACCAAGATTCTAATTTCTTATTCTGTAGTTCCTGTACTTGGGCTTAATTTATTGATGATTACAACTAATATAACTAAGACAATGATGGGATTCTATTGTAGATGAAGTCAAGAAACAAAGATACTTGTAATATATGCATTGTTTCGCACTCAAGTCCACAACTTAGTTCTGATCTGACAGATTCCTTTTGGATATTTTACTTAACCTTTCGCATCCACCTCTCCTGTATTAGCAGTATAATCATAAAACTGAAGAGTTCATTAGAGTCACATGTTACTGTGGCGGACCTATCATCAAGATAATGAGTGTACCAAGTCTCATAAAATTGCAGTTTTACTTGGGCTTTCTAAGTTATCTAAAGTATATTGCTCTATACTATACTAAAATTTTCTTGCCAAAAATAACCTGTGTACACCCATGTAGCTCCTTCCTAACTGCATTGAAAAACATGGACCTGGCTAGTAGTATACACAGTTGATCCCTTCACTACGTTAGGCAGACATACAATATGTAAACTGCGATTTCCATTCATTTGTAATGCTTTCTGCTTTCTGCTTTGTTAATGTTCTGGTCTAAACTCGAGGGACTGAATTGACAGGTGGTCGCTTCAGAAGGAAGTCATCTTCGGATGCATATGAGAGAGCAGCACCACCTGGGCCGTCGACCAGTCACCCTCCCCCCTTTGAAGTGTGAGTGCCAAGCGTGCTCATGCTCGTTTTTGCTCCTCAGCCGGCATCTACTAAACGCAAGGCAGAGGAGGAAGAGAAGCCATATATGATCGTTTGAGAAAATCGAGAAAAAGGGAGGGCCTGCCTTGCCTCTACAGTAATACTGTGTGGTGTTTTCCTTCTAATATATGCAGTTCCATGGCCGGGTATAGTTATGTGTATAGAAGGTGTTGAAAGTTGCTGCTGGTGTGCTGTGTTAGCATATACCTAGGCCACACCTGGGCTACATAGATCTAGCTTCAGCGTGCAACTCCTCGTTTGTGTTTTGTTTACTACTATGGCATGGACAACCTGTCGTCGCATCGTGTTTGTGTGTGGACTGTGGAGGATGGTGTAATGTTAAGCAGGGGGTGTCTAGTGAGTTATGAGTGTAGTATGTGTAATTTTGCTTGATGAGGTTATCTCAAGTAGTTCTCGCTGTTTTCTTGAACTTCTCTGTATTATCTACGTGTGTTTGCCGTGATCATCCCCTGATAGTTTCTTGTGCACAGTGCCTGTGCCTTCATAACAGTCAATTTCTTAAATTAGATGATGTAAACAGTAAAGGCATATGATTTACTCCCATACCACACTGAAAGAACATCAGCTCGTTGGAAGGACAAGTTCCTCTACGGAGAAGTTGGGTTCTCTGCTAAACGCAGTCACTGGCGGTTGATTTTATCGCCGTTGGATGTTGATGAGAATTGTGGTTGTGCGGATTTTACACTTGTGAGAATTATGAAGGGAAACCAATAACAACGCAAGAAACAACCTCTGTCCTGGAGATGTTTGAGGTGGAGCTCTCTCCGACGCCACAGGAGGTTGGGAACGAGCGCGACGGCCGCTCCGCAGCTGAACGTGGCAAACTACCGAGCTAGCTACAGGCGGACTGCCCGCGCAAAAAGAGGTCACTGCCTTCCACGGTCCGTCTAGCCGGGCACTTTTCGGGAGGATCCCCAATCAAGAGGCAGCAAAAGCTACAGATCGCAGCTGAGGGCCAGCGTATTACTGACGAGACTGTGCAAGCCTACTTTTTTTTTTGCGGGGAACTTTGGGATTTTATTCCATAGAAATAGAGTTACAATCAGCTAACACAAGCTGTTCTACAAAATATGGCGTATGGCGCAACCAACAAGCGGTGCTCCCCCCAGTTCTTCCATGATTAGCTAAAAAATCAGCAACAAGCGGTGCTCCCCCCCCAGTTCTTCCATGACAGTACAGTTACATGATCGTGCTAGGTGTTTGATGAATTTTTATACCAAAAATTCATTATATAGAGATAGAATAATATACCACTTGCCTAAGACGTGTGGGTCCCACGAGATGCGGACTGTACATAAGAGAGTATATATTCAATATTGAACTCGTTTTTATAGAGTTCATCATATGCATAAGAATGGTACAAGCATATTATAATTTTGATAAATTTATTTAAGAAAGATTATCTTTATAAGATTCGAAACACGTTTGTGGAAATGAGCTAGTTAGCTGGCCAAGATCTTGAGCACCACATCGATCAGCTACATGCATGCATTATATACATACACACATGCGATGCTAGCTCAATGATGCATTGACGGTCTAATGGCCGGATGATTAATTAGCTTGTTATTTATTTAGTCAAGTAACTCAAGCAGCTCTATGCAGCACATATACTCGTGCGGCCAATGTACGAAGGGTAGGGATAGGGCTCATATGGAGCCGGCATGTGCGTACGCGCTCGATCGTATGTTGTATATGCAACTGATCTCACAGCTTGCGTCACACATGCCCGGCCGATACAGATAAGGATCCTGGAAGGTTTAAACTCACGCGTTCTGAACCAACTTGATCCAGAAGATACGCGGCCTGCTCCACGCCTATATAAAGGAGAGCAGTCTCTCGTAGAGGAGGGGGCACGCACAAGGCACGCACGACGCCGAGGCTCTGCTCCGCGAGAGAATAATCACGCGGAGAGCAGGCCATACACACGGGCACGCAGGCAGCAGCCATCGCTCCTCGCGTCGCCTCCTTCGGGCGACCGGGGGGCGAAACCCTAGCCCCCCGCCGCCGCCACCCCTCCCCCCGACCTCCTCCCCTCGTCGCCCCCCGAGGCCTCGGCCGGACAAAGCCGGGCGACGCCGGTGAAGGGGGCGGCGGGGATTTATGCCTCTCGGTTCCCCAGCGCGATGGTAGGAGGAAGGCTATCCTGCCGGGACCGGAGGCCGCGGGCGCGGCTGCGCATGGCGGAGCAGCCTAGAGGTGCGGCGACGCGGCGGAGAAGTTGGGCAGGGCGAGGCAGCGGAGCCAGAGACGAGTGGCGGCAGCGTGGGCCTGTTTCGGGCCTGATCTGGGCCAGAGGGGCGCGGCCATTGCAGGCGTCTCCCTGGAGAGCGCGGCGCGGCGACGAGGAGGGGCCTCGTCGGCCGGCGCGGCGTTGCAGTGGCCTGCCGGCCGCTGTCATGCAGGGGGGCGAGGAGGAGGTGCTGGGCGGCGCGGTGGTGTCGTCCAGGCAAGGCTCGATCTGGGCAGGGTGCGGCTTGCCTGGCGCTGCCCGCGCGGGCGGGCTGGATCTGGGGCTCGGCGTGGGGCTGGTACTGGCTGCGAGCTCGTTGGCTTGCAGCGGTGCGGGAAGGAGGAAGATGGAGGCCTGCTGCCCATGGTCGCGAGGGGAAGAGATGGGTTGGCCGGTGGGCTGTGCGGGGTTGTGCTGGAGGCTGTCTTCGCCCTCCCCTCTCGCCATTGTCAATGATGGTCCTCTGGTTGGTGGCATGATCAGCTGGTGCTCCGGTGTTGTCTCTTTGGTTCGGGGTCAACGGGAGGGCTGGGAGAAATCCCTGCAGATGCCGACCACGACGACGCCTGTGGGCGCCGTTACCTCCTTGGAGGCGTGGTCGAAGCCCTTCTCGTTTTGCCCCCTTCCGAGCTACGGGGGAAACCCTAGATCCAGTGCTCTGGATCGGGCAGCGATGGCATCACGATGTCATCTCCTCCTTGGAGGCGTTGCCTTTGTTGCTCGTGGAGTCCTCACTTGATAGCCGAAGTCGATGTTGATTGATGCCTTAAGCATGGGCCTTGAGGGCGCAATGTACGCTGGCTCGACTTTCCGGGCGTCACCTCTCTCAAGTTCGTCCGGGTCCTGCCGTCCCACTCGCCGACTACTCCTAACTAGGCGCTATGAGTAGGCGGTACGTTGACGCGTGTCATCTTTGTCTCGAGGTCGTGCTTCGGTGTTGTCTTGTGCTGGCTGTGACGCGGTCTTGAGGCTCTATGTCCTCTCCCCTCGCCATTCTTGGCTGGAGATTGGGCAAGGCGAATCCTTGTCGTGCTTGTGTGGGTGTGCGTTGTAAGCCGCAAGGCGTTTGTGGGTGTTTGTACGGTTTTTGGGTCCGGTTTTCCTTATAAACTGGATCAACCTTCTTGCTAATCAATGAATTTAGCAGTTCTCCTGCTAACATTCAAAAAATACACACGGGCACGGGAAGAGCGAGACCTCATCACCGTTTTGCCCCGCGCCATACACACACCCAATCACCACGTTCTAACTGCACCTCGTTGAAGGGTGCGTTTACGCTGCCGAGTACGCAAAGCCATGTTGATCATCGCGTCAGACATCTTCATCGAGGGTAAGTTATAAGATCCGATTATGAGATTGGTTTTCTATGAAGAAAAAAGTATGTTTTAGGCGATTCGATCCACCCGTCTACGAGTCGCATTTATTCTATCTTTCGATTAATCATGGTGGTGACTGCTTCATCAAAGTCGCTCATGAGAAGGGCACGACCATCACATCGACGTCGGCTATGTGGACTAACCGTGCAACCTACCACGGCTCGACCGTCTCATCAACGTCGGCCGTGTGGATCCGTATTACAACCACGGCTCGACCGCCTCATCAACGTCGGCCGTGTGGATCCGTATCGCAACCATGGCTCGGCTGCCCCATCAAAGTCGGCTATGTGGAACCTACGCGATTTATCACAACCATGGTAGCAACGTTAACGTTGTCCATGCGGAATAAAACGTGAGCATCTACAAACCCATCGTCTGACTGTTTCATCTATATCGACGGTGCACAACCTTGATCCTTGTTAAGGAGCTTGGTTGATACAACGAGTAAAGACATGCTTCATCAATTGTCTACCTCGGATCTATGGTCTAACGTCTACAAGACAATGACCAAGTTCATCATATTCACCATCTCATGTCTAGTGCCGATGAGGCTAGACAAAATCATGGCCAAGTGACGATGAAGCTCGATCACTATGCCATCAACACGTCTTAATTTTAATGAGATAAGTCACACCGTAGCTGGGCACCGACGAGGCAAAAGCAACATTATTTGATGAAGTCAGGGTCATATGGCTGGGCACCGACGAGGCACAAGCCACCCTTTTCATCAATAAATCTCACTCTTAATTATGTACGTCGCGATAGCATATCGTGATTGTGCTTCGGCGAAACAAAACCGCACTCTTTCTCATAATTATCTAAACGACGACGACCATCAGCGCAGCTTAATCGGAGGTATTCTATAGCCTTGTCCTATAGATGTAATTAACTGGCCGCTTTGCAAAAGTGCCGGGAATCAGCGGACTACACGCAATCTCTTTGTCAGATCTCCTTAAGCATACTCGCAGAAGGCAAAAAAGGCAAATTCCTATGGGAGCATGTACAATATACTTTGTATTCAATACAATGATCAATAAAGATACAGAGTTCCTATATATACTGTGTGCATTTGTCATACACATATTTTATTTATTTTTTCCTTCAAAACAAAATGGCACGCCCGGTGGGATCTGGTTCTTCTCCCATCTTTGCTGCGCTCTGATCGTCGTCCAGTTTTATTGGCATGAGCCGAGGCTCTTCCGGCAAAAATATCATGTGCGTGTTCACGATTCGCATGTGCTCAAAATATTATTTCTCACAAGTATCTAGCGATGAATCAGCTAGATGTGCTCCTTTGAAAGAAAGAAAAGGGTAAGTGCATGGTTCATGCACGTATTTTCCATATGTGCCATCCGCTTGTTTCAAGCGTGGGTTCTTCCTCCTTGGTGTGAGCCGTCTCTTGACGACGGTGCCGCGGTCGTTGCTCCTTGACGCCGTGCACGGATGGCGGCCTCCGGCAGATATCCGACGCGTTGAGCGTCGAGCCCCGGCCTCTTGCAGATGTCTGACGCGTTGAGCGTCGAGCCCCGGCTTCGAGATCTTCTGGTATGGCGCGTGTGCTTTCCGCCGCTGTCGCACTGTGATGGTTCTGCCCTCCTGGGTGTCTTCGTCTGTCCTCCCCCTCGCTTTTACAAAAGCATGTATCAAGAAGTAGAAGATTTTTTCCTACTCGATCGATACATTTCTGAAGCCATGATGTCCGAGCCGCGACACAGCTGCTACTTTCTATTCATGATGATACCCATAAATACCTGGCATGTATTCACAAGTGCTGGTAAACTAGGGGCATGCATGGGACAGATCATCATGCATGCTATTTTTCTTACTCTCGTCTTTGGAAGCTTCATATGAGAGGCCTTGCATAGAGAAATAAATTCTACCGGCATGTATTTTTGTGCTGCTAAAATAAGTGTCAAAGCTTGGCTATACACTTGTTTCTTTCCAAGTGGTTCGTTTGTTCAAAGCTAGTGCACTAAGACGATGTTGCAAAAAAAATGGCGTCATGCACGCTCAAAGTACATAGATTATTATGTGCTAAAAAAACTCTACGCCGCACTTGAGGGATGGCTTGCAGTTGTGATTTTAAGCTTGATAGTAAAGCTCATGAGTTCATTCTCTGTAGCATGGAGGTGTGCTAATCCAAGAATTTTCTCCACTACAATGAGTCTTCCTTACCACTAGCGTTAGTAAGGCTATAAACATGCTCGGGCGCCAATACCGTGAAGACTTGCTCGGACCATTGCCATTTTAAATTGACGGTTTTAAAGCATCACAATATCAAGAGCCAGAAGTACACCATCTGATGCGAGCATCTAATATGTCGATCTTAACGTCTTGTGGTTCTCCTCGGACCAAAGTGGACAGATCTGAAATTAATATGTTAAAGTTGATTACACAAACTGTCACTACTAGAAGAAACCCTATCCGTGGAGCACCATTTTGGGGCTTAGTGGCGCACATGTGGTGCGCCACGCATATCAAGCCACTGGTATATATTATCAGTGGCGCACGCCTGTATGCGCCACGGCTATGTGTCATATCCGTGGCGCACCTAAATGGGGTGCGCCACGCATAATACCTGCGGCGCACCCAATTTAGGTGCGCCACGGATAGGGTGCGCCACTGACATTAAAAATGGTGCTTCACTGATATGTTTTCTATTTATATTTTTTTCAAGAATACAACAGAAATACACAGTATATAGCATAAAAATATATAGTATACAACAGAAATGCAAAGATATACACATCAGTAACACAGGAATTCACCGAAATACATCAATATGAAGTCAAGTGTCGAAAGACATCAATATGAAGTCAAGTGTCGAATCATTAGACAAGTTAAGTACAACTTTGATCATTATATATTATATATGGAGTTACATATCACCTAGACTACTATATGAACGAATAGATCATACCGACGACGACGATGAGCAAGATCGAGACCATGATCAAGAACTTCATCCGATTCTTCTTCCACACATGTCTCCTCCACTTGGAGACCGCGAGCTCTCTTGTCCTGTACCCTTTATAGCAGTTGCCGCTGAAGTTGGTCACCTGTGCCTGGCAGTCCTCCCACTCCTCGTAGACTCCTGGAACCCGACCACTGTACACCACGTACCACTTCGCCATCTCTCTATAGACATGTAGTATATATGTTATGCAACGAAAGGAATGACAAAGTGCAAAAACATGCGTGCATGATCACAAATACTATGGCAAGGATTCATAAGCCTAGAATAAAACATAGCATGGATGACGATCGATCATATATAAGCAAGTCCAACATCGATCGTCAAGGCATTACGAGCCTCGGCAAGTTAAGCTTCACACACACATGTCCAACAATAGTTCGGAAACAACACTAGGATAGTAAAGTTTACGATACATCGACCCAACACCGCTAGCTAGCCACAGACATCATGTAGTCCTCGCCGGGAACGGGCGCACGCCCTCTCTCGTCATGAACGTCCTTGTGCCGCGCTGCCTGTCGAGGCGTCCTTCGATCTCGCGGTTAGTCAACGCTACGCCACAATGCATGACCCCACCGGTTGAGTCGACATCTTCATGAAGGACTTGCGCGATCTGAGTCTGGATGCGCCAGAAATCTTCCATAAGGTCCGCATCATCGTTCGCCGCAAACTTTTCGGCCCATGGTCGAAGATTAGCTGGTAGCGCCCTGATCCGCGAATCCCGGACGATCCCCTTTAGGTGATGGAGGGCGTAGAAGGCCTCCTTCACACTGCCAGGCGGCTGCTTGACGCATGGAAACTTTGTCTGGTGCATGAAGATATGCTTGCCATTCTTGACTCTCTCGCCACCCTTGGTGAATTTGCCCCCCATTGTCGGCGTAGAATTGTAGAGCATCATCGAGCACACTCTTGATTCGGCCATAGTTCTTCATCGGCTTCGTTTCACTCGATGAGTCAAAGTACGTCGCTTGCGACCACCTTGGGCAAATGGATATGAGTGAGCAGTATATGCCTCTGCGCAGCACAATTGAAAAATAAATTGTTGTAAGAGGACCAACCGGAGAATCTAAGAAAGAAGTTTTCACGGCGGTGTTCACTTACTCAGGAAAGCAAGGCAGAAGAATGGAGTCGATGGTCGGGTTCTCCACAAAGATATTCCCAAGGTACTCCTTCACCGTTGCCCGGTCCGCCTCGTTCACCAAGGCAACGTCACGCATGAAGTAGGGGTCTACTATCACGATGCCCTTGGTCTTCTCCCTCTTCGCCTTCAACGCCATATGAAGCGTGTATAGACGGACCAAGTTATAGTCCAGGCGGTTGGAGTGCAGCAGATTGTAGATGTTCTCGTACCACACGAAGAAGATTTTAGATTGTGTAGACCGGGTACCCGGGATTCTTTTCTTGGAGAAGGCGCTCCTCGAGATACTGGATGCTGTCGTGCAAATTCACGATCGCTCCACCCGCGTTGGCGAGCATCTCCTTTGTCAGCATCGGCTGACCCGCTATGTGCATGGGGAAATCACGGGGCTCTTCTCGATGCCGTCCTCAGCCCGGAGTATCTTCCTCGGAGACGGCTGGCTCGAAGCCTTCTTGCTCCGGCTATGCTTCCGGCCCTTCTTCTTCTCCTCGATAGGAGCTGTGGATTGCAACTTATCCGGCATGGGAGCAGCGGATTTCAACTGCTCATCGACCGACCTTGTGGAGTGTGGTGGGGCTGATAACATTGGCCGGATTGGGTTGTGTGGCTGCGGCTTCCGGAGGCGTCTCCTGAGAACCGTCGCCGAACCGCAGACGCTGCGTGCATGACAGGGGACGACCGGCTTGTTGACCACGGGAGGCTGGATCGCCAAGAGGAGGCATGTAGATTCCTTCGTTGGCCCCAGTGTCGAGGAAGCCATCAATTTCATCACCCTGATCATCGCCGCGGTTAGGTGCAGCGTCCACGTGCTCGGGTGGAGGCGACGGCGTGTGCGCGGCTAGCTGCTGATGCCTCTTGGTGGCGGGGATGAACACCGGTGGCCGTGTCTTTTTAGCGGGGGCGGCCGCGGGGCGCTGATCATCCTTTGCAAGGCGAATCTGTGACCTCGGCCATAGCAAGGGCCAGCCGACGCAACCTCCGAGAGAGTAATGCTCATCGGCTCCATGAGGTTGCATGGGAGGATCAACGCCTTCGCAACCCTTCAAAGGACGCACCAGGGCGACCCTGAACATGCCAGCAGGGATGGGCAAGTTGTGCATCAGGGGGTTCTTCGGTTGGCATATGGTACCCTTGCCTACATCCGTCAGCACGCCGTTCACATAGTGCAGCAAGGTGCAACTAGTGTCCTGTGGGAGAACATGTTGGGCATCATTATCAGATGGTACTCATCAAAAAGGACGACATAGTATGAAGTCGAGCCTACGATTAGTTACCTTGGTAAGGGCGTCGAGGTCGGCTAAGGTGGACACGCGAGGCTGTGTGGGCTGCGGTGGAGGCGGTGGCTGCACGTTGGTGTTGGGCGGCGGCTGCACGTTGGTGTTGGGCTGCGGCGGAGGTGGCGGCCGCGTGTTGGTGTTGGGCTGCGGCGGTGGCCGCGGTCGTGAGTTGGTGTTGGGCACCGGCGCCGGCTGCGAGTTGTTGGTGTCGGCGGCCAGCGGGCTCAGCCCCGCGAATGGGTCTGCCGATGGGTAGGAGGGCAGGGTCACCATGTTCGGCGACACGTGTTGGGCCGAGTTGCTGCCGGACACGCTGGGCACCGGTATCGGCCCAACTCCACCAGCGGCATTCCACGCCGCTAGACCCTTCCACAGTTGAGGAGGAATGACCTGGCGCAACCTTGCTTCGAACTTCTCCTCCATCTGCGTCGGCAGCGTGGCCACTTGCACCTTGAGATCTGCAATCTCCCGCCTCTGCGCCTCCTCCACCTTGCTTCTTCTCTCCTTTCTAGCCTTTGATTCCTCTTTGAAGTGGACGCCGACTTTCGTGGTCAGCCCAAAGCCGGAAACACGCCCAGCGGACGTCATCTTCTTGTGCTTGGGCCTCTTCTTCATAATATTCGTCGCCCTGTTGAAAGGAGTGTCCCAAGGCTCTGATAGCCCTTGGGTGGAGCAAGCTGTCTCGACCGCTATTTCAGCTTCCTGCAAAAGGATTCATGAACCCAATTAGAATCATTGGTTCATTATTGATTGCAAATCGACTTGAGATCCGCGGTAAGTTGCTTACCACAAGTTTCTCAAACTCTTGCACAGCCTTCGCTGAGGTTTTGAATTCCTTTGTCTTGGGGCACAGGTAGTAGCGGGCCCGCACAAAGTTCCGGACCTGCGGGTCCGTGAATTTGTCAAACATGTTGGGCTTGCCAAGACGAATAAGCTCGGCGTCCTCCTTGTCCCACACTTCCTGGATTCCTCTGTAACCGCCACTCCCAAGACGGTGGTGACCTAAGTTCTGTTCATACATCTTCTTCCCCAACGCCGACAGAGCTTTGAAGGTATCGGTCTCCAACTCCTCCTTGAAAAGAAGATAGTCGTCGTGTTCTAGATGTGGCTCATGCTTCTTGATCTCTTCCCAGCTTTCGTTCTTATCAATCCGCTTCTTCACCCGGGTTCTCCAGCTAGCCAAGGCCGTGCTCATCTTCGTAAGGGCCTGCTGGTTTACCTTGTTGTCTTTGAGGTTTAGGTTCTTATACTCCTCCGGGAAATCGTATCGCTCCTGAAGCTTCTGTAGTAGGAGCTGCACAAGATGCGCATTGCCGGGATCTCGGAGGTTCCTCGTGTTGATCGTCATGGTCTCCCGGATGATGCAACCGATCTGCGTCCCGTATCCTGCGGCAAGGGCTTTAGGCTCCACGGGTACGCCGTTTTCATTCACTTGGGTGAAATTCTCGCGTTTTGTGCCAAGCGTCGGCGGGTTCCGATCCTTCCTAATGGCCTTCTTCTTCTTAGCGGCCGAGGAAGATCCACCATCCGTCTGTTCGCCAGCATCGGTGGTGTCATCCTCGGCGCCATCGGCGCGCTCGCCGCCAGCATCGGTGGTGCCATCGGAGTCTGCGTCTCCTTCTCCACCCTCGGAGTCTCCGTCTCCACCCACAGAGTCTTCGTCTCCACCCTGATCATCTCCACCTCCGTCTCCGTCCATGACGTCTATTTCCTTCTCCTCAGCCGCCCTCTGGGATTGCATCCAAAACGGCAAGTTGGCCGTCCGGGCTTGTGATGGCGCGGTAATGGTGTGTGAAATTAATGAAGTAATGACCGGCCAGTTGGAAAACCCCAAGAGCAAGGTGTGATGAATATAGCAGCAAGTTTTTCCCTCAGTAAGAAACCAAGGAAGTCAATCCAGTAGGAGGACAAAATACGACTGAAGGTGATGCCCACTAGCTGCGTGATGCTCTAACAAGGGCGCCGTTAACGATCTCTTGTTAGCGCGTCTTCAACCAGTAGCAACGTGGAACCTACACACAACACAACCAAATACTTTGTTCCCAACTTACGATGAGGTTGTCAATCTCACCGGTTTGCCTGAAACAAAGGGTATGAGCGCATCGAGTGGAAAGCAATAGTAGTATGCGAGTAAAGTAAACAGTGCAAGTAAAGTAAACAGGTGATAGCAATATAAAGGAAATAGGACCGGGATCCACAGTTCACTAGCGGTGTCTCTCCATAAGATAAAATAATACATGCTGGGTAAACAAATTATAGTTGGGCAATTGATAAAATAAAGACAACGTGCATATGATGAGAGGATCACTATGAGATTTACTCTGGGCATTACAACAAAATACATATACCGCCATCCAACTGCATCTATGACTAATAATCCACTCACAGGGATATCGTCCGAACACCCCATGAGTATTAAGTTGCGAACAACAGATAATTGCATTAAGCAAAGTGTGCAATGTAAACAAAGCATATGCCCTCGAGCATATGAATGTTGTTTTCCCCCTAGTAGCAACAACACATCTACAACCTTAGAGGTTTCTGTCACTCCCCCAGATTAAATAGAGGCATGAACCCACTGCTACCGAGTTAATGGCGTGTGGTTGACGTGGGAGCAGACGGTCCTTGTGCGTGGTGAATAACCAGCCCGTTGGGAACCCCAAGAGGAAGGTATGATGAGTATAGCAGCTAGTTTTCCCTCAGTTTAAGAAACCAAGGTTTATCGATCAGGAGAGGAGAGGCAAACGACTAAAGGTGATGCGGAACCTGCACACACACAAACAAATACTTTGTTCCCAACTTGCGATGAGATTGTCAATCTCACCGGTTTGCTTGAAACAAAGGTTATGAGCGTATCGAGTGGAAAACAATATAGTATGCGAGTAAAGTAAACAGTGCGAGTAAAGTAAACAGGTGATAGCAATATGATGGAAATAGGACCGGGGTCCACAGTTCACTAGTGGTGTCTCTCCATAGATAAAATAACACATGCTGGGTAAACAAATTACAGTTGGGCAATTGATAGAATAAAGATAAACGTGATATGTCAAGAAGATCACTATGAGATTTACTCTGGGCATTACAACAAAATACATAGACCGCCATCCAACTGCATCTATGACTAATAATCCACTCCCGGGGATATCAATCCGAACACCCCAGTAGTATTAAGTTGCGAACAACAGATAATTGCATTAAGCAAAGTGTGTAATGTAAACAAAGCATATGCCCTTGAGCATATGAATGTTGTTTTCTCCCTAGTAGCAATAGCACATCTACCACCTTAGAGGTTTCTGTCACTCCCCCAGGTGAAATAGAGGCATGAACCCACTATCGAGCATAAATACCCCCTCTTGGAGTCACTAGCAACTACTCGGCCAAGATAGCTACTAACAACGGAGAGCATGCAAGATCATAAACAACATAGAGATAACAAAAGATATAATTCAGTACAGCAACTTAATCATAAACACCAATATTCATCGGATCCCAACAAACCAAACATGTAGAATTACATAACGGTGATCTCAATCATGTAGGGCAGCTCATGAGATCTAAACATGAAGCACATGGTGGAGGAGACAACCATCTAGCTACTGCTACAGACCCATAGTCCAAGGTAGACTACTCACTCATCGCTCCGGAGGCAAGCATGGCGATGGAGAAGACCTCCGGTGGCGATTCCCCTCTCCGGCAGGGTGCCGGGAAGAGCTTCTGGACCCTCCCGATCTTCGGGTCGACGGTTGTGGCAGATCGCGATGTGTTCTGGAAATCTGATCGGGTACTTAGGTTTTTTTCCGTCGGGGGGTCTTTATAGGCGAAGGGGCGATGTCAGAGGAGGAGCCAGGCGCCCTCACGCGGGGCCTGCACGGCCAGGGGCCTGGCCGCGCCACCCCTGCGTGTGGGGCCCTGGTGGCCCCCCTCCTACTCTCCTTTGGATCTCTGGAAGCTTCCGGGTAAAATAAGACTTCAGGAACTTGTTTCGTCCAATTCCGAGAATATTTCCTGTGTATCACTTCTGAAACACAAAAACAGCAGAAAACAGGAAACTGGCACTGTGGCAACTCGTTAATAGGTTAGTTCCGGAAAATGCATAAAAGTGCCACGAAGTGTAATGAAACAATAGGCAAATGGTGTAAAAACAAGCATGGAGCATCAAAAATTATAGATACATTGGAGATGTATCAAGCATCCCCAAGCTTAACTCCTGCCCGTCCTCGAGTAGGTAAGTGATAACAAAGAATAATTTTTGAGGTGACATGCACCTACACAATCTTGATCATATATGTAAGCATTGGTGAGCTGGGATCATAAGAACTTAAAACATGGGCATGAAGATATAATCATGACAATAAGAACTTAGCAACCATGTTGTAAACATGCAAATGAACACAAACAAAAGATCATGAAAATGAAACAATGAAAGTCAAATGTGTGTTCAAATCATAAGGAAAAACATACAAATGGTTTTCAGCTTGTCCTTCAAAGAGAGCAAAACATAAATGCATAGGACACCTTCAAGTTTAAGAGGGCGACTAGATACAAATAATTTAAGAACAAGTGAAACCAACAATATGAATCAATCAATGAACTTTGGGACAATGCATATCACACTAAGAATGACAACTATGCTCTCTTAATGGTGCATAAAGAAAGAAGGTGGTGACTCAACATAAAAGTAGAAGAAAGGCCCTTCGCAGAGGGAAGCAGTGATTGCAAGTTTTATAACCTTCAAAAATTATGGTACTTACCGGCTTTGAGCTCTCATTGCCCCCATCATAAGCATCTTGAATGGTTAAAGTTAATGCGAGAATAATTATGATGCATATGCTTGACAAATCATAAGTTGAAAACCTCGTGCCCCATTAATACGAGTACCCAAACCTCATGCTACTTTACTTAGAGTCCCAAGCAAGGCTCTTGTCATTGTAAGTATATGCATATCATTGAGAACCGCCAATGGGGTACCTCCGTGCCCGATGACATGGAACAAGCCCACACCAAAACGACAGGACAAGCAGACAATGAACACCTCGACATCACTTTTATCTGCCTTTTGTTTAGCTTTTTATTGTGAGATGCGTCGTCGAATGTTCACCATGGGTATGCTGCAAATTTCCACCATGAATTATGCATGGCTTAGATTGGCGGCCCGGCGTTTCCCTAACACATATACAAACTCCATGATCCCCACAAGATTCTCAATTCATTTCACACCGCGGGCATCCATAAACAAAAGATCACGATATCAACTCAAATAAGAAGTGCAATGTTGAAAGCTTGCCCCATGACAGCATGGATGGGCTAGAATCCAACTTACAACTTGCAAGCATAACAACTCAACATAAGAGACCACAATATCAAATTTTTAAGAACAGGAAAAAGTAAAGTGTGCCTTCCGGTTCGTGAGAGCTTTACTGACCGAATTTTGCATAACACTGGTAAGAGTTTAATTTGATGAGAAAATAAAAGCAAGTCAAATTTACTTGGAATAGCAAATTGCTAGTAGGTATGTATGGTGGAAACTTTGGAAAACTTTGGCTTTTAGGAGTTGGATGCACGAGTAGAGCTCATACTCAGTACAAGGTGAGGGCTAGCAAAAGACTGGGAGCGACCAACTAAGAGAGCAATAATGGCCATAATCATGCAAAGCGACATTAAAAGAAGCATAAGATGGCATCAAAAGTCAAAAACTAAATGATCATGAAGGCTATTGGCGACTTTGTAAGAGTCTAACATGTGTGAGCATGCGCCAAGTCGACCCAAATAAAAGCATCAAGGAGAAAACCAAAATAATGCTTCCATACAATAAAAACAACGCATGATTTTTTCAAAGGCTCATTAAGCAATCTCAGTTATTTAAGACAAGTCATGCTACAGCAAAACCACTAAGCATACTATCAAAAAGACATCAAGCATGACATGAAAAAGCCTAAGCCGCAGTCTACACAAGCTCCTTCTTGTACCACTATTTTGCACAAAGCTTTTTCTCTTTTCCAACACCATTTGAAATTTTTATAAACACCTCTTTTGATGAAAACCAATAAAGATCAGAGACAAAAATACACCTTGATGAAAAGATATGACAAGGTCTGAACGCAAATCAAGGCGAAAACGAAAACCAAAAGCAGTAGCAGAAAAAGAAGAACGCTCGATTTTTAATAAGAGTGAAAACTAGAGCGTTCTTGGCAAATGAAAAGCAAGGCAACTTCTCCAAAAGAAATTTGTTGGGGTCCAACCATTTATTGCAGAAAATAAACAAACTAAGCCACTAAGAAAACTAAAACAACTGACGCTCCAAGAAAAACACATAGTGCATGAAGCAATAAAAATATAGTGTCTTGAAAGGTGACCTGATTTTTGCCGATGAAGAAGGGGTGCCTCGGGGGCATCCCCAAGCTTTGACGCTTGTACTTCTTGAATATTTCTTGGGGTGATGCATGGGCATCCCCAAGCTTGAGCTTTTGTCCATTCTTCACTCATTTCATCATTCTCCAATCCCTACACTTGAAAACTTCCTTCATACAAAACTAAACACAATTCTATTAGCAACATTAGTGTAAGCATAACATATAATCAACCTCTTTTTGCTTCAGGTTTCAATTCAAAACCACCACATATATAGCAAATACTACTGTAGCAACCTCCCAAAAAGTTCCGTGATCAAAAGAACTCAAAAGAAAGCGATAAAGTGGCAAACACAAATATTGGCAGAAATCTGTCAAAACTGAACAGCTGACAAAGGTCGAATTTTTGAGGGGTTTTATGTTGCTCAAATCAAAAAGTGTTCAACTAATGAAAGTTTGGATATAACCTGGGGCACATGCACAAGAAATCGCAGGTCCAAAAGATATACAGAGAATTTTCACGAATTTGTACGGTGCAGCACCGAAAACAGTTTCAGGACAGCAACATCCCCAAATCTTACCTCACTCAAATTAGAGGCTTCTCTTGGCACAAAAACGAAATAAAAAGGATAAGGAGAGGTCATTACAGTAGTAATAACTTCCAAGACTCAAATAAAAGAAAAAATACTAAAAAATAAACAATGGGTTATCTCCCAAGAGTGCTTTTCTTTAACGCCTTTGAGCTAGGCGCAGAAAATTGCGAATCAAGTAATATCAAGTGATGAAGTGCTAGGATCAGCACGTGCCTTACGTCTTCCTTTCTTACCTTTGCTCTTGACTATAGGAAAGACATGGTTATTGCAAGGTGGAGAGATAAATCTTATATTGCCTTTTCCCACATCGATGACGGCGCCCAGGAGCTTCAGAATGGATCTTCCAAGTGTGATTTGTCCTTTTCCTACACATTCAATAACAAGATAATCAGTATATATCATTCTTCCTAGGATTTTTGTAAAAACTTCTTCAGCTATTCCAAGGGGAAATATAGTGGCATTGTTAGTAAGAGAAATTCCTTCTCCTCCCTCAGAAAACTTCCAAAGGCTCAAAGATTCATAAACATCCTTTGGCATGAGACAAAATTCAGACATAATATCACAACGAGCATGAAAAGTTTCACCACTAATGATGATTTTTATCGTAGGATACCAACTCGAAGGTTCAGTATTTGTTGTCACATAATCAAAATGCTGGCGCAAAGTATTGTAGCAAGAATTCAAACTAGCAGTGTGAGCCTCAAGAGTATTAAGTCTATTAAAAATACACACAAGAGAGGAATCAAAATAGGTTGGCATGCTATAAATTGTAATCAACTTTTTTATAATATTGAAGGCCTGATCTCCATCACAATGAAGGAAATCTCCTTCTGCAGTAGCATCCAAAGCATATCTATAACGAAGAGAAAGTCCAAAGTAACAGCTACTAAGAAGCAAACTCAAAGTCATTTTAGGTTCAGTTTTTCCATGCCAATCATAAATTCTAGACCAAGCTTCTTTAAAGCTTTCCTCATCTTTCTGCTTAAAAGTAAAAATCATGTCCTCAGGAGACATAGTAGTAGCAACTGAACTAGACATAATAAACTAAAGTAAAGAAATAACAACTACCAAGGATTCTAATTTTTTTGGGGTTTTGATAAAAAGCAATGCAGGTAAAATAAATAAAGTAAAGCAAAACAATAACA
This sequence comes from Dactylis glomerata, assembly GCA_007115705.1. Classification (NCBI taxonomy): domain Eukaryota; kingdom Viridiplantae; phylum Streptophyta; class Magnoliopsida; order Poales; family Poaceae; genus Dactylis; species Dactylis glomerata. The sequence continues at coordinate 38,901 of QXEO01000168.1, read as the reverse complement.
AAGTAAAGGATGTGCGTGCGAAAAAACTCCCCTCACAGAAGTCTTCTCTTCCTCCCCGGCAACGGCGCCAGAAAAGAAGCTGCTACCGAGTTAATGGCGTGTGGTTGACGTGGGAGCAGACGGTCCTTGTGCGTGGTGAATAACCAGCCCATTGGGAACCCCAAGAGGAAGGTATGATGAGTATAGCAGCTAGTTTTCCCTCAGTTTAAGAAACCAAGGTTTATCGATCAGGAGAGGAGAGGCAAACGACTGAAGGTGATGCGGAACCTGCACACACACAAACAAATACTTTGTTCCCAACTTGCGATGAGGTTGTCAATCTCACCGGTTTGCTTGAAACAAAGGTTATGAGCGTATCGAGTGGAAAACAATATAGTATGCGAGTAAAGTAAACAGTGCGAGTAAAGTAAACAGGTGATAGCAATATGATGGAAATAGGACCAGGGTCCACAGTTCACTAGTGGTGTCTCTCCATAGATAAAATAACACATGATGGGTAAACAAATTACAGTTGGGCAATTGATAGAATAAAGATAAATGTGATATGTCAAGAAGATCACTATGAGATTTACTCTGGGCATTACAACAAAATACATAGACCGCCATCCAACTGCATCTATGACTAATAATCCACTCCCGGGGATATCAATCCGAACACCCCAGTAGTATTAAGTTGCGAACAACAGATAATTGCATTAAGCAAAGTGTGTAATGTAAACAAAGCATATGCCCTTGAGCATATGAATGTTGTTTTCTCCCTAGTAGCAACAGCACATCTACCACCTTAGAGGTTTCTGTCACTCCCCCAGGTGAAATAGAGGCATAAACCCACTATCGAGCATAAATACCCCCTCTTGGAGTCACTAGCAACTACTCGGCCAAGATAGCTACTAACAACGGAGAGCATGCAAGATCATAAACAACATAGAGATAACAAAAGATATAATTCAGTACAACAACTTAATCATAAACACCAATATTCATCGGATCCCAACAAACCAAACATGTAGAATTACATAACGGTGATCTCAATCATGTAGGGCAGCTCATGAGATCTAAACATGAAGCACATGGTGGAGGAGACAACCATCTAGCTACTGCTACGGACCCATAGTCCAAGGTAGACTACTCACTCATCGCTCCGGAGGCAAGCATGGCGATGGAGAAGACCTCCGGTGGCGATTCCCCTCTCCGGCAGGGTGCCGGGAAGAGCTTCTGGACCCTCCCGATCTTCGGGTCGACGGTGGCGGCGGATCGCGATGTGTTCTGGAAATCTGATCGGGTACTTAGGTTTTTTTTCCCGTCGGGGGGTCTTTATAGGCGAAGGGGCGATGTCAGAGGAGGAGCCAGGCGCCCTCACGCGGGGCCCGCGCGGCCAGGGGCCTGGCCGCGCCACCCCTGCGTGTGGGGCCCTGGTGGCCCCCCTCCTACTCTCCTTTGGATCTCTGGAAGCTTCCGGGTAAAATAAGACTTCAGGAACTTGTTTCGTCCAATTCCGAGAATATTTCCTGTGTATCACTTCTGAAACACAAAACAGCAGAAAATAGGAAACTGGCACTGTGGCAACTCGTTAATAGGTTAGTTCCAGAAAATGCATAAAAGTGCCACGAAGTGTAATGAAACAATAGGCCAATGGTGTAAAAACAAGCATGGAGCATCAAAAATTATAGATACGTTGGAGACGTATCACCCACTATCGAGCATAAATACCCCCTCTTGGAGTCACTAGCAACTACTCGGCCAAGATAGCTACTAATAACGGAGAGCATGCAAGATCATAAACAACATAGAGATAACATAAGATAAATTTCAGTACATCAACTCAAGCATAACACCAATATTCATCGGATCCCAACAAATCAAACATGTAGAATTACATAACGGTGATCTCAATCATGTAGGACAGCTCATGAGATCTAAACATGAAGCACATAGTGGAGAAGACAACCATCTAGCTACTGCTATGGACCCATAGTCCAAGGTAGACTACTCACTCATCGCTCCGGAGGAAAACATGGCGATGAAGAAGACCTCCGGTGGCGATTCCCCTCTCCGGCAGGGTGCTGGGAAGAGCTTCTAGACCCTCCCAATCTTCGGGTCGACGGCGGCGGATCATGATGTGTTCTGGAAAACTGATCGGGTTCTTAGGTTTTTCTCATCGGGGGGTCTTTATAGGCGAAGGGGCATCGTCAAGAGTGGACCGAGGCGGTCTCACACATAGGGGGCGCAGCCAGGGCCTGGGCCACGCCGCCCTGGTGTGTGGCCACCTCGTGGCCCCACTGCGCCTCCTCTTCGGTTCTCTGGAAGCTTCGGTAAAATTCTGGGCGACTGGCTTTGGTTTCGTCAAATTCTGAGAATATTTCCTGTGTAGCTTTTCTGAAACACAAAACAGCAGAAAACAGGGAACTGGCACTGTGGCGACTTTTTAGTAGGTTAGTTCCGGAAAATGCATAAAAGTGCCACGAAGTGTAACAAAACACTAAGCAATATGGAAGATAGCAAATTCGACCACTACGTCCCCATGAGCTAAAAACAGTGGCACAAAACGAGAAGTAGTTAAAAGTTTTGAAAGGTAGCACATGAAAATTTACTTTGGAATGGCTTACAAATACCATGCATAGGAATTTATAGTCGACACATTGGAATAACTTGGTTTTTGGGAGTTGGATGCACGAGTAGAGCTCATACTCAGTACAAGGCGAGGGCTAGCAAAAGACTGGGAGCGACCAACTAAGAGAGCAATAATGGCCATAATCATGCAAAGCGACAAAGCAACATTAAAAGAAGCATAAGGTGGCATCAAAAATCAAAAACTAAATGATCATAGAGGCTATTGGTGACTTTGTAAGAGTCTAACATGTATGAGCATGCGCCAAGTCAACCCAAATAAAGCATCAAGGAGAAAACCAAAATAATGCTTCCAAACGATAAAAACAACGCATGATTTTTTCAAAGGCTCATTAAGCAATCTCAGTTATTTAAGACAAGTCATGCTACATCAAAACCACTAAGCATACTATCAAAAAGACATCAAGCACGAAATGCAAAAGCCTAGGCCGCAGTCTACACAAGCTCCTTCTTGTACCACTTTTTTGCATAAAGCTTTTTCTCTTTTCCAACACCATTCAAACTTTTTATAAACACCTCTTTTGATGAAAACCAATAAAGATCAGAGGAAAAAATACACCTTGATGAACAGATATAACAAGACCTGAACACATATCAAGGCGAAAATGAAAACTAAACGCAGTTGTAGAAAAAGAAGAACACTCGTTGAAATTATAAGAATGAAAAACGGAGTGTTCTTGGCAAATGAAAAGCAAGGCAACTTCTCCAAAAGAAATTTGTTGGGGTCCAACCATTTATTGCAGCAAACCAAACTAAACTAAACTGAAAACTAAAAACAACTGACGCTCCAAGAAAAACGCATAATGCATGAAGCAATAAAAATATAGTGTCTTGAAAGGTGACCTGATTTTTGCCGATGAAGAAGGGGTGCCTCGGGGACATCCCCAAGCTTTGACGCTTGTACTTCTTGGATATTTCTTGGGGTGATGCATGGGCATCCCCAAGCTTGAGCTTTTGTCCATTCTTCAACTCATCTCATCACTCTTCGATCCCTACACTTGAAAACTTCCTTCATACAAAACTAAACACAAATCTATTAGCAACATTAGTGTAATCATAACATAGAATCAACCCTTTTTGCTTCAGGTTTCAACCTAAAACCACCACATATAAAGCATATACTACTGTAGCAACTTCCCCAAAAGTTCCATGATCAAAAGAACTCAAAAAGAAAGCGATAAAGCGGCAAACACAAATATTGGCAGAAATCTGTCAAAACAGAATAGCTGACAAAGGTCGAATTTTTAGAGGGTTTTATGTTGCTCAAATCAAAAAGTGTTCAACTAATGAAAGTTTGGATATAACCTGGGGCATATGCACAAGAAATCGCAGGTCCAAAAGATGTACAGAGAATTTTCACGAATGTTTACGGTGCAGCACCGAAAACTGTTTCAGGACAGCAACATCCCCAAATCTTACCTCACTCAAATTAGAGGCTTCTCTTGGCACAAAAATGAAATAAAAAGGATAAGGAGAGGTCATTACAGTAGTAATAACTTCCAAGACTCAAATAACAGAAAAAGAACTGAATGTAAAAACATTGGGTTATCTCCCAAGAGTGCTTTTCTTTAGCGCCTTTGAGCTAGGCGCAGAAAATTGCGAATCAAGTAATATCAAGAGATGAAGCATCAAGCTCATAATTTTCTCTAAGAATAGAGTCAAACACTAATTTCTTTCTCTTTCTAGGGAAGTGTTCCATACCTTTCTTGAGTGGAAATTGATATTTGATGGTGCCTTCCCTCATATCAATGATGACACCTACAGTTCGAAGAAAGGGTCTTCCCCAAATAATAGGACATGAAGCATTGCATTCAACATCCATGACAAGAAAATCAACGGGAACAAGGTTATTGTTAACCACAATAAGAACATCATTAATTCTTCCCAAAGGTTTCTTCATAGCAACATCAGCAATAGGAGCATCATAATAACACTTTTCAATCGGTGGTAAATCAAGCATGTCATAAATCTTTCTAGGCATAATAGAAATACTAGCACCTAGATCACATAAAGCATGGCAATCAAAACCATTAACATGCATATCAATGATGGGTTCCCAACCATCTTCTAACTTCTTGGGAATAGAAGCTTTTTGCTTCAACTTTTCATCCCTAATTTTCATAAGAGCATTGGTAATATGCTTAGTAAAAGCAACATTTAAAGAACTAGCATTGGGAGTCAAAGCAAGCTTTTGCAAGAACAAAATAACTTCAGATATATTGCAGCCATCAATATCAAAATCATCAAAGGAAATAGAGCTATCATCTCCTACACTCCGAAAAATTTCAGCACTCTTTTGAGAAAAAGTTTTAGCAGTTTTAGGCTTTTTAACACAAGTAGGAGTTTTCTCTACACCAATCAAAGTAAGAGGATTGCTAGCATTAGGAGCAACATGATTAGAGGTAGTAATGGTACGTACCTTCATCTCTCTAGCCATCTCATCTTCTCTTTTCCACCTGGCATGCAATTCTGCTAGCATCCTAACATTTTCATCAATTCTAACTTGGATAGCATTAGCAGTAGCAAAAACATTGTTCTCTTTCACCTCATTAGGCAACACTTTTAATTTCAGAAGTTCAACATCATGAGCAAGGCTATCAACTTTAGAAGCAAGAATATCAATTTTGCATAACTTTTCCTCAACAGACCTGTTAAAAGCATTTTGCTTACCGATGAAGTCCTTGAGCATTACCTCAAGCTCGGAGGGCGTGGCCCTAGTGTTGTTGGAGGAATTACCATAAGAGTTACCATAACCATTACCATTGGTAGAAGGATACGGCCTATAATTGTTACTAGCAAAATTGTTCCTATAAGCATTGTTGTTAAAATTATTATTTCTAATGAAGTTTACATCAGCATGCTCTTCTTGAGCAACCAAAGAGGCCAAAGGAACATTATTAGGATCTACATGAGTCCTATCATTTGAAAGCATAAGCATAATAGCATCAATCTTATCACTCAAGGAAGAGGTTTCCTCAACAGAATTTACCTTCTTACCTTGTAGAGCTCTCTCGGTGTGCCATTCAGAGTAATTTACCATCATATTGTCGAGATGCTTTCTTGCGGCGCCCAAGGTAAGGGACATAAAAGTGCCTCCAGCAGCTAAATCAAGTAGGTTCCTCGAAAAAAAATTAGTCCTGCATAAAAAGTTTGAACAATCATCCAAGTAGTCAGTCCATGAGTGGGACAATTCTTTATCATAGATTTCATTCTTTCCCAAGCTTGAGCAACATGTTCATTATCAAACTGACTAAACTTTATAATATTGCTACGCAAAGCTATAATCTTAGCAGAAGGATAGTATCTACCAATAAAAGCATCCTTACACTTAGCCCATGAATCAATACTATTTTTAGGCAAAGACAGCAACCAATCGTTAGCTTTTCCTCTCAAAGAAAAAGGAAATAACTTAAGCTTAATAATATCACTTTCAACATCCTTATACTTTTGCATCTCACATAGCTCAACAAAATTGTTGAGATGAGCTGTAGCATCATCAATACTAGCACCAGAAAATTGCTCTTTCATAACAAGGTTCAACAAAGCAGGCTTAATCTCATAAAAATTTGCAGCAGGAGCAGGTGGCGCAATAGGAGTGTAGATAAAATCACTATTGTTCGTGCTAGTAAAGTCACACAACTTGGTGTTTTCAGGAGTAGCCATTCTAGCAAACTAAAAGCAGACAAGTAAAAACAACTACAAAGGATTCTATTTTTTTTGGTTTTTTGATAAAACGATGCAAGTAAAAATAAAGTAAAGCAAAACTTAAAACAAAGTAAAGGATGTGCGTGCGAAAACTCCCCTCGCAGAAGTCATCTTCCTCCCCGGCAATGGCGCCAGAAAAACTTGTTGATGGCACGGTAATGGTGTGTGAAATTAATGAAGTAATGACCGGCCAGTTGGAAAACCCCAAGAGCAAGGTGTGATGAATATAGCAGCAAGTTTTTCCCTCAATAAGAAACCAAGGAAGTCAATCCAGTAGGAGGACAAAATACGACTGAAGGTGATGCCCACTAGCTGCGTGATGCTCTAACAAGGGCGCCGTTAACGATCTCTTGTTTGCGCATCTTCAACTAGTAGCAACATGGAACCTGCACACAACACAACCAAATACTTTGTTCCCAACTTACGATGAGGTTGTCAATCTCACCGGTTTGCTTGAAACAAAGGGTATGAGCGTATCAAGTGGAAAGCAATAGTAGTATGCGAGTAAAGTAAACAGTGCGAGTAAAGTAAACAGGTGATAGCAATATAAAGGAAATAGGACCAGGATCCACAGTTCACTAGCGGTGTCTCTCCATAAGATAAAATATTACATGCTGGGTAAACAAATTACAGTTGGGCAATTGATAGAATAAAGACAACGTGCATATGATGAGAGGATCACTATGAGATTTACTCTGGGCATTACAACAAAATACATAGACCGCCATCCAACTGCATCTATGACTAATAATCCACTCACAGGGATATCGTCCGAACACCCCATGAGTATTAAGTTGCGAACAACAGATAATTGCATTAAGCAAAGTGTAACACCCCACTTTTTGTAACCCTGTTTAAGTAGTGTTTAGTGAGCCAAAAATGAGGGCCAACAAAAACTTTTTGAGCAAACCTCTGGAAGTACTATTTCTTGCTTGTTGTCTTGGTTGTTATGTTAATGATGTCTGATTGAGTTGCTTGTTGAATAATATTGTGAAACAACACAATCCTTGTGCCCTTGTGATCATGCCTTTATTTATGCTTCTAGCTATTTTTCCAACACCATTATCTTGGCAACCTCTGCTTTCGCAAATAATTCTATTTGTCCAAAACAAGAGCCAAGATTTATCTCTGAGACAAAGATTTTATCAAAACTAAGTATTTACAAAATTATCGGGACCTACAAAGTAGAATGGTCCCACTATTTTACAAACTTATATTTTGTTGATGTTTATAAAAGGATTTCAATCACCTTTAAGAAAACTTTTTAAAGGGGATGTTATGTCTCCACTAGTTTCTGAAAAATCTACAAAAGCTTTACTCCCTTATTTGAAGCTCTCTTTTCTACTTGACCATGGCATGATCATCATTGAGCACTTGTTCAATCATTGATTCTGGTGATGCTAGATTAACTGCAAATGATTGACCTTGTGTGGTGAGTTGACTTTGTGTGACTTGGTTTGACTTTGAAGTGTTGTTTGTGTGTAGTTATGATCCCTAGGTAGGCCTGTGGCCTAACCCATTCAACACCCACCAAGCAATATTTTGTCCCATGTAGGTTATTCTCAATCTATCTTTCAAATAAAACCCATCCTGTTATTTTCCTCTCAATCCTGAACCCCTAACTCTAATGTCTTAGTCTTATCATGAGACATTAGGAGATCCATTTTGAGGAATCCTAAAGCTAATCAAACTAACCCAAGGAAAGCACCCATGATGTTATTAGAATCATCTACATCCCACCTTAGGAGGCTCCTCTCAGTTTTTGCAGAATATTTTCTTGCAGTCATTTTATCAAACACCTAGTGTGTAGACTATCTTAGTGTCTGTTAACAGATTCAGTTTTCTGACGCTTATATTAAGCTCACATATTCTATCCATGGCAATGTACCTTCCTAGAACTCATATTTGGCATATGATCTTCCATTCTTTCTATTGCCACCTAGCCATTTGAGGCCATCTGATACTTGCTCTAATCCTGTTTCTGACCCTAATCAAATCACTGACCATTTGACTATTATCATATGCACCTTTGCTCACACTTCTAGAATTCTAAATAAATTGTTCAGAGACCATTCTTTGACCTATTCCTCTTCCTTTTGATCTACTCTAACTATCTATGCACTTGCATGTGCATTTTGAGGTATGCCACCTATTTATGTGACTAGGTTTTGAACCCTAGTCAAAACTGATTTCACTTTCTAGTTTTCCTTGATCTTTGGATAATTAGTCAACACTCATCATAGAAATTCCTCCACAGGTTCATTTTCTCTCTACTAGCATTGGTAAATGCTATTCTTGCACCATATCACTTTCCCTCCATCAAATTAACTATTTCTCTATCTCATCTTTCTTGCTTAATACAATGCATATGAATGGTACCTATATTATTTCATGCACTTTTTTTAATTCTCATCAAGCATTCTAAAATCTCCTACCATGTTATCCTATTCCTATAGGACCCTATGAACCCAAAAACCCTAGTGGTTCATCTTCAAGTTTTCAAAGCATTGCCTCAAGTAGTATGGTGCAAATCTCCACTTCTCAAATTTTGGTGATCTTGCCTAACATCAATAAAACTCTTCCACATTGGCAATGTTGTTAGTCTCCTTAGACCACACCCATATAATCCATCTGTGCATGCCATTGCCTAGTGCAATATGGGTCAAACCCAAAATTCAAGACCTTGCATCATGCATGCTTTCTTCACCACACCCCTTTTTCCTACTTATTCAAATTTATTTGAAACAACACCAAACCCTTCCACTAACCACCCCAGCACCACCACCACCCTCTGGTCGAATTCCACTGTAGCAGCACCCTTCTCTCTTTGTCCCCTAGTTTTTGGAAGGAGAAAGAGAGAAGAAATGTCAAAATTTTGTCCATCAAATAAATAAGGTCCTGTAGCCTCACCCCAGTCCCCTGCTTGAGCAAGCCACCTCCTGGACCCCACCCACACTCTCCACCGTCCCTCTAGCCCAACCAAAGACCACCAAGCTACCCCACATTGCCCCAAACCGACCTACACACTTCTCCTCTCACGGTCCACCTAGGATGGGGTAACTCCCGGAAAAGTTCTCGAAAATGGTTACGAAAACCTTGGAGTAGTATCTACTCCACTGAAGTGTTTTCTAAATGACTCTTGGGTCAAATGGACACTTGGAATATGGAAGAAAGGAGTTGGTGGTTTTAGAAAAAAAGCATTGGTGTTTCTTTGTAGTCGCTCGAAGCAATTAACCCGTGCAACCACATTACCCGGTATGGGACAGGCTTAGTTTGAAGTTTATTTGCTTTACTGCGGGGAGCCTCACAACTATATAAGGGTCTGCAGGACCCCGGAATCCGGGTTGACGCTAAACGAAGGTCAACACATATCACGGCATATCCCGAGCCGCCGGAAGACACTTGGGTTCTCCCGCCGTGGCGCCGGAGTTACGCTCTGGAGGAGGTACTGCCGGGACATGCCGGGGAGGTAAACTCCACAGGGTAGGCACCCGTACTAAGGTAGATAGATGGAGGGCTTTGATCGATTATCCGAACCCCGCATACTTGTGTATGACGGTCCGTGGTGGTATCCCGGTGGATTTATCGGTTGGTGTGGGTAAAGTGTACAACCTCTGCAGAGTGTAAAACTATTCGAATAGCCGCGTCCTCGGTTATGGACGGTTGTGGAGATCACTACATTGCCCAATGTCAGGTCTTTGGTTTTATAAATGGTTTTCTGGAAAAATAGAGTTTTGTGCCAGACGGAGTACTTGGAGGGTACTGACATGGCACGGGAGTGGATCGGAGTACCTGGAGGGTACTGCCGATGATTTGGGGTGGTCATGTTCGATTGACCACCGATATATCCTTTGGAGGAGTTTCCCCCTTTCCTAGAGATTTTACTAAATGTTTCCAAAAGTCTTCTTTATTAAGGATATAGAAATGTCGTGGGACATGCTATATTGACACGAGAAGTTAGTAGCACATAGTCACTGAAACTAAGTCAGCCCTTGCTACAGCCATATAGCATGTGAAGGTTTTCTCCCTTAGATGGTTTGCGAGTACAATTCCAAACTGTACTCACGGCTTTGTCCCTGGCTATTAACTTGGCCAGATTATGAAGAAGGTTATGAGGATGATGGTGAGGAGTTCGACAACGCCGGTGCGAGCTAGGAATGTCTCCCAGTCAGTTGCCTGTAGGGTAGTAGGCATGACTTGGGTCATCAACGCTGCTTGGTATCCGCTGCTTAGTTATAGACTTGCCCTGCGTGGCAACATCATGCTTGGTCATGTGACCAATTGTAAGTATATTATTCGATATTGTAAAGGATGATGTAATTCTGTTATCAACTCGGATATGTGGATTCACGACACACTGATCATGGGATCGTGAATTGTATGCATATCGGGTATTCCGGATGGGTAATCTGGGGTCCCCAGAGAGTTGGTATCAGAGCCATCCTGACTGTAGGAGACCTTAGTTAGCATGGGCGTTAGATGGGAAAGTAATATTTTGCTAAAACTAATTGCAAAGGTTATTTCTTCTAAGTAGCCAATAGCATGGCTTATAGCTCTCGCACCTCTTCAAAACCTCTAATCTTATCCCCCTAGTTTTCAAAGATTTTTGAAGTTTATTACTCCATTATCGTGGGGACGACTTAGGGGGTGCACCACGGGCCAAGCAGTATGCCGGCTGGCGTCCCAGGAAGTCCACACGGTTTCCGCACGAGAAGACCGGCTCCGTCCGAAGGGCCGGCTGCGCCAGCGGCCGGCTGGCGACTCCGCGGGGGAGGACTGGAGCCGGGCGATGGAGACGAAACCTCTCAACGGTTGTCTGGCCAAAAGCAGGACGGTCCCGACAAGAACGGCAGAGTCGCAGGACAGGAGTGACGAGCGCCACGACCAGGACCGACCAATGAGGGGACGAAGACTCTTCCCCACGGCGGGATCCGAGGCAAAGGAGAGGGGATATGCCCTCCAGATGCCGGCCCAGGGAAAAGGCACTTTATAAAGTGCCTTTGCCAGAGCGTGGCCAGAGGAGATCACGCCAAGGACGCCGTCGCCGAGGAGCCGGCAGCCGGCCGAAGCGTTACCAAAACCTGTAACCAGGCCCCCGTCTATATAAGGGGGCCTAGACCCTTAGCACGGGGGGGATCCGATCTTCTTCTTCCTCCTCCAGCCGAACAGCTCGAGGAGCACTGTAATCGCTACTATCCAATCAATACGAAGCAGGCAGGAAGTAGGGGTTTACCTCCAACCGGGAGGGCCCTGAACCTGGGTAAACCGAGGTGTCTCTGTTGGCACAATCCCGAGCCGGACCCATCGTCACCAACGTCGAGCCCCTCCGATAAGCCTCCCCATGGCTACTGTCTCTAAATTCCCACGATAGTTGGCGCCCACCGTGGGGCAAAGCGCAGTGGCGAGCGGAGTCAAGTTCCGGCTGGGACCCTCCGGCGAGAAGGTCGCCTCCGGCCTCGTCTGGAGGTTCGCCACCTTCGACTGCGTCGACGACAACTTGGCCCACTTCAAGAACGGCTTTGGCAACGGCGGCTCCTTCCTCGACGTCGGTGGCCACCGCTTCTACGTCGCCAAGCCCTTCCCGGAAGAGGTAACCGATGTGCTTGACCCACTCTGTGACACAGACTCCGACGACGGCGAAAGCAGCGACTTTTGCAACATGGTCGAGGTGCGGGCCCTGGAGGAGGACGGTGGCGGTGGCCTACCGAGCTCCGCGCGCCCGCCGCTCGAACGCCCACCTCCACCGGAACAAGATCTTCCACCTCCAGAGCGGGACGTGCTGGACGCAGCCATCACGGACCTGCGCGCTCCGCTCGACATCTCTGCGGATCCGGTCAAGGCCTCCGAGGACCTGGAGCGGACGCGCCTCAACCTCCTCAAGGAAGCGGTCGACGTCGACGACACCCGCCGGCGCGTCCTCTCCACAATCAACGAGTACAACGTCGCCCACGGCTTCTCCCCAGCCGGAGATGGCCCAGGCCGGGCGGGACAAGTTCGTCAGCGGGGCCGCGAGCTGGGCGTGGAGCTGAACCAGGCGGCGCCCTCGGCGAAGCTACCTCCGATCATCAACAAGCCCACTTATAGCACGCCTACGAAGAATCTCCGCGCCGTGCGCTACATCACCTCCGAGCTGGATGGACTACAAGGCGAGGACTTGCGGGAGAAGCAAGCCCGGATCCAGGAACTCCTGGACGCTGCCGATCTACAGCAGCATGCGATGGAACCACGCGGAGAGGCGAGCGGCACTCGAGGCGAGAACCGTATCGTCGTGGCCGGCCAGAACAAGTCGCATGGAGAAGCCTCGTCGCCAAACCACGGCCCGGCGGAGCACAGCCGGAGCAATCGAGCTCCAGGCAAAAGCGGTGGAAACCACTGCACCCAGCACTCCGGCCACCACGGCCGGCAGCCTCGAGATCCCGCCGCGGTCACCAGCAAGCCGCGCCACCCTCCTCGGGTGGACGTGGTGGACCCGGCGCCCGGCAAGTCTATGGCGCCAGCCCAGCCGGCTCAGGGAGCTGGCCAGGGCGCTCAGGGTCATCATCCGGCTCGCTCGCATGTGAGCCAGAGGATCGGAGAACGCATTGATCCGCCGAAGGACGACGCGTGCCATCAGCTCAACCTACTGGCGGATTCCAAGTTCGACGAGGAGAAATCCTAAGCAGGACCGGTCTGTTTCGGCCCTTGCATCCGCAACGAGCCTTTCCCGGCCAAGTTTGCGCTCCCGCGAGACATGCCCAAATACACTGGGGCGGTGAAGCCAGAGGACTGGCTGTCGGACTACGTCACAGCCGTCGACATTGCGGGCGGCAACAAGAGGACAGCGGTGCGCTACGCACCACTCATGCTGACGGGATCTGCTCGGACGTGGCTCAACAGCCTGCCGGCTCTACAGATCAACTCCTGGCATGACTTCCAAGAGGCGTTCATCAAGAACTTCACGGGAACTTACAAGCGACCGCCCCGCCCACGACAGCTGGCCCTCTGCAAGCAAGGCCCTGACGAGCCAGACCGTGACTACCTCACGAGATGGTCCGAGCTGCGCAACTCATGCGAAGGAGTGGGCGAGGAGCAAGCCATTGGCTACTTCACGGACGGATGTAGAGAAGGGACCCTGCTGAAGCATAAGCTCCACAGAGCCGAGCCAAAGTCAATGGCGGACTTCATGGCAATAGCGGACAAGTACGCTTCCGCCGATTCTGCAGCAAGAGTGCAATGTGTTGAGCCAGCGCCAGCCGGAAACCAACCTCAGCCGGCAGCTGGCTCAGGAGGACATCACAATCGTGATCGACATGGCAAGAGGAAGGAGGAACGCCGTGACAACAAGTACGGCTCCCAGCAAGTAGCCGCTGTTCAAGGAAGCCCGGGGGCTACGGGTGGAAGCCAGAAGCGCAAAGGGGACAAATTCAGCAAGGACAAGTACACCATCGAGGTGATGCTAGACCAACCCTGCAAGTTCCATAGCGTTTCAGGCAAGCCGGCAGCGCACACCACTCGCCAATGCAGCTTCACCAGGGATCTGGAGCAGGGAAATCACCAACTGCCCGGGCCACCGCCGGGCCCGCCGGCTGAAGCACATGGAAACAAGAATCGGCAGCCAGCCAAGGCAGCAGGGGACTACCCCGAGGAAGCGAATGTGGAGCAATACCATGTATTCACTTCCCAGGTAGAGGAGCCAAAGGATGAACCGTGGTTTGGTGTCGAGGTGAATGCAATCATGCAAGTTGGACCTCAGTACATGCATTGGTCTGACGCGTCGATCACCTGGGGGCGTGAAGACCACCCGCCGCTCATGCCGAGGCCCGGGGGCTACACGCTAGTCTTGAATCCAATCGTGTTCTCTGAGACACGCACCTGCCGATTCTCGCGCGTACTCATTGATGGAGGCAGCAGCATTAACCTTCTCTATCGCACTTCGATGGAGAAGCTGGAATCCCAGAGATCCAACTGAAGCCAACCGAGCTCACCTTCCACGGGATCGTGTCTGGGCACTCGTGTACGCCGATGGGAAGGATTGAGTTGGAGGTGCTATTTGGCGAGAAGGACAATCATCATCGCGAGCCGATCTGGTTCGAGGTGGTAGACCTCAACAGCCCTTACCACGCGCTGCTTGGTCGACCAGCCTTGGCCAAATTCATGGCAGTCCCACACTACGCTTACTTGAAGATGAAGCTCCCAGGCCCTCGCGGGGTGATCACCGTCACCGGGTGCTACAAGAAATCGATAGAGTGCGCAAGAGCCAGCTCCAAACTGGCGGAGGCCTTGGTCATTGCTGAAGAGAAGCGACAACTGCTGCAAAGGGTGGCGGCAGTCCAGCCGGGCAGCCTGGCGACGGGACTGCCGGCTCCGCTCCTCAAGCCGGCAAGCCTGTCCAAGGAAGTCCCGCCCGAAGCGGGCAAGAAGACAGAAGCTCTTGTCTCGGGGGCTGGCTCCTCCTCGAGGTAGGGGGAAGCGTTTCGCAGCTTCGCCTGAGACAAGTCCAAAACCGCTTAAGACCTTCGGCTAAGCCAAGGCAAAGAATCTTGTATCTCGAACAAGTGTCGTTGAATAAAAGAAAGTTGGGCGGCATACGGCTGATCCCTGGAAAAAGTGCTCCGAAGTACCTTTTACCTTTCTAAGCGTTATTCACGGGGGCTGGAAGTCGCCTCCAGTCGGGAGCCGGCAGCCCCAACCTAACGAAACGATCCTCTTGTCAGCCGGATGAGTACTGTGTGCGGACCGGACCCCGAGCCTAACCTCCGCCCTGCGCCGTGTGGGTGGAGCCGGCAGGTCACCCACCTAGGAAAATCGCTTAGAGGAAACACCCGCAACCCGACGAATCGAATCCCTTGTCAGACGAACGAGTACCGTGTGCGAACCAGACCCCGAGCCTAACCTCCAGCCCAAGTCGAGGGCGACGGAGCCGGCAGGTCATTCACACTGGAAAATCGCTAAGAGGACAGAACAAGCGCTCACCCCTAAACCACGCGCATTGGTTAATAGTTATGCATAAACTGGACCAAGCCAGATCCCTTATACGCCGAAGTACTACTTCCCATCCCGCGACGCGCTCCCACCCTAGACCGGCATTCGGCTGTCGGTCCAAGGGAGACTAGCCGGCACCAGGCTGCCGGCTGGGGGTAGAAGGGCCGAAGGATGGGGAGATAAAGGAAAAGGATGAATGGGGTCAGGTCAAATCTGGTTCACAAACAACTAAAGGCCAATGCGTAAGAAATTCAGGGTGAAGCGTCATTAGTACATACGAACGAAATGTTGCTGGGCACGACATGAGTTCAGTGTACATAAAAACAAATAAGAAAACCCTGACACGCTCAGGGGGCGCTTGGCGGGCCAGCCGGCTCCAGTGAAGTAATGTCGCCAGCTCGAGACGCCAGGACGAAGTCGTCGCCGCTGGGGGATGGCGGAATGGAGTGACCAACGGGATCCTCGGGGGCCTTCTGAGGTCCTTCCGCCGAGTCGGGCTCCTCGAAGTCCGCGCCATCCAAAGATTTGTCGCTATCCCCAGCATCGAAAAGCGCGTCGGTCTCGGCGCACTCAGCAATGGCGCAGGCGCGCTGGCGGAGCTTGGCTTTGTCGAGGCCTGCTAGTCCGCCTTCACGAAGGTTCTCCAGCTGGTCCAGGTTGACGCCTGGATACCAGGAGAGCACGAACTCCAAAGCCTGTTGAGCACCGGCCCGAGCCGCGGACTCCTTCCAGATGTCGAGCCGGTTGGACACGAGAAGGACCCACTGGAGGGGCTCCCGGATCCCGCCAGGCGCCGCCCTTCCCGGCCATAAGGTTTCAAAGACGGAAACAAGGGCTTCGTGCAGATCCTTCCCCAGCCTGGCAGCCGGGTGGAGTCGGCCTTTGGCCAACGCGACCAACTCCCCTGAGGAAAGCTCGGCCTTAGAGTCACTGCTAGGGACGATCCCCTGTTCCGCCCTAAATTCCTTCAGCGCCGCCGCGGCAGACTCGTCGGAGTCAGGGAAGGCTCCTGCAAGGGCAGTCAGAGGGTGAGAGGACGGCATGAAAGGGCAAAAGCCGAGAAAGAAGACAGGAAGTATACCACGAAGAGCTTCCTCCAGTCCCAGCAGGCCGGATTGAACCTTGCGGTCGCGGGCGCGCCAAACGCCGATCTCCTTGTCAAAACGCTCGCTGTCGAGCCCCCGGAGAGTCTGCAGCTCGGTGATCTGGGCGTCGCGGTTCTCGACCTCGCTCCCCAAGGTTGCGTGAAGCTCTTTCACCTTGCTGTCAAACTCCGCGGAGAGGATTTTCTTCTCTTCGGCCAGCCGACGATCAAACTCCAGCTGCAGCGACGACTCCGCCTCCTGAGCTTTCGCCAGATCAGCTTCCAGCCCCTGAGCCCGGGCGGCCTGGGCTTGCAGACCCTGAAGCTCCTCGGCATGCTTTCGCTTGAGCGACTCAACAGTGGCGGCTGACACCGAGTCGGCCAATTGGGACTCGAGCGAGGCTATGAGCGAGGCAGAGTCTGAAAGCGGAGGAATAAGAGCAGGAAGGACAGCAGCAGTGCTTTCGAAATAAGGGGTCCCGAGCTCACCTGATAGTTTCTCCAGTTCTTTCTTCAAGTCCTGGTACTGGACCTTGCCGGCACGGTACTTCGCTAGCAGCTTCTGAAAGATACTGGCACGAAGCGCGTTCAGTTCCTGCGAAAAACGGAAAGGCAACGACTCTTAGCAAAATCCAATTTCAAGCCAGCTGTCTCTACAGCTACCTCGAAACTCGGGGGCTAGGATGTATAGCAGAAAGAACCAGGGGCTAAAGGCGCAGCACTCACATTGGTCGCCTGTATAGCGTCAAGGAGTTGGAAGCCGGCGTTCTGAAGCGATCCCCTGGCAGCAGTAAACTGCTTATCCAACTCCGCCAGAGTTGGCTTGCTGCCCTGCACCTTGAGCTTCTCTCCGACACCTGCACTCGAGGCGGTGTCCGCCCACTCCTGCTGAAGGCGACTGGCGGAGCTCAGACTGCCGATGTTGGACTCAGCCGCGGCGACAAGAGCTCTCCCACTAGAAGCGCTGTTGGTCACCACCTCATGGGCTGGCGAGCCGTCACCACGTGCGCTCCTTGCCACTCGAGTGGCGAGGAGCCTTGGCGAAGCTTCGCCAGAGCTGGAGGAGAGCCCAAGGAGTGGGGAATCAGCAATCGCGCCAGCCCTCGACCCGGCCGCAGGCACCATAGCTTGCACGCTCGGCACGAGCTCAAGATTGGAGAGAGCCTCGACAGCCAGCACCGGGGCCGTTTCCGTTTCCCCCGCCGCGGCCTCACGCGCGCTTCCCTGGCTGGGCGAGTCGGGGGAGATGCAGATGGCGGCGGCGTTCCCCGCCGTGGCGTCATCGGTAGCAGGAGTTGGGGACAGGTCAGCCCCAACCGGCGCAGTTTCCTCGACGGGCGTGGGCCCAGTCTCAGGCGAGGCGACTGGGCGGGGAACAGCGTCCACGAGCACCTCCGGACGCGCAGAATCCTCTGCCCCAGCGTCGCCCGCCACAAGCTTCAACCGCGGGGAGCGACGAACGTCTTCAGCGCGACCCGAGTCACCGCCCATTTCTTCCCCGCGCGTTCTCTTGCGGCAGGAAGGCTCGGGAGCCGGGGTCACGATTTCCTCGGAAGCAACGGCGGGAGGAGGTCGGGCAGCCGGATCGACAGAAAGAGGCGACCTGCAAAGAGAGCATCCCACGACCGAGTCAATCGGGACCGCGACGGCAAAATGAGGATGAGAAGCAAGGAAGCAGGAAGCTCACCCGGCCACGACAATAGCCCGCCGCTTGGCCACCTTCTTCACCTTGGGACGGCGCAGGTCCCACGCTGCCGGCTCCGGTTTCTTGCGCTTGTCATCCGGCTCGGAGAAGGCCGGCTGGGCTTTTCTCTTGATGCCGACCAGATCATCTCCAGCCTCTTCAAGGTCTGCCGGCTCCGGAGCGGCAGAGCGTCGCCCGGGAGACTCTGGCATATGCACGATCGGAGGAGCCTGGGCCCCAGCAGCGGCAGCGGCGCCTACATGGAGAGCTACGCCCCCGAGGGTGGTAGCTGATCCTGCGTCGCCATCGTCATTGTCGGACCAATCCCTTAGGAGAGAGGGGCTGGGGAACTTACTGGAGTGGTCGAGGAGTTCGCCCGAGTCTTCGAGCTCGTTGTTTCCTTCATCACCTTGGGTGGTGCTGGAGCTCTCGACGACGGCTTGAGAACTAGCATCCTCCACCTCCTCGGCTTCGTCCCAGACAACTTTATCATCCGATTCGGCTCTATCAGCGGCAAAGCCAGCTTGACGTTGAGTCAAATTCTCTGCCGCCTGCAAAGCGAACAAGTTCTGCCCGAACCAAGCGACCAGAGGTCAGTAGACCAGAGTTGCAAAGGAGGAGAAGGCTTGAAACTAGGACCGACGAGCTAACCTCAGCAATTGGGTTGTCCCGGTCGTGAGGTTCCAATCCCCACGTCCACGAGGCTTGAAGCTTCACGTCGGCGATGCGGTTTGCCTTCCGAGCCACCTCCAGTGCTGACAGTGCCTTGGAAGAATGGCGAGTAGGATCCCTGGCAGATCCCAGGAAGCACATCTTGTGTGGGCGGCGCTGAAGCGGAGACACGCGGGCGACCAGGAAGGCGAGGAGAAGGTCAGTCGACTCCAGGCCGCCCTCCGTTTGCAGCGTGGCAACCTGCTGAAGGATCTTCTCCATGTCCGGCGACGGGCGAGGAGGAGCGGCGCTCCAGTTCTCCCGCTCAGGCCCGCCTGCCTCAAAGGGCGGCAAGTTGACATGGTCTTCGCCTCCCTTCAAGTTCTTCACATAGAAGAAGGAGCGCTGCCACTTCTTGCAAGACTCTTTCCCTTTTATGCCAGGGAAATTTGCGGACTTGCGGGCGTAGAAGGAGGCTGTGCCGCATATCACCGGAACGGTGTCTGCCGTCTGGGTCTTGAAGAAGATCAGCCGGCGGAACAGCTCGATATTGGGCCAGATGCCCAAGTACGCCTCGCAAAGGGTTGCGAACGCTGACAACACCATCATCGCATTCGCCCCGATGTGATGCGGTTGTAAGCGGAAATGGTCCAGGAATTGGCGCATGAAGCTGCTCGCGGGCAGCGCGAAACCCCGGGGGAAATGGTCATAGAAGACCACCGTCTCCCCAGGCGCAGGAGCAGGGACCAGTTCGTCGCCGGCGGGGTGGCAACTCACGAGATCCGCGGGAGGAAGCACTCGGCCCCGGCGCAGCAGCTCGATCTCTTTGTCTTTCACCCAAGAGCCTTCCCAGGATCCCTTTGGCAAGGTAGGTGGAGCGGCGCCCTTACCCGCCGCCGAGCCCTTCCCCTTTTGCCGAGAAGTTTTGGGAGCCATCCGGGTGCGGATTTGGATGAGCGGAATGGTGGCGGAACAAGCAAGGAACCCTAATCCCTTGAGGGCGAAGCTCGGGAGCCGAGGACTCTAAGTGGAGCGAATGCGGAAGGAAGAAGAGAAGCGGGCAACCGATGCTCTGTTTCCGGAACGGTCCCTGGTTTAAAAGTAAAGGGACGGGTCAGTTGCTTATTTCAGCCACGATGGGTCGGCAACTGACTCCTCTCGTCACGACCCACGATCGCGTAAAGATCGGGCAACCGCCGTGGTAGCCGCAAAGGATCGTGGGCCGGGGCCGATTGGACATGACGCGATAACGGGCGGACAAGTGGTGCCTCGGTTCAACCCTCGAGGGAGCAAGTTCCCAGGAAACGGCGTGCCGGCCTACAGCCGCCAGTCGGACCCTCACCGGAGCCGGTTCGTCCCGAGACAGCCGGGAAAACTCCGCAAGGCCCAGCCTCGACGACTAGATCGACCGAGTCAAGCCGGAGGCCCTGGGATTTCGATGAAGACGAGCAAGACTTCGGCGAAAAGAAGAACCTGCCGAAGCCCCATGCTAGCCCATGAGACTTCGCCAGTTTTGGGGGCTAGTGTCGTGGGGATGACTTAGGGGGCGCACCACGGGCCAGGCAGTATGCCGGCTGGCGTCCCAGGAAGTCCACACGGTTTCCGCACGAGAAGACCGGCTCCGTCCGAAGGGCCGGCTGCGCCAGCGGCCGGCTGGCGACTCCGCGGGGGAGGACTGGAGCCGGGCGATGGAGACGAAACCTCTCAACGGTTGTCTGGCCAAAAGCAGGACGGTCCCGACAAGAACGGCAGAGGTGCAGGACAGGAGTGACGAGCGCCACGACCACGACCGACCAATGAGGGAACGAAGACTCTTCCCCACGGCGGGATCCGAGGCAAAGGAGAGGGGATATGCCCTCCAGATGCCGGCCCAGGGAAAAGGCACGTTATAAAGTGCCTTTGCCAGAGCGTGGCCAGAGGAGATCACGCCAAGGACGCCGTCGCCGAGGAGCCGGCAGCCGGCCGAAGCGTTACCAAAACCTGTAACCAGGCCCCCGTCTATATAAGGGGGCCTGGACCCTTAGCACGGGGGGGATCCGATCTTCTTCTTCCTCCTCCAGCCAAACAGCTCGAGGAGCACTGTAATCACTACTATCCAATCAATATGAAGCAGGCAAGAAGTAGGGGTTTACCTCCAACCGGGAGGGCCCTGAACCTGGGTAAACCGAGGTGTCTCTGTTGGCACAATCCCGAGCCGGACCCATCGTCACCAACGTCGAGCCCCTCCGATAAGCCTCCCCATGGCTACTGTCTCTAAATTCCCACGACATCCATCTGTCCATCGTTCGAAACTATCTTGATGAGGCTAGACCTGTGTTACACACACTAGAGCAATTCGAAGGAACGCAGTGATACGTGCGTTTTAAATTTTTGATGCTCCAGCTTTTTACACATTGCTATTGTTTCTACACTTAGTGCATTTTGATGCATTTCCGAACGGCTATTAAGAGTGCCATATGCGTTTCCAGCTGGTGTCCTGATCACAGGCTCGGTTGACGACAACAGTTCCTGAAGTCCTATTAGCTTAGATCGGGAGAGAAGGGGAAACCAGCCCTGGGCCGATGCCTACTGGCCTCTGTGCCGAATAGGGCTGGGCCGAAACGGCCCCCTGAGCCTTTCTTATTTTCTGCCTATTTTCTTGTCTGATTTAATCTATTTACTTTGGATCCTTTGCAAATTGCTTCGATGCATCAAACAAACTTCTAAATTTTTCTAAAATCCAACACAATGTTTTAAGCCAGTAATTCACAATTTTTAAAATAAAAGATGTTTTTCAATAAAACTTTATATACATAGAAAGGAGGACTTGCTTGCATAAATAGAATTGGATTAGGGTTTGAGAAAATTATTCTTTGAAATTGGGAGAATAATCTTTTATTAATTGAAAACACTCTCAATTATAGTTTTGAAAAATAATCTTTATAAACACTTTTGTAATTCATCCCTCTGCAAGCAAGGCTTGCATAAGTTTGAATAAAGATATAGGAAAATAATTTTTTGGATATTCTGCTTTTCTCAAAGAAGTTCTTCCAAGAAATAATTAAGAGTTTGAAATAGTTTTTCTAATAAAGCTTTTAAATAAACTCAAAAAGTTTTAAATCCCTATGAAAATTCAATCAACACATGCAAAACAAAAGCAAAAATTCCCCCCCAAAATTTGATAAAATCTTGGGATGTTACACTTAGCTACTAGGGGACCCATTTATGGAGGAATTACATAAAGATGGTCTTGATCATGATATGCAGCTCACAAGATCTACACATGAGGCGCATGGAGGAGAAGACAACCATCTAGCTACTGCTATGGACCCATGGCAGTGGTGGACTACTCATGCATCACTCTAGAGGCTGGCATGGTGATGAAGAGGGCCTCCGGTGATGATTCCCCTCTCCGGCAGGGTGCCGGGAAGAGCTTCTAGACCCTCCCGATCTTGGGTCGACGACGGCGGCGGCTTGTAGTATGTTTCGTGGAAAAGTGTTCGGGCCTTTAGGGTTTTCCCGACAAAGGGAATTTATAGGCGGAAGGGCGATGTCAGGGAGTGGACCAGGGGCCCACACCACCTGGTGGCGCGGCCAGGGGGTGGCCCGCACCACCCTATGGTGTGGCTGCCTCCTGGCTGATCTCTGTCTCTCCTCTGGACCCGTCTTCGTGTCAGGTAAATAGGAACTTTGGTTTTCATTTCGTCCAATTCCGAGAATATTTCCTGTGTATCACTTCTGAAACACAAAAATAGCAGAAAACAGGAAACTGGCACTGTGGCACTTCGTTAATAGGTTAGTTCCGGAAAATGTATAAAAGTGCCACTAAGTGTAACGAAACAATAGGCAAATGGTGTAAAACAAAGCATGGAGCATCAAAAATTATAGATACGTTTGAGACGTATCAAGCATCCCCAAGCTTAACTCCTGCTCGTCCTCGAGTAGGTAAGTGATAACAAAAGAATAATTTTTGAGGTGACATGCACCTACACAATCTTGATCATATATGTAAGCATTGGTGAGCTGGGATCAATAGAACTTAAAACATGGGCATGAAGATATAATCATGACAATAAGAACTTAGCAACCATGATGTAAACATGCAAATGAACACAAATAAAAGATCATGATAATGAAACAATGAAAGTCAAACGTATGTTCTAATCATAAGGAAAAACATACAAATGGTTTTCAGCTTGTCCTTCAAAGAGTAGCAAAACATAAATGCATAGGACACCTTCAAAGTTCAAGAGGGTGACTAGATACAAATAATTTGAGAACAAGCAATACCATAATCATGAATCAATCAATAATAAATTTTGGGACTATGCACATTATACTCAGAATGACAACTATGCTCTCTTAATCGGTGCATAAAGATAGAAGATGAAGACTCAACATAAAAGTAAAAGATAGGCCCTTTCGCAGAGGGAAGCAGGGATTTAACATGTGCAAGAGCTTTTCATTTGTAAAACATAGATAAAAATTGTTTTGAGAGGTGGTTGTTCGTGTCAATGAATGGCAATGGGGTTCTTGCTATCTTCCATACTAAACAAGTTGAGAGAGGTTCTGAGTTCTTGAAAAATTGGCATTTGCATGCTCTTTTATAAAGTTTGGCACTCCTCCCCACTTTTCCTTTCACAAACCATGGCTAACCGAATCCTTGGGGTGCCTGCCAACAATCACATACCATGGAGGAGTGCCTTTTTCTTTTCTTTTTTAAAGGTCATAATGGTCTGACCAGCTCTCTTGAAAAATTAGTGACGAGCAGATAAAGCATGCAAGTCAAGGGTACTTAATTTAATAAGGAAGATAACATACCCGACCACTACGTCCTCATGAGCTAAAAACAGTGTCACAAAATGAGAAATATTTTGAAGGTTTTGAAACGTAGCACATGAAAATTTGCTTGGAATGGTTTGAAATTCCATGCATAAGAATTTATAGTGGACTCTTTGAAATAACTTTGGTTTTTGGGAGTTGGATGCACGAGTAGAGCTCATACTCAATACAGGTGAGGGCTAGCAAAAGACTGGGAGCGACCAACTAAGAGAGCAATATCGGCCATAATAATGCATAGAGACAAAACATTATTAATCAAAGCATAAAGTGGGTATCACAAGTCAAAAACCAAATGATCATAGAGGCTTGAGGGGACTGGTTTAAAGTCAAAACATGGTGTGAGCATGCGCCAAGTCAACCCAAATAAGCATCAAAGGAGAATACCACAATATTATGCTTCTATATGATAAAAACAACGCATGATTCTTTGAAAGGCACATTAAGCACTCTCAGTTATTTGAGACAAGTCATGCTACAACAATAACTACTAAGCATACAATCAAAATAATATCTATCATGACATGCTAAAGTCTAAGCACCAGTCTAAACAAGACCCCTTTGCACCACTCTAAGTATGAAACATTTTTACTCTTTCCAACACCAATGAACCTATTGAAACAACTCTCAAGGATGAAAAACAACAAAGAACAGAGGTCTAAACACACCTAGCTACAAAGAACTAACAAGTTCTGACAAAATAAAGGCAAAAAACAAAGCTAAACGCAGTACTGAAAAAGAGAACACTCGTGGAACGATGAGTAAAAACTAGAGTGTCTAGGCAATGAAAACAGAGTGTGTCTTCTCCAAAGAAATATGTTGGGGTCAATCATTTATTGCAGCAAACAAAACAAAGAAAACTGAAAGCAAAAATAAAGACGCTCCAAGAAAAACACATAGTATATGAAGCAATAAATATATGGTGTCTTGAAAGATGACCTGATATTTTTGTTGATGAAGAAGGGGTGCCATGGGGCATCCCCAAGATTTGATGCTTGTAGCTCTTTGATATTTCTTGGGGTGACATGGGCATCCCCAATATTGAGCTTTTGTCAATACTTCATCTCATCTCATCATTCTCCTTTCCCTATACTTGAAAACTTTTTTCATACAAAACTTCACACAATTCTCATTAGCAACATTAGTGTATGCAAGATAGTAGATCCACTTTTGGTTCAGTTTCAATGCAAGTACAACACTTAATAACACATTAGCTACTGTAGCAACTTCTCTCAATAGTTCCGTGATCAAAAGAACTCAAAAAGAAAGAGATCAAGAGGCAAATGCAAATAGTGGTAGAAATCTGTGAAAACATAACAACTTGTAAAGATCAATTTTTTCGAAAATCTTCTGTTGCTCAAATCGAAAAGTACAAAACTAATGAAAGTTATATAATAACCTGGGGCATGTGTACAAGAAATTGCAGATCAATACGATGTTCTGGGAATTTTCACGAATTTTTACAGCGAGGCGCAGGAATCTGTTTCGGGACAGCAACTTCCCCAAATCTTACCTTCCTCCAATCAGAGGCTATTCTTGGCACAAAAACGAAATAAAAATGATTAGGAGAGGTCATTACAGTAGTAACAACTTCCAAGACTCAACAAAAATAAAAATTACTGAAAATAAAACATTGGGTTATCTCCCAAGAGTGCTTTTCTTTAACGCCTTTGAGCTAGGCGCAGAAAGTGAGAATCAAGTATTTTCAAACAAAGAAGCATCAACACCAGATGCCTTACGTCTACCTCTCTTACCTTTACACTTACCTTTAGGGAACTCATGATGATTTCCTGGTGGGGAAGTGAATTTCATAGTGCCTTTTCCCACATCTATTATTGCTCCCAGGAGCTTTAGCAGAGATCTTCCAAGTGTGATTTGTCCATTTCCTACACATTCAATAACGAGATAGTCAGTAGATACCATTCTTCCCAAGATTTTTGTAAACACTCCTTCAGCTACTCCAATGGGCAATATAATGGAATTATTGGTAAGAGATATTCCTTCTCCACCCTCAGAAAGTCCGCAATGATTCAAAGATTCATAAATATCTTTAGGCATAAGGCAAAATTCAGACATGATATCACAACGAGCATGAAAAGTTTCACCATTGAGGGTTCAGAATTTATTGGCACAAAATCAAGACGCTCATGCAACATACTATAACATTCTTTTAAACAAGTTGTATTTGTATCAAGAGTGTTTAATCTAGCATAAATGCTCACAAGGGAAGAATCAAAATTACTAGGTGAGCTATATATTGCAATCAACTATTTTATGACATTAAAAGCTTGATCTCCATCGCAATGAAGGAAATCTCCTCCTGCTACATCATCCAAAGCATATCTATAACAAAGAACAAGACCAAAGTAAAAGCTACTAAGAAGCAAGCCCAGAGTCATTTTTGGTTCAGTTTTACCATGAGAATCATAATTCTAGACCAAGCTTCTTTTAAACTCTCTTCACTCCTTTGTTTGAAAGTAAAGATCATTTCCTCAAGCGACATAGTAGTAGGAACTAGACTAGACATAAGAACAACTTGAAGTAGGAACTAATTTTTTTGTATTTTTGATAAACAAGATGCAAACAAAATAAAGTAAAGAAACTAAGCAACACAATAACAAAGTAAAAAAGATTGGAAGTGAGAGACTCCCCTTGCAGAAATCTTCTTTCTCCCTGGCAACAGCGCCAGAAAAAGTCTTGACGTCTCACTGGACCAATTGGGAAACCCCAAGAGGAAGGTATGATGAGCACAGCAGTAAGTTTTCCCTCAGTTATGATACCAAGGTTTAATCGACCAGTAGGAGAAAGAAACCACTTCTGAAGGTTGTTGCTAGCTGACTTTGGCAACATCACCAGAGAAAGTCTTGCGCGTGGTGTTGGCGCCAGCAGCAATGTGGAACCTGCACACAACACAACCAAACTACTTTGCCCCAACTTACGATGAGGTTGTCAATCTCACCGGTTTGTTGTAAACAAAGGATTAGACATATAGTGTGGAAATAGATGTTTGCTTGCGGTGAAATAAAGTAAATGCTTGCGGAAAGAGTAAAAAGTGCTTGCAGTAGATGGTAATTGATGTCTATGCACGCGTTTGTTCTTGTAGACAGTGTTGGGCCTCCAAGTGCAGAGGTTTGTAGAGCAGCAGCAAGTTTCCCATAAGTGGATCACCCAAGTTTTATCGAACTCAGGGAGGAGGAGGTCAAAGCTATCCCTCTCAAGCAACCCTGCAATTACGATACAGAAAGTCTCTTGTGTCCCCAACACACCCAATACACTTGTCAGATGTATAGGTGCACTAGTTCGGCGAAGAGATAGTGAAATACAAGTAGTAGTGATGATTATAAGTAGTAAATGTAATCTGAAATAAATATCGCTGTGAGCAAACATGTAACAAACTGAATGTAAACGGTGTGCAAAGCTTGGAAACAAGGCCTAGGGATCATACTTTCACTAGTGGACACACTCTCAACAAATATAACATAATTGAACCAATAGATACTATCATCAATATGCAACTCAAAACAATTCTCCAATGGAAAACGAACACTAATAATGCGTAGGGCTACGAAGCACTCCTCAAAGTTCGCATTTCCCCAAACTAGATTGTCCCACACTATCACCGTGAACACACTAGATGGTTCCAAAAAACACCAACAATTCATAGAGACATTAACCAAAAGAGACACACTTAATGCGCACACTGTCACCTTCACATCATGATACAAGGTGTCTCCGGAGATTACAAATATAAAGCACGGAAGTAGCATAATATCTGAATAATAACATCTACCAATTCAACTAGATACAAAGCTCACGATCACATAAAGATCACATCATGGGAGAGAGAGGTGAACCACATAGCTACCGGTTGAGCCCTCAGCCCCGGGGGAGAACTACTCCCTCCTCATCATCGGAGGCAGCAACGGCGATGGAGATGAAAGTGAGGTCGATGGAGACAGCGAAGATGGCGATGGAGACCGATGGAGATGGCTCCGGGGGCACTTCCCCATCCCGGCAGGGTGCCGGAACAGAGAACTTCTGTCCCCCGAAATTTGTCTTCGACGGCGGCGGAGCTGCGGAACTGTTCTGGGAAAAACGCCAATTGTTTTAGGGTTTTCCATCGGGAGGCTTCTTATAGGTGAAGGGGCGTCGTCAGAGGTGGACCAGGGTGGTCTCACCACAGGGGAGCGTGGCCAGGGGCTGGGCCGCGCCCCCTCATGGTGAGGCTGGCCCCTGGCCCCCCCGGCTCTCGTTCGGTCTTCGGTCCTCTTCCGGGAAAAATAGGAGTTCTGGAACTTGTTTCGTCCAATTCTGAGAATATTTCCTGTGTAGCTTTTCTGAAACACAAAAATAGCAAAAAATAGGGAACTGGCACTGTGGCATCTTGTTAGTAGGTTAGTTCCAGAAATCGCATAAAAACGCCACAAATTGTAATGAAACACAAGGAAAATGGTGTAAAAACAAGCTTGGAGCATCAAAAATTATAGATACGTTTGAGACGTATCAAGCATCCCCAAGCTTAACTCCGGCTCGTCCTCGAGTAGGTAAGTGATAACAAAACAATAATTTTTTAGGTGACATGCACCATCACAATTTGATCAACGGGGTAGAGCATTGAGTGCTGAGATCAAAGAACTTAAAACATGGGCATGA
Organism: Dactylis glomerata; assembly: GCA_007115705.1. Taxonomy (NCBI): domain Eukaryota; kingdom Viridiplantae; phylum Streptophyta; class Magnoliopsida; order Poales; family Poaceae; genus Dactylis; species Dactylis glomerata. Next base: position 10,717 of record QXEO01000168.1, on the reverse strand, counting down.
AAGACAAAATCTTGATAATAGAAACTTAGCAACCATGTTATAGCATGAAAAGAAACACAAAGGAAAGATCATGAAAATGAAACAATGAAAGTCACGTGTGTGTTTCAACCATATGGAAAACATAGCAAATGGTTTTCAGCTTGTCCCTCATGGAGTAGCAAAACATAAATGCATAGGACACCTTCAAGTTTAAGAGGGCGACTATATACAAATAATTTAAGAGCAAATGAAACCATAATCATGAATCAATCAATGATAAGTTTGGGACAATGCACATTATACTTAGAATGACAACTATGATCTCTTAGAAGATGCATAAAGGTAGAAGGTAGAGACTCAACATAAAAGTAAAAGAAAGACCCTTCGCAGAGGGAAGCAGGGATTAAACATGTGCTAGAGCTTTTCATTTGTAAAACAGAGAGATAAAAATTTGGTTTTGAGAGGTGGTTGTCATTGTCGACGACTAGCAATGGGGTTCTTACTATCTTCCATACAAAAATGAAGCAAGTTTTTGAGAGAGAGAGATTGGCACTTTTGTGCTCTTTTATAAAGCTTGGCACTCCTCCCCACCTTTTTTCCTTTCACAAACCATGGCTAACCGATTCCATCGGGTGCCCACCAACATTCACATACCATGGAGGAGTGCCTTTTTTTTCTTTTTTCTTTCTTTTTGGAATAAGTCAATATGGAAGATAGAAAATCCGACCACTACGTCCCCATGAGCTGAAAACAGTGTCACAAAATGAGAAGTGTTTTGAAGGTTTTTTTGAAAGGTAGCACATGAAATTTACTTGGAATGGCTTACAAATACCATGCATAGGAATTTATAGTGGACACAATGGCAAACTTGGTTTTTAGGAGTTGGATGCACGAGTAGAGCTCATACTCAGTACAAAACGAGGGCTAGCAAAGGACTGGGAGCGACCAACTAAGAGAGCAATAACGGCCATAATCATGCAAAGCGACAAAGCAACATTAAAATAAGCATAAGATGGCATCAAAAGTTAAAAACAAAATGATCATAGAGGCTATGGCAACTTTGTATGAGTCAAACATGTGTGAGCATGCACCAAGTCAACCCAAATAAAGCATCAAGGAGAAAACCAAATTAATGCTTCCAAATAATAAAAACAACGCATGATTTTTCAAAGGCTCATTAAGCAATCTCAGTCATATGAGACAAGTCATGCTACAGCAAAACCACTAAGCATACTATCAAAAAGACATGAAGGACGACATGCAAAAGCCTAAGCCGCAGTCTACACAAGCTCCTTTTTGTACCACTTTTTTGCATGAAACTTTTTCTCTTTTCCAACACCATTCGAACCTTTTTAAAACAACTCTTTTGATGAATACCAATATGGACCAGAGGTAAAAATACACCTTGATGTAAAGATATAACAAGATCTGAACACAAATCAAGGCAAAAAACGAAAGCTAAACACAGTAGCAGAAAAAGAGAACACTCGTTGAACAATAAGAGTGAAAAACAGAGTGTTCTTGGCAAATGAAAAGCAAGGCAACTTCTCCAAAAGGAATTTGTTGGGGTCCAACCATTTATTGCTGCAAACAAAACTGAACAAAACTGAAAACTAAAACAACTGACGCTCCAAGAAAAATGCATAGTGCATGAAGCAATAAAAATATAGTGTGTTGAAAGGTGACCTGATTTTTGCCGATGAAGAAGGGGTGCCTCGGGGGCATCCCCAAGCTTTGACGCTTGTACCTCTTGGATATTTCTTGGGGTGCGTGGGCATCCCCAAGCTTGAGCTTTTGTCCATTCTTCAACTCATCTCATCATTCTCCAATCCCTACACTTGAAAACTTCCTTCATACAAAACTCAACACAATTCTATTAGCAACATTAGTGTAAGCATAACAATGAATCAACCCCTTTTTGCTTAAGATTTCAACTCAAAACCACCACATATAAAGCATATACTACTATAGCAACTTCCCCAAAAGTTCCGTGATCAAAAGAACTAAAAAAGAAAGCGATCGAGAGGCAAACACAAATAGTGGCAGAAATCTGTTAAAACAGAACAGCTGACAAAGGCCGAATTTTTAGAGGGTTTCTGTTGCTCAAATCAAAAAGTGTTAAACTAATGAAAGTTTGGATATAACCTGGGGCATATGCACAAGAAATCACAGGTCCAAAGATATTCTGAGAATTTTCACGAATTTTTACGGTGCAGCACCGAAATCTGTTTCAGGACAGCAACATCCCCAAATCTTACCTCACTCAAATTAGAGGCTTCTCTTGGCACAACAACGAAATAAAAAGGATAAGGAGAGGTTATTACAGTAGTAACAACTTCCAAGACTCAAATAAAAGAAAAAGAACTGAAAGTAAAACATTGGGTTATCTCCCAAGAGTGCTTTTCTTTAATGCCTTTGAGCTAGGCGCAGTAATTTCAGAAAATGCTCACATAGGCGCCCGAAAAGAACTTAAGGCAAAGATGCCATAAAGGAACTTGAAGCAATAGAGAGCATTAAAAAGCAAATATGAAACATATTTAAATCTAAACCACTTCCTATGAAAAATATTCTTGTAAAGAGACAAGTCATAAAAGCGCAAAGCAAAAAGCATAGGAAGGCAAAACAAGTATAACTTCAAGAATTCCAACAAAAAGAGGGGAAACTCAATATTGTTGAGGTTCATAAAACCATGTTTCCCTCTCTCATAGTAACCTTCAGTAGCATCATGAATAGAATTAACAACATAACTATCACATAAAGCTTCCCTATCATGAGCCACATGCATAAAAGAGTTAATACTCCCCACATGAACAATCGTAGTAGGAGCAGATTCAACAGAATAATTATTCTTATCACCATAATCATCAAAAACAGGAGGCATATTGTAATCATAACTAATTTTCTCCTCAAAAGTAGGCGAACTGAAAATTTTATACTCATCATCATAACCATCATAAACTAGAGGTTCAGTATCTCTACTACTTATAAAGGCACAAACTTGGCAGGAAAATTAGATCTCAGCCGTACATATCTCTTCATCCAACGATCCAGAATCGTTCATTCTCCCCTCCTCCCCCCATCTAAAAAAAACGCTGATGCCTTAATCCAGCACGACCAGACCCGCATGGCCTGATTTTGCGGATCCGTACTAGGCAAGAAACTGTCCAGAAATCCCCACCACCATCTCTGCGCCGCTGTCCGCGTCTCTGCGGATCTGATTTCGTGGATCCGTACCAAGCAAGGAACTGTCCAGAAATCCCCACCACCATCTCTGAGCTGCCGTCCGCGTCTCTGCGGATCCCCGCTGGCCGCCGGCCGTCGGCCTTCCTATCTCCTGCCCGAGGTGGACGCTGCCCGCCCACCGGCGACTACATGGACACCGCCCGCGGCGACTGCATCGACACTGCCCGCCATGACCGAGCTCGAGGCCGCCGCTGAGTGTCGCGCCCAAGATCGACGCCGCCCGACACGCTAACTATCCCTCGGAGGCCGCCCGCGGGTGGACACCGCCACGCCCGAGCTCGAGGCCGTGGTCTCCCCGACGGCCGGCGAGGTGGCGATGACCTCGCGCGATCGGCCGAGCTCGAGGCCGTGGTCTCCGTGACGGCCAGCGAGGCGGCGGTGACCTCGCGCGATCTAGCCTCGGAGGGAGCGACCCGAGCTCGATGGAGGCCTGGATCTGTGAGCTTTTTATTTGGGTTCTCTTGTATGGAACTTGCAATTTGTGTTCAATTTAGAAAACTTTCTATATGTGTAGCCAATCCAGCTTGGCCATAACCAGAAATTTGTGGACGTGTCGCAGATATACTTTTGTGTCATCCAAGCCATTTAGATTTTATATTATCAGACTTAGCAGCAATTTTCTTATAGAAGTATCTATCTGACTATCTGACTGATAATGGCATTTATTTTCCTTGTAGTCAGTGCTACTGGATTATGCTTGCTGCTATACAGAAGGAAGTGAAAACATGGTTGATAAATAATCAGAGTGTTCAATTTGTTTTTATTTCACCCTCCATGAGGACTCGGTTATCTCCTAGATCTGGGACATTAAGGTTTTGCTTCGTACCAGTGTGAATAGGTTCTTGATTGGTTTCCCTTATAACAGATATAAATGTGTGTGCTTTTGGTCTCAAAAACGTCTGTGCTGCCAGTTTGGTAGCACTTGTGTTGCGGTGCTCTTCTGTGCAGGCCTGTGCATTCAATTCATCACTTGTAATTTGATTCTGTGTAAACAGGTCATGCATGATCTTAGCAGCGGACGCTGGACAATACCAGTATACTCGTGGTTGTTCTATGCATAAAGTGTTCATATTAAGTGTTTTTTTACAAAGTTCCTTCCTCTGCAAGAAGTGATGGTTTGAGAGAAGTATCGAGATTGTCGTTTTGCAAGCTAATTTATGCAGAAGCAAGTTCTGAATTTAGCATTTCATGTTTTTATTAGCTACGTGCCCTGTATTTTTTTTGGATGTTTCAAATTGTGGTTTGTCTTTGTCTTCGTCTTTGTGAAGACGTGCATTGCATCTCTCTGAATCTGCTTGTCTATTTGATCCTTAGTCATTCATAATCATGCATAAAAATCTTAGATTATTTATCTATTTACTATATTTCATTAATCTAAGGAATATCTTATTTATCCAGACCACAGGAAGAAGAGGCTCTTCGGAAATTAAATGTACTGCATCATGATGCAATATCTACATGTCCAGATACTTCTGAAGAGGGAGAAGATGTACCATTAAAGAGTACTGCTGATCTTCTTCTTACAGAGAGAATGAAAATCAGATTTAGTGAGTGGCATGATGCGATAAGAAGCAATTCTAGAGTGGAAAATAATTTGTTTGGAAGCAATAAATTTGGCACAGACCAATTTGAGACAGTTTTCTTAAAAATGCCCCCAGCTATTATGCTTAATGGGTTCATATCACATCAGTTAAAGTTAATTCAACAGGTGACATTCCCTTGCCTTGAAATAGTGGCAGCAGCTAATTTGTGTCTATTTCATGTGCACAATTTCTTATATATTTAGATTATATAGATTTATCTTGAAATGATCATGATTCTTGTCCATTGCTTGTGATTGTTATCAATTTGGTCTGTTTCATGCCACATGCCGGCTGCTCCCGCCGGCACAATAGAGTCTCGTGCTATTGACTTGAGTTTAGTTTTTTCTGATCTAAGGAAAACATCCATGCTGATCTACATTAGAATTACTCCAACTGCATGTTTTCGGAATTGTGGTTTTGTTTAATTAGTGTATTCAGGGTAATTTCTTTGTCAAACTAGGTTTTATGAATCACAGTTTGACATGTAGATTAGTACAGAAAGTTGACGAGGTTCAGTGCATATCGGTTCAAACATTTTGGTAGCCAATCCATCTTGGCCATAACCAGCCATTTGTAGAAGTGTCGCAGATGTAGTGTTGTGCATCCCAAGCCATTTAGATTATATATTATCAGACTTAGCAAAAAACTTTCTTACAGAAGTATCTATCTGACTATATGGCTGATGAGGGCATTTATTTTCCTTGCAGTCAGTGCTACTGGATTATGCTTGCTGCTATAGAGAAGGAAGTGAAAACATGATTGATGAATAATCAGAGTGTTCAATTTGTTCTCATTTCACGTTTCATGAGTACTCGGTTATCTCCTGGATCTGGGACATTAATATTTTGCTTCGTACCAGTGTGAATAGGTTCTTGATTGTTTGCCTGTAGGTTCTGTTATGTTTAGACCGTTCTTTTGATTCTTATCAGGAGGAGCAAGACAACATACTCCAGACTACTCACTGGGTAAGATATCATGCAAATTTATGATAGCATATGTGTAGCTAAGTTTGTTAATCCGCTACTCCCTTTTTTATTTTACTTTGCAGGATTATGTTCATAATTAGGTTTATGGTCAGCGCTATTTTAGGAATTGATTTGATTGCTTTCACAAACGGGATCAGAATCAGATACACAGAGGGCTCCTGAGTTATGCTCTTCTAGCTATATTTGTCAAATTATCTTGGTAAAGGAGAGCCAATGGGTTTGTGGAACACCAATGCTGGTGAGCTCACATGTAGTTATGCAACTGATAAACCAAGAAATGCAAGCATTCCCCGAATTTCTCTTCATTTTCCAGTAATGGCTCATATATTGTGATGTACAACAATATTTCTATACATGTGTACAAAAAGGGAGAAAGCGAGATCTATCAGAGTTGTAGAGGAATAAGTTGGTATGTTTAAACCTCTGTAGCATGAATTGAAATGGATATTGTGGTTTATAATTTTATAACCTTTTGTCTGCTAATATTTGTTACTCTGCATTTTGGATGCAAGACTATACATTTGCATTTTGGATGTTTCATTTGTGGTTTGTCTTTGTCTTCGTCTTGTTAAGACGTGCGTTGCACGTGCCTGCTTACTAGTCATCATAAGCGAGAGAACAGCTATTTTGCAAAGCATATTCATCAAACATATCATCATAAGAAGGAACATGGATAGTACTAATGGTACAACAATTATTAACCTTAGAATTGGTACCAAAAAGATTTTCAATATCAAAAGTAGAGTGCTTTTCCCAATCATGATCACTAACATAGGTAACAGGCATAGGAACATCATCAAGATCAGAATTATCATAATATATAATAGGAGCAACATGCTTAGGGGAAGATACCGTTTCCTCTCGCCTTTTACTCCTCCTCTTCTTCTTCTTCTTACTCTTCTTACTCTCTCCTTCAGGAGGGAGAGGCTTGAAAGGCATCTTCTCCACATAATCTGGTTTACTGACAGAAACAACAGAAGAAACTTTGGAGGATTCCTCCTCTCTATTAATAAGATAGAAACATCTATTAGTCCTGTCATAGCTTGGCAAAACATCATGTTTCATAATATTTTGTATGTAAGTATTTGCGAGGCAATCTTTAACACAATAGAGACGACAACCACGAAGGGTGCTATTAATATCAACAACACTCATATCAACCAAAGAAATCTTTCTAGATATCTCTTCACACCCCAAAAACAAAGTAAGCTCATCATGCTAATTGAGAGTAATCTTGTCATCACAATACAAATTTATGGTACTCATTCGATTAAAAGAGTCACGATATTGGCTTGAGCATTGAAAATCAAAATGACCCGTGTCATCGCAAAGTTCACAAAGAAAAGGATAAAGCTCACAAACCTTTTCACCAAGCTCATCTAGAGCCTTGAGCCACATTCGGGTTTCTTCATTCCCATGGGTGATGCAATATCTTCCTTGTTGTGACTCTGTTCACAAGGTCTATGTACTCCACAAAAATTAACATGTTTATAGGAAGTAGTACTTTCAGAAATTTGAGCATGTTTATTGCAATCATCAATCACAATATCACTTTCTATGCAAGTGTCCTTAAAAGGTTCGTGATACACATCCCCATTTCCTTTCGGAACATTAATATGGGAAGCAAAGGCGTTAAAGTAATCAACCATAATTTGAGGATCAAGACCATATTTAGCACTAAGCTCTTGAAAATCAGCAGTTTTAGCGAAAGACTTAATGCAATCATACTCATAATTTATACCTGATCCTTTACCTTTGTCGCTATCCCAACCTTCAATATTGTTTTGAATTGTTTCAAGCAGATCCCACTTGGTGTCAACATCCTTGCTTGTGAAAGACCCATCAAAGCATGCATCTAGATAGTCCTTGTAATATCCTAAAAGCCTTGCATAAAAATTATTAATAACAATATTACGGGGAAGCTCATGAATAGGACATTTGAGCATTAGTGACTTCAAACTTCCCCACGCTTGGGCAATGCTTTCTCCCTCATGCGGATGAAAATTATAAATATAATTCCTATCTTTATAAACCTCACTAGAAGGATAGAATTTAGAATAAAAGAGAGGTACAATTTCCTCCCAGTCAACAGGTCGGCCATCCTTCAGTGTTTTATACCATTCCATAGCTCTGCCCTTCAGTGATAAAGAAAATAGCTTCCTCTTAACTTGGTTCATTGAAATACCTGCACACTGGAACAACTCGCATAATTCATGTATAAAGAGCAAATGATCACCGGGATGGACAGTTCCATCTCCTAAATAGCAGTTATCCATAGCACGTTCGACAATTTTCATAGGTATTTTAAATGGATGAGGAGCACAAGCATCATTAGAAACATCACATATGGGAGATAAAATATTATCAGAGCAAACTTTCTCCACTAAAGCTGGGGAACTAAAAATATCATGCTTAACAAAACCACTTCCCCAAGCTTAGACTTTTCTATAGCATTAGCAACAACGGTATTCAAAGCATTAATACTAACAACACTATTAGCATGCAAATTAAGATCCAAAGGTTTTTCAATTTTCTCTTCAAATCTAAACTCAGGAAAAAGACTAAAGAACTCTTTACTTTCCATTAAGCCTAACTAGTGAAAATAAAAACAAGAAACAAAAAGATATAATTGCAGAATCTAAAGGAAATAACTTCGAGCACTCACACAGGAGGATGCGAGTACCTTTTACCTTACCTCCCCGGCAACGGCGCCAGAAAAGAGCTTGATGTCTACATACATGTCTGTTCTTGTAGACAGTGTTGGGCCTCCAAGTGCAGAGGTTTGTAGAGCAGCAGCAAGTTTCCCTTAAGTGGATCACCCAAGGTTTATTGAACTCAGGGAGGAGGAGGTCAAAGCTATCCCTCTCAAGAACCCTGCAATTACGATACAGAAAGTCTCTTGTGTCCCCAACACACCCAATACACTTGTCAGATGTATACGTGCACTAGTTTGGCAAAGAGATAGTGAAATACAAGTAGTAGTGATGATTATAAGTAGTAAATGTAATCTGAAATAAATATCGCTGCGAGCAAACATGTAACAAAACTAAATGTAAACGGTGTGCAAAGCTTGGAAACAAGGCCTAGGGATCATACTTTCACTAGTGGACACACTCTCAACAAATATAACATAATTGAACCAATAGATACTATCATCAATATGCAACTCAAAACAATTCTCTAACGGAAAACGAACACTAATCATGCATAGGGCTACGAAGCACTCCTCAAAGTTCGCATTTCCCCAAACTAGATTGTCCCACACTGTCACCATGAACGCACTAGATGGTTCCAACAAACACCAACAATTCATAGAGACATTAACCAAAAGAGACACACATAATGCGCACACTATCACCTTCACATCATGATACAAGGTGTCTCCGGAGATTACAAATATAAAGCATGGGAGTAGCATAATATCTGATAATAACATCTACCAATTCAACTAGATACAAAGCTCATGATCACATAAAGATCACATCATGGGAGAGAGAGGTGAACCACATAGCTACCGGTAGAGCCCTCAGCCCCGGGGGAGAACTACTCCCTCCTCATCATCGGAGGTAGCAACGGCGATGGATATGGCAGTGAGGTCGATGGAGACGGCGGAGAGACGACGATGGAGACCGATGGAGATGGCTCCGGGGGCACTTCCCCGTCCCGGTAGGGTGCCAGAACAGATACTTTTGTTCCCCGAAATTTGTCTTGATGGCGACGGAGCTGCGGAACTGTTCTAGGAAAAATGCCAATTGTTTTAGGGTTTCCGTCGGGAGGCTTATTATAGGCGAAGGGGCATCGTCAGAGGTGGACCAGGGTGGTATCACCACAGGGGGGCGCGGCCAGGGCTGGGCCACACCCCCTCATGGTGAGGCTGGCCCTTGGCCCCCTCCGGCTCTCGTTCGGGTCTTCGGTCCTCTTCTGGGAAAAAAGGAGTTCTGGAACTTGTTTCGTCCAATTCCGAGAATATTTCTTATGTAGCTTTTCTGAACACACAAAACAGCAGAAAACAGGGAACTGGCACTGTGGCATCTTGTTAGTAGGTTAGTTCCGGAAATCGCATAAAAATGCCACAAAGTGTAACGAACACTAGGCAAATGGTGTAAAACAAGCTTGGAGCATCAAAAATTATAGATACATTTGAGACGTATCAGTAATATAAATGTAAAAGAATGGACCGGGATCCACAGTTCACTAGAGGTGTCTCTCATAAGGTAAATAACATGCTGGGTAAACAAATTACAGTTGGAAAATTGACGAAATAAAAAATGCATAACAATGCATGTACATGTCATGAAGATCACTATGAGATTCACTTGGGCATTACAACATAATACATAGACCGTAATCCAACTGCATCTATGACTAATAATCCACCCGTAGGATATCATCCGAACAACCCTTGGGTATTAAGTTGCAAGCAACAGATTATCGCCTTAAACAAAGTGTGTAATGTAAACAATACAAATGTCCTTGAACAAAAGATTGTTGTTATCTCCCTTGTAGCAACAAACATCTACAACCTTAGAAGTTATTGTCACTCTCCTAGATTACTAGAGGCATGAACCCACTATCGAGCATAAATACTCCCTCTTGGAGTCACTAGCATGTACTTGGCCAAGATATCTAGTAGCAACGGAGAGCATGCAAGATCACAAATAATATAGATATGATAAATAAATAATCTACTTGACATAGTACTCAATATTCATCGGATCCCAACAAACACAACATGTAGAATTACATAAAGATGATCTTGATCATGATAGGCAGCTCATAAGATCTACACATGAGGCGCATGGAGGAGAAGACAACCATCTAGCTACTGCTATGGACCCATGGTCCAGTGGTGGACTACTCACGCATCATTTCGGAGCCTAGCATGGTGATGAAGAGGGCCTCCACTGATGATTCCCCTCTCCGACA